>OX424574.1:27728986-28278986 GCA_949152435.1 Gastracanthus pulcherrimus | reverse complement strand
TAGTTCGCGCAAGGTCATTATTTTATAATATATTGACTTTCATAACATTATGTGAGATCACATTGCAGTAGAAAATGTTTGTTTTTATAACATATATATGCCAATAGAACCTCCTTAAAAGAATTTATAAATTTAAATTGAACAAAATTCAATTTTTAGTAGTGTTTCTCCTTAAGGAGGTTCGAGCGGCACAGTCTGATAAAACATAACATTTTGGTAAATACTTAGCTGATTAATATCTAATCTTTAATATAATCATGCTATGTTGTACTACAGGCAGTACTGCAAACATATTTATAAAAAAAATAATAATTTTTAAACTTATAATTAACAAAAAAATTCTTTTTTTAAAAATGGAGAGAATAATTTGAAATGTCTTTACTATTTTAATAAATGTTTTTTAAGCTCACTGTAAAAATTTCAAACAGTGTAAGCATTGTTTCGAAAAGATATGGTAGTTAGCAGAAAATGAATATATTCATATAATACAAATAAAAGAAATTTGAAAACAAAAAAATTTTCGTTACGAGCTTTCTTAGTGATCTAAAATGTTAGCAGTGTCTAGTTACCATGTTTCTTAACAAATTATTTTTAGCTCTTTGCCTTCATTTTCATTTTGGCGCTCGAACCTCCTTAACGAGAATAAAGAATTTGTTGTTATAATAAGATTTCGCATAACATTTTAAGTGGATCTATCAATTTCTCTTGCACAGAGAACATTTCATGCCTGGATTTTGCCACCTCCATATTAAACGAAGACTCTTCGAATTTACTTTAAATATAGCTATTATTCTTAATTATTTATAAGAAAATTGTTTAAAATGGATAAAGATCATCAGAGCTAAAAAGGAATCTCAATTTCGTTCTCTAAGAATAACTTCTTCTCCCCAATAGCAACATTCTCTCTAAACCCCCAACGATCTAACAAACCACCTGCATTTCCTTAAACCCCGCGCTGCAACCGCAGCCGTAATTAAAAGGCACCTCAAAAGTTACTGACCTTACCTCCTCTACTGCTATAAGCTGTTAGCTGCTCACTCTGCGAAAACCCACCGCAAAAAAGGAAATTCCGCCTTTCTCGCGCAACCTGCGCGCACGACGATCAGGAATTCTCTCTCTTTCCCTCTTACTCTCTCTCTCTCTCTCCCTCGCTCTCAAGAAACAGAGAAGAAAAAAAAAGGAAGCCCCCGCGCTACTCGACGAATGCTTCGCCTCGATATAAATTGTTGGAGCATTCAAGTCCCCAAAGGCAGCTCTCGGCCGAGCAGCGCGCCGCGGAATTTTATCAGGCATTTTACAAAGGATTCCAGCCGGCTGCTGCTGTTGCACGAGGGAGAGAAAAAGGAGAGAACGCGCGCACGCGCGCGTGCGCGAGGTACGTGTTTCCTGTGCTGCTGATGCGCCGCAGTGCCACTGGCGGGCTGCTGTGTTAGAGTCGCTTATGCTCGCTCTTCCGGGAAGGTAGGCGATTACAAGGCCCCAGGCGAGTTTCCACGTAATCTAGATGCGAGGTATATAGTGAGAGAGGAAGGAGAGGTGAGGTATTACCTTGGGAGTGAAAATTCACTCCTGCAGCAGGTTTTTTTTTTTAGGTGATTAGGTTTTTACTCGAGGGTGGGTTGTGGATGGTTGATGCAGTGTGAATTTAATTGTGTTTTTATGTTTGCTTCCTTTGACAAGAATGCGGACAAGTTGATTTTTAAGTGTGGAAGTTTAATTGCAAGAACACGTACCATGCGAATTTTGATGTTTGTTTTTTGATAATTAAATGCTACAAGCTACACTGTAGTAATTTCAAGTAAAAGTAAAAAAATACAAGTTCGATTCGTTGTAAATATAAGTGCTTTGGGAGTAATTATTTTATATTGTTCTTTATATGAATAAGTTTTAAAAGTTAATTGCTTCTTAATAAGAAAATTATTTCCCATCTTTTGCACCAGGTTTTACCTTGCTTTCTGGAAAAAAACTACATTTTTGTAAGATCGCTGAAATAAATGAATAAGAATTTTTAAAGAATTATTAACAAAAAATAATAATTTATTTCAAAACAAATTATAAAACGTATTGAATGTTCTTTAAATCCTCCATAAAAATTGGTTAAGAGGTCCACTTTATCCAATACGATTGTACTATTTTAAAACCTTCCATACCTGTTGAATGTACATGAATTTCAAGTAGATTAAGAAGATTTAGGATAAGACATAGGATAATCCTTTAAACCGAAAGAATTAAAATAAATGTCAATAAATTTGTTACCTGCTGCAAGGTTTCTAAATGACTCAAAAACTTTCTTTTACCACTTTAAAAATTCAAGTGTTTTTAGAGTATATATCGTATACCAAGGTAATTTTAGAGTAATTCTTGAAGAAACAAGTTTTAATTAAGTCTAATCGCTCTTAACTACATAACTATCCTTGATTTCTTCATACTTTAATTAATCGAAATTGGTAACTTTAACCATTTAACCACCAAATTCCATGTAAAATTATATAAAAGTTAAAGCTTCTAAGACCCGCAAACACCAAACAAAAACTGTCACCCATTCATTCTAAATTCATCACTCGTTCCACTAGATAAATTATCTCATAAAATTAACTCCCCATGAGCAACATCCCGGTCGCATCGCGCGCACGCCTCGCAGGTGCCGGAAAATTGAAATATATCGAGATGTGCACCATCAGAGTCTCCCGCGCGCGGTCAGTTTCAAAGCTCGTGCAGCTCTATATGCTGCACAATAATATACCTACCTCTGAAAAGCGCTGCACTGCGCCGGATGCCGCATGCCAGACGTTGCGGCGGCTTCTCCTTCTTCTTCTTCTTCTTCTTCTTCTTCTCCTTCGCGCTGTAAGTGCAGCGGCGCACGCACACGGACCTTCACGAGGAGTCCCTGTCCCTCCGACCTTATTATCGCGACGGCGTATACACGCACACCGCGCCGGGGAAAGTCGCCTACTCTCTAACGAGCTGACGTCGTTCCCGTGCAGCTGTTGCACGTGTCATCGGCGTCGGCGTCCATTGTTTTTCTCGCTTGTCTAATTCGGAATTCTAGGCGCGTTTGAGCTGTTCGTTGTTTTCGGACGTGCGGGAGGTGGTTGTGCGGGCGCATCTGCTGCCTGGTATAGCTGCGTGAATTCGATGACTTTTGCGGTGGTTGGGGAAATGCTGTTTTATGGGTTTGGAGCAATGGTTATGGCATTTTTTATTTGGTATTAATAATGTTAGTGGATTATAATATTGTTAATTATTTTTGATAAAAAAATCTACTTAATTGTTTTAAATCAAGACGTAATGTACAATATACTGTTGAGATAATATTAAGGGAGCAGGCCTGGGTTAAACTAAAAAAAAAGACATTTCTTTTACGAGTCCAAGAAACTTTTTATGTTGAAAAGCAATTATTCTGAAAATTTATATGCTTTTAAAGCACAATAATATCTTAAATTTTACCGTTGTAAAACCTCAGAATCTTAACATACTACAAAAAGAGCGGAGCACTTTTTCGTTAAAAATTTCTTTATTTCTTCTTTCCGGAAATCCAATCGATTTATTGAAGAGAATTTTGTAATATTTTTCAAAAAATTGATTGGATCTACGAAAAAGAAGAATAGAAAAAAATTTAACGAAAAAGTGCCCCGCTCACTTTATAATAAATGACAAAAGGAGTCGAATAACCGTGCGAAAAAAATAATTCGTTTATCAGGTCATCTAGAATCGTGTGAAGAACAAAGTTTCTTTAATAAATATGGTATTGAAAATAGTGATTTATTGTGACTTGTAGGATCAAAAGTTTGAGGTTTTATACTGGTAAAATTTAAGATACTAATAAGTAAAAATAGCATAAGAATTTACAGAATGATTGCTTTTAAACATAAATAGTTTTCCGGTCTCGTAAAAAAAGTCTTTTTTTGGGTTTAACCCAGGCCTGCCACATTAAGTTACGTAATTTTGCATAAATAAATGAATATATAAATTAAATTATTGATAATCTAAATGAAAAATGTTATTATTCTGAGAAATCTTTCTATCCCTAATTAATTTAGTTAAATACGCATTTTATCGTTAATTATTATTTTTTATATTGAAGTTAAATAACTTTTTTAAACGTTCGTTGACGCACAATTTTTCTTAATTAATTAATTAACTTGATTTTCTGGTAGTCTTTAGAATGTATAAGTATCTATTTTTAATGAAAAGAATTAAGTTAGAAATGTAAAAATTATTCAAGAATTTAAAATAAAGTAGCAAAACAACAAAAATAAAAATAGAAATAAAACAGCGATCTGCCATAAGGATGTAAATTAAACAAAGTAAACGATACGAAATTGAAAAATATTGTTTGTGCATAATATAGGTATTTTCATTTGATACAATGATATTGATTTCGATTTTTCAAAGACCCTCCTAAAACACTTTTCGTATAATTTCTCCCTTATTTTGCATTTATACCACAACTTTAAAGGCCTTAAAATTTTTTTTACCCTATTTATAAAAGGAATTGAAATCTAAGGTATTTAATTGAATATATATAAATCGCACTTTCTTATAAAACAATTCGCGGAAACAGTAGTTTCGAATGGCTTTCTTTCTGTAACGAGAGAAGAATAGAGCACAGGTGCAGAAGCTTCCGAGGAATGATCACAAGACACAAGCGGTTTAACACGAAGTGTCCCGCGTGAGTCATCGTGTCGGTCGATTGACAACAGGAAAAATGTCAAGTGGTTTGTTCTTTTCTTTTTTCTGTTGCACAGCAAATAGTCATAGACATTGCCAAGACGCGTGCGCGAATCGTGTTTTTAATGACTCCGAAAAAAAGATCCGACTGGAAAAGATTTTTGCAAATACGAGTCATTTAATGATTCTCGGAAGACGTTAGCTTATGTAGATGAGAAGCTCTGAAACACTTCGAATTGATGTGCCTATTATGTTCTCATGAATAACAAGAAGACGTGCTGTTCCGGAAGTCGTATACGATTTGAATGTGCCGAACAATTTTGAGAAATGTATTTCCAACTACGTAATGTATAAATAATTCTTTTTTAACGGATATCTCTAACCATTTTTAATAAAGTACATAACTTCTTCATAATGTAAACTTTTTTTAATTTTTACGTAAAATAAATTTATATTGTTACATATACGTATTCTGTATACACGGAAGATGATGAAGTCCAGGATTAGATGTCAAAGAAGCCAAGACTTCGAATATGAATCACTATAGCGGGCGTAAAGTACATTTTCGAAAATCCGGATGATACCACATGTTTAGGGAAGCCGTGACATTATTATAGTTTGATTTTGCAGTATAACAAACAATACGGTGTGCACCATGGGGGAGAGGCCTTTTTTGCCCTTGTGTGTTTGCAATCCTCGTCTTCAGCTCGCAATACGCACTCGCCTTCGGCTCGTGCTTGCTTGCCTTCGACTCACATGCGGGCGAGAAAAGCCTACTTCTCCCCCATGGTACACAATACACTTTTATGTTTCTACTTGTTTCGAGATTGTAACGAATTTAAATAATAAGTTGCATACATTTACATTTACATCTACAGATATGTAATATATTTACATATATCCTTATAAGTTTTATTAATGGTTAATAGGTTTTATCGACACAAAATGTAAAAATAAAACAAAAGATTTTCCAAATTTTGGGCAGTGATCCGTCTTAATCAAAACCTATCACTATTTATTAATATAGGCATCAAATATTTGTTCTAATATTAACTCTCATAACCGCGTTGCCACTTACATTTTTACAAATACCTGAGACGTCATCGATACATCCTGCAGGCAGTTTCTTACCCAGGATAGAAGGAGGCCTCGCGCATCCGGCACGTTTCTTATACTTAAACGCATCTCGCGATGTAATCAGCGGCGCGTGCAGCGCGAGAGATCCAACGAAACCCGCGGCTTATCAGCGCGCATCAGCGCCTGTACCCAGTATACTGCAAGAGACAGAGCAACGAGATCGCGAAAATTCAGGCAGATCGGTATCGCAATCTCGCGATCTGACTTCTGGTATTTTAACGAGCGATCGTCAAAAGTTGTGCGACGCGATAATTGGTGTACGCGAGCGAGATATGATTCGTTTTTATGATTGAAAGATTCGAAAGATCGCAGTGAGTTAGTATTAATTAGGAATTATTGATTCTACTCCGCTGGAAAAATCGATTCGTAGACGAAATAACATGGTATTTTTTAAATTGCTAATAAGCTTTAATTCTACCCGTGTACATGTTACTTGAAATAAATTGAGAAAATCAACGATTATACAAGAAAATCAAGAAAAACTACCCCGACCTGAACTTGCAAAAACATTCCCACGTAATGGAAGTTTCGCTAACATTTTACATAATATGCAAACTCAAAAATGTGCAGAATAAATCGCTTGTAAAAATAATGTCCAATTAATTAGCAACCTATAGTAAAAAGCATCACTGGGTTAAAGACTTTTGGAATACGCAAATGACGAACAAAGAAAAACAGCGCGATATATCGGCAAAATCGAAGATCGAGCGTCGATTTTAATTACGCTCCTGTCGCTTGACACTTTAATCGATCTGGCAGCTCGTTAAGGATATATACAACCGCGAAAGACGAAAAAAAGGAACGAGAGAGACCGCGAGTCTCTTGCACGGCGCTGATTTGCACACTTGAAACGATGCCGCGCGCAGCGCTTCGCGTACTCTTCTACTATACCCAGTACCAGGAAAAACGTCAATAAATGGCGCGTACAAGTCGCGCTCCAAGACCCTGACCTCTTTCGCGACCCTCTTTTCCCTTTTTCCGGGCTGCAGTCGCATGCGAGCGGATGCGTTTATTGCGCTCGGTAAGGAGGTTCTTTAAAATGGAAATGGTTTGTCGTTTGCGGAAGGACGAGCATGCAATTTTTCGTATCGTTGCGGAAGCAGGACTTAACTTTGAAACGAGAGCTGATTGTACTGGAGAGAATTTATCTGTAAGATTGTTTTGAAAATTCTGTAATGGAGCAAAAGCTTTGTGCGTTCCAGAAAAATAATGATTATTCGGGATCTTATGTAATGAAATGGATTGCTATTATATGACGCGATAAAAAAGACTATGCTAATTGATCGGGGCGGAGATTTTTTTTTAAGGATCGTAGATAATGTACAGGATGTGTGAAAAATGTTCTTTGTACCTATCATTTTTCTTCTACTTTTTGCTCCGTTAACTTCATAGTTTTTCAAATCGTTCTGTTTCCTGTATCGGCTGATTAACATAAATATTTCAACACCAAAGTAATGACAGACACGATTACGATCATCCACAAGAAAATTCATTTCATTATAATTAATACTAATTTAATTAACCGAAATTTTAAAAGAATCGCAGGCAACAGCAACATTTGTGTCTATATTTTTTAAAGCATAATAATTGATTGCATCCTGAAATTATAGCAAAATACTATCTCAAACTAGAAGCGTAGCAGATTATTATCACGAATACAAAATGAATAAATTGATACGTAAATTTTAATATAGACGATGTTTCATCGAATATTAGATAACTCGTTATTAATTTTTTTTAAATCTAAAAATAATACGAATACACGTAACAAATAATTACAGTCTAAATCATTCGTCATGAATATATTACTATTAAAAACTTCAAGTTTCAAATGAAACTTTTTCAGTTGCTACTTATAGGTATTTTAAACTAGAATTTTTTAAGGGGGGTTCCTGTCATATTTTATTTTCTTAAATCTTTTTTTGAAAGCAAATCATTTTTAATTTCTTTTCGTATGTTTACATAATCAAAAAAAAATAGTTTATTGACAATTTTCTGCCTTTTTTCCCTATGTTGATTTATAATAAAAAGTTTATAATTTTTTAGTAAAAAAGATGTAGAGTCAATAATTCTCGAGGGCATGTATATTTTTGATCATCTAGAAAAACTCCTACTTATTTGTATCAAAATTGAATGCAATTAATCGTAGTTAAAAGCATATAATATTATAAACAAATTTTATAACCATTGTTTATAAATAAGTATTTTTTATTTGACCTAGTATTCACTGATGTATCTTGAAGATACATCTTGGGGATTGTACAGACTAGAATATTAGAAAAAGGTGTAAATCCGAATGATAGGAATCACCTGGGATGTCGGAGCTAAAAACCCGCTTCTTTTACTAATAACTTTTCAAATATAAAATGCAATTCAAATATAAAAAGAAAAACTGGACGAAGAGCCGTGTAGATATGAATAATATCAACGCTACTGCGCAAGGCAAAGTCATTCTGGTGCATCATTTTTATAAATAATTGGAAATTCTAAAGGTATATTTCAGTGTAACATAACCTAAAAGTATTGTGTATTACCAATAATTCGTAAAAACAATGCAACAGATTTCTTTCTCTTTATACAATAATATTAATATTATTTATATCTAGGTGGCTCTGCTTCCAGTTTTTCTGTCAATAATAAGCAGTCAAAGATACACATAAAAATCGTGCCGAGACAGGCCTGCGACTCCACCTGAGCTCCTACATCCCGTTAAGCAAAAGATAATTCTGGCTGCTTTAAGCAAGTATGCCATTTCTTGAGGTTCTCATGTATGCATATATGAATTATAAAAGAAATAAATTTACAATTCACAATACAAATTCTTTAACTATAGATTCATAAAATTTCAAATATTTTCTTCATCTGAACGTTTTTTATATTAAATTTTGTTAAACTTAGCAGAATTTGTGAATAGTTTGTTTTTACCACATATCAGACAAATATCACGATCAAGCGCTAAAAAAAGCTAAATAAAGAATATTAATATTAAAGAAATTTAGTGGGCAGAAAAATTAAATATCATTCAATAAAGGGCATAGTAACTGGAAGTACTAATAAAACCGACAAATTGCAACAATATATCACAACTCAACTCCGTCGACCACACCTATATAACGCACCCGCAATCCTTATATACCTCTCAGCGCCAGCCTCCTTTTTCCATCTCGCTATGCAATTTTTCTCCATCATTCCTCATCTCAACCTACACTATACACTTATACGTACCGCACTCGATCAGCCACACTCATACTTCGCACACACACACACGTATACCCGCTCCTATTCGCCTATATATCCTATATATCCAATTCGCGGCGGCGTCTCGTCTTTTTTGCAGCCTGGCGCCGCGGCTCCGAGCGCTCACGCGCACGCAAATCTTTGACACGTATATATATTCGCGAGTTCTTCTTTCTCTCTCGCGGCGGTACTCTGTTCGATTGGATTTTTCCAGAGCGTTTTTCCGCGCAGTGGTTTCGGATTTATAAGAGGCGCCATGGGTAGTGCGCTGATGTTGATTTTCTCGTGCGTGTGTACGTGTGTGTGTGTGTGTGGCCTTTTCCTTGATTGCGCGCTTACGTAAATCTTTGTTTATGATGCGCGTTGGCTATGTTATACGTAGCTGGGAACGACGATTTTGCGGGAATGTGCAGGTACGAGCGCTGTGTGCATTTGATGTAGGCAAGATCTGGCTGATGGTTTGTTATATGGGCTACTTTATGCATTATACGGTTTTCTCACATTATTTACACGGTAATTTTTGCGTTATGATTTGTGACGCTGTAGCAGCGTAGATATGAGCGAGACGTCATCCAACGGATACGCATTGTTCGAAATTATGATTGTTTTGCTTAATTGTGGAAATGTGCCTTGGTGATGTCTTTGAGGGTGCTTTCAAGTGAATAACGAGTACAAAAACAACAGTTTTATGAGTGTAATTAAAGATTTTGTTTAAACCAACGTAAATTGTTGTACGTATATCGTATTATCGTAAAGAATAATGATCAGTAACGATTCATTCCATTCATTTTCTCGATTCATTTGAATCGGGATTTTAAATCGTGAATCACTTTTGAATCGAAAAATGTTAGAAATAGGTAATAAATGAATACGAAATCAGTTAAAGATTTAAAATGAAATTATCTTTATTTAAAACCACACAAGGAAGTCACGTCTTTACTCTCTAAAACAGTGAATATGCACTATATTGTCAGTGAAATATGTACTCACTAGCAAAATTAGTGAAATTTTCACTATTTCAAATTTAGAGAGTTATACCGTATGACGGATCGGCTGAGACTAACTGAAGTGACAAAGGGCAATATCGATTTCGGCGCTTACGCATACAACACCCCACTTTTTTCATTCTCTGATTTTAGTTTATGTTTTGAATTCCTTTCTTGGTAAAAAAAGTGTTTATTAGATACATGAAATAATTCGTAATAACCCCAGATCTATAGACTAATGATCGATTAAATGATCTTTATAGTTAACGTTACGAATATTTTTTTATTTAAAAATATGTAGAGCTATGAACAACGGTCCGATTATTGGGCTTAAGCGTCCGAGCACTGGTACTTTTACCTTATGGCATATTTCAACAAAGAGTTTGAATCGCGATTCAAAATCTCGATTCATTTGATTTGGAAAAACGAATCCGATTCAAAATCTCGATTCTTTTGAATCCAAAAATTGAATCCGATTGCAAATCTCGATTCATTTGAATTGGAAAAATTGATTCTGAATCAAAATCTCAAAAATTTGAATCTGAATTCACGCATTAATCGGGGGGTTGAATCGCGATTTATATTTTCGATTCTTTTGAATCGCGAAAAATGAATCGCGATTCAAGTCTTGACACAAATGACTCAAGATTTTGAATCGGATTCAATTTTTTCGATTCAATTATATTTATGGTCAATACGATATTTTCGGTACATATCTAATAAAAATAATTGATGGAGAATCAAAATTTATTTAATTTTAGAAGTGAATCGAAAAAAATTTACGGTCGATTTCGCACAGCTCTGATTATAGGGATAACTACCACTTTACTAAATTAATTGCAGTATAAAACAGATTATGCGAAGTGACACTTCCACTCGGTCATCAATCCTACAAAGCCCGATCCCACCAGAATCACCCTCAACTACCGTCTCTTCTTCTCTTCTCCTCTCCACGAACAACTTTTCCGCAGTTGCATCCTTAATTTCCTATACAGCCTCGCAGCCTGAACCGCGGCGGCGCGGCGCCCGTCAGCCTCGGTTACGCATCGCACTCACCTCCCGCTGCGATCCTTATCTCTCTCCTTCTCTCTTCAATTTCTCGATTTCGCATCCGCTGGCGCGCGCCTCCGTCCGAGCCTTTCATTACCTCGCGGCTGGCTGGCTGGCTGGCTGGCAGTGGCGTTAAGATGAAATCTCATCGGGCGATTGCACCTCGTGGCTTCTGCAGCAGCAGCAGCAGGTTGCAAAGGAGGACGCGCGCCGCGCCGCCGTGGCGAGAAGTAAACCGACAATCACGCGGTGCGGCGAGCTGCAAGAGGGAGAAGAAGGGAGAGAGAGAGGGGAAATGAAAGGGAAGGTGAAGTTAACCGACAATCAGGCGCACGTAGTAGGTATCCTATAGTGGATAAAGGAGAAGAGGAGGATTGTGAGAGGGAAGGGAGGAGGGATCGTGAAAGTGAAGTGCGCCAGGGGAAAAATTGGCAGAGTGCGCAGAAGTAAGCGGGTGGAAGTTGGAAGTGTGAGAGGGATTGCGTGGAAAGTGGGTATGGAGGAGTTTGAGGTGGTTGAAGAGTGATAATGGAAGTAATAAGAGTGTGGGTGATTTGGTTTCTTTGTCAGAATCTTGAATATCGTTTTAGCTTAATTTATGTGCAAGAAAAGACAAGTTTTAAGAAAACAAAAATTATATTTAGGATACGTTGGAAATCAATAGCAAATAGGTCAAGAACCTGTAATATCATAATTAAATTCAAACGCAAGCCTTTTAATTTATCAAAAACTATTGATTCTTAATCGGCAAGTTTTCCAAAATCCCAGAGTTTTGAGTTATCGTAGTCCCCTAGAACTTTTATTTTAATTAACAGACTTGAATATGGATGTTTGAGGTGCTTTCAAAGTGGCGGTTTTAGGAAGAGATTTGGACAGTTGAAATTAGAACGTAAATATTGCTTGCTTGGTCTCAACTATACTTCTCTTTTATTCAGTGTGCAAACTTACTTGCGATTCTTGCACGTAAGATAGCGTACAGTGTTTGACTGTTCCAGAGCGTTTTTTTCTCACAAATTAAGACTTTGATAGCATCGTTTCTGCTGTTGGATGATACTTTCTTTCTCCAAATACAAACTTTCCTCTTATTTTCGAATTCGTCTTTTCTGTTGCAGCAAATATGTGACTCTTCAATGATCTTGTCATTATCACAAGTTTTAGCGAGTTTCTCGGTTTTAAAACTTTAATGTCAACATTTATGTTATCTTCAATAGAATCAGTTCCCCACAATATTTTTCTTTCTTTTGCAATGTGGCCCTATTGGAAACATTGTATTTGCCTAATGTAGTTAGGACTTTGCCAAACTTTGACAAAATTTGTTGAAAGTAGCCGATTTGAATAAGTTGGAAAATATTAGCAAAATTTGTCAAAAATAGTAAATTATTTCCAGATGTAGCAAAGTTTGGCGAAAATTTGCTTCTCAAAAGAAATGTCATTTCTGATCACTGTTTTCAGACTTGACAAACTCGGACAAAATTAGACAAATTATGGATAAATTTGGCGAAATGTAGCGAATTATCACAAAATGAGACAGTTTGGCCATTAATAAAGTTTTTACGAAAAATTCTTTTCCTGATACAGTCTCAGAATATGGCACTGTTTAGGATTGGGATAAGAAATAATTAAGATTCATATTTTTTCAAGTTCATAAATTTATATAAATTTCTTTATTGTGACATTTAGTTATGTTTATTTATATATTTACAAGGTTTACAATTTCGCATTCATGTAAATAAGTTAATAGTAATAAAAACTACACTATTTTTACATTGTATCATTCAAAGTGTTAAAATGCCGAAAACACAAAATAAATAAAAAATTTTAATTTTTTATCTGCAGCAAATCACAACTTAAATGATAATTAATGCTTGCTATAAATTAATTATTTTACAGCTCCGAACGGACATATTTACCATAAAATTACCGCTTCCCCGACCTCCACCTCTATATACCTCTACTTTGTACTTAATGTCGCAACTTGAACGCGAAAGAATTAAGAAGCCATGCCGCAAAGAAAGAGAAAAAAAGCCTTGATATGTTGCTCAACGCGCGACACTGTGTCCACCTCTCAGTATTAAAAGGCCTCTCTCTCTCTCTTTCTCTCTCGATGTATAAACGAAATAACGCAAAATAATCGTGCGAAGGGCGCAACTTAAAGCGAGCCTACACGCCTCTGTAAAAACAAAATTACAAAACTGAAGATAAACCTCCTCGAATAACGAGAATAAAAAGTATCGAAGGTCGCGGCCAGGATAGCGAAGGAGCTTATTAAAGTGGTTATAGCGAAATGTACCTTTCGTACGAATATTCTAAAATATTTACTATGCTTTTATAAAAACTTTATACATGTATGGTTAAAATTTGAAAAGGATGTACCTTTTCTGATCTGAGATATTCATATCTGAAGTTTCAATATTCAAAAAGTAAGCCTTGTACGAAGCCTGCATCAAAGACGTATTTTTATGTACAATTTTTAAAATATTTTTTGGATTATTATAAAAATCTTACATGTTACTCAAAATAACTATATATATTTTATGAAACAAGAAAATCAATAACTATCCATTGCGTTTTAAAAATATAGTCATTAAAAGTTTACTGCCTAATATTGTCAGTAAATCTATTTACAGGTATGTATATTCTATTCAAAAATCTATACCATGTTTCAATCTCAATGTCTTTCTAAGATATTTACATCATTCAATACATTATGTTAGAATATATTATAACTTATAGTTTTAAATACAAATAACATAAATTCATACTAAAATTAATACTAGTACTGATGTATTTCTATCTTGAGCGTAGATTTTGATAGAAAGAAATTAATAATTCTGTTCAAAACCTATAGAATAATGTAGTAGAGATGTTTACAACCAAATACTAATTTTTAACTCAATCGTGCTTGCACTGTGAATTTTCTTTCTGTCTATATGCCAACCAAAATGACAATATAATTGGTAGTAAAAAGAAATGCTACTTTTGTTCACCATATTGCACCCACCATGTTGAATTTTGAAAAACTGACAACAGATTCGTAATTAGAACCCTTAAAAACCTTATTTACCAATTTTCATAAAAAAAAGTAGCTAGAAAAAATTTATTTTCTAAAAGATTAAACATTAACGACAAAAACAGGAATTACTGGCTCTTAGAACACAATAAAAAATTTCCTACCATTGTTTTCTTGTGAAAATTGGTATATAATGGTTTGTATGGTCGCTAATTACGAATCCGTCGTCAGATTGGCAAAATTCTAAACGGCAGGTTCAATATGGTAATCGAAAGTACTATTTCTCAAAAACGGCTCAACCAATTCTTTTTATTTTGGTTGGTAGATAATCTAGAAATAATCCACATTCGAAACCTGCAGAAAGAAAATTTCGAGCGCGAGCATCATTTGATTAAATCATATTAAGGGTCACGGTGGATAATCAATAAACGGTTGAAAACATCGTGATTTAGGAAAAGTACGACCCCAAATTCTCTTGATGTCAGTAAAATATTGTAATTATTTCCCCAATGATGATATATATTAATTAAAGTACGCTTTCTGGCGGTATCCATACGACGGCCACAGGAAATGATACCCGAGTGCATACATAGATATATTCGTAATGCTGAAAAATTCCCCGCTCTAGACACTTTTCTGCCTGAGAACTAAATTGACTCTCCCAATATCAAAAAGTTTCGATTAAAAGAAAATATGCATCCGAACAAATATTCTTTTCACGATCCCGTATTTATTAATACTTTATTAATAATTTTACGGAAAAGACTTATCAAACTATAATAATTTCCCATCGATTCTGACAAAAATTCAAATATTCCTGTATACAACACTCGTATATAATAAATCTATCCTGAAAACAACATTTGCTTCTCATGCGTATACCCATTTCCTTGAAAAATCCTAACTCTTTGATAACCGCGTATCATCCGACACCCCACCCCCTCGCAAACTCTTGCACCTACCTGTACCACCTCATCCGCCTCGAGCCAAGCGCGCACATGCACCGTGTATATATGCATCCACGACGCGCGACTTCGTGACGGATCGATTCGAGATGCGAGAAAGATTATCTCAACTTTCTCTCTCTCTTACTACTCCTTGGCAGGGCTGCCTGCACCGGCGCTGCTCTCCGCCGTGGCGATCAGCTCCTCCGCGGGCGACTCCCTGATGCCGGCGCCGGCCGCGCTGCTCGCCAGCTTCTCGAGGGCGTGCGCCAGGCGCTTTTTCAATTTGGCGAGATCGCGCGCCGACTCGAACCTGTTCCAGCTCGTGTGGAGCCGGGCGCTGGGCGCCGGGGCCTCCGTGGCGCCGGCTATGCCCTCGACGTTGCGCTGGCGCGAGAGCGCCCGCGTCAGGCCGATCAGCGCCATGTCCGTCACTTCCTCCCAGTCCTGCAGCGCGCGTCAGAGGAAGTATATGTTAGAGGGTCGTTTTGGGTTGGGGTGGGGGGTTTGTTTAGAGAGGCACTTGCCGGGAGATGAGATCGGATTGCGTGCGTAATGACGTTTTAATTCGGTAGATATATGTAAGGGTGATGGTGCGAAGAAGCGATAGAGGTGAGAGGATTGTGAAGATTGCGAGTTTGATTTTTATAGTTGGGATAAGGTATTTTTTGTGATTGAAAGTATTGTTTCTTGGACTTTGTTCATTATATTTCTTCGATAAGATTTTTGTACTTTATTATTGTTTTGTGTATAGGGTTATATTATAAATATATAGCTAATTATATTAACCCTTGAAAGGTATAATGTTTATGTGTGTCTTGATATACCCTGGTTGGCTGAATTACTGCTCACATGAATACATTGATTGTTTTGCTATGCTCGTGAGGTACAAGAAAAGGTTAATTATACATTACATTACAATTTTATTATCTCTAAAAGCAAATCCTACTAATCGAATGTTGCTGATTCAATAGTTAAAACAAATTTTGTATTGTTACGTTAATACTACTTCAGACCGGCAAACTTGGACCCAGTAAACTTGTTTTTGTTTAATACAGAATACATGGGATAGTGTCAAGCAATGCAGGGGTCATAGTTGAGGCGCTTGGTTATCAAAGGGTACAAGTGACTTTCCCAGTTGGCCCCTGATTCAATGTGCGAGCAATATTTTCAGGGGTCGACTCGAAAAGTCACTTGTACCCCTTGGCAACTAAGCGCCTCAGTTGTGGTGTTGGGTAGGATCAAAGGAGGAAGGTACATAAAGGCCATTATTTTCTTAACATGAGAAATCAAAGGAAATCAAGGAAATCACTTATCATACGAGTTCATAAAATTATGATTTCCTGTGATTTTCCTGCGATTTCCTTCTGATTTATGACAGTGAAGTTATGCCGTAAATACTCCTTATATGGACCCTTCTCCTTGATTAAGGATCTTTAGTGCAGAGATATTACGTAACACATGCATACTATAAAATAGGTAAATAAAATGCCTAGCTACGATTCAATACCTTGGTGCTATATACAGGCAAACATGTATATGCATGCAAATAAATTATAGTTAAAATCTCAATAAACATGAAGTACGAGAAATAAAGACTTTGCCAAGTTATAAACATGCTTTTCTCGTAAGGAGAGCATCCGGGTTGTAGGTCATGGGTTTCAATGAAACTGTTGGAGTTGGTTTCTGACTCATAATAATGAACAGAACTGCTCGTATTTTATCCGAATGGGACTTTATTACAGCAATATGTCAATTCAATAAAATTGCATTGATATAAACATCCATACATTAAAAATGAAAATAATACTAAAGAGAACAAGCTTCAGTTCAAATCTTCTAGATCAAAATTATTAATCCTAATCCTAAAGCATTATTTTTTTTCTAAACATTTTCTAGGTAATCTATTTATTGAGTTATTAGCTTATACCTCGCTTGTTAGCTGCTATCGAGGGCTCGAGGTGAGCGGAGCAAATGCTGGTATGTATAACGCAACAAGAAAGCACACAAAATGACTGACATGGAAGATAACTAAGAAATTGCATCCAGGACATACCGTCACCACTTCAACAGTAAAATTTATTTCAGTCTCAATACACGATATAATAAATTATATCATTGCACTAACAACGAACAAAATAAATTCTGTATGAAGTGCATTCCTCCAATATGGCTCTTCGTAGAATATTGGACGAATTATAGGAACAAACTCTACTGATTGTTTAAAGCGACAATAATAAGCCAAAATGGTAGCTTTACTTTACTTTTACTATCTTGGTAATGTTGTCACAATTATAGAATGACAACTTAGTTTTCCGAGTCAGTTGGTAACTTTTGTGGTAGCATTAGCTATATGGAATTGTAATTTCAATAAAGGAAATCTACAACTTTTATAGCTAAATAATTCGCGAAATTAGAATTTTAGAATAAGCTCGGCATTTAAAAAGAAAACGATCAAATCAACTTCATTCAACGTTAATTTTCACGATTCAATCAAGGCTACTTACAAACCTATAAACTACACCAAAGCGCGCTGCCGCGCAAGTGTCCAGCGGCAAGCGATCAACAAATGTTTTTGCGCCACTCGTGAAACCGTGCGCACGCGCGCGAGCCACAACAGTGCAATGAAAACATAAAAAGTGCCGTAAACGCGAGCTGGCAGAAATCACGAGATCGAGCCCTTAATTAACGACTCGACTTTTTTCTCCCCTCCGTAAACCCCTCCTCCCTTTCTCGAACAAAACCTGCTGTACGTATAAGGAACGAATCGCCACGGAGTACACAGAAGCACGCCGATCGAATTAGCTCTCAGTTCGCTCTCGTCCTACACGGCACGCCGCGCCCCGCAAAAACTCATATAACACACGCATGCGAGCGTCGCGCTGCTGCGATTAAAACGAATCGTCGGCATTAAGATTGCGCGCGAAGAGGAGCAAAAAGAAGAAGAAGAAGAAGAAGAAGACGCTGAGAGGACATTGAGATTAGCGCGAAGAGGGATCGCAGCAGCCGCCGCCGATTTTGTCGCGTGCGCCGACGCAAAAATCCACCCGCGTATATACGTGTGTAATTGCGCGCTCGCGTGCACGCGCACGGTGCGGTATAAGTATTGAGCGGCAAAGAGGAGAAAGGAGTGGAAGTGGTGCATGCACGCGCGCGCACGTGCAGCTGCGTTGTACGAATTGGAGTGTAAAAGGGCAGAGAGTGATGTTGAGCGCGGTGAAGTCCGGTGAAACGAATAGAATGGGATTGCATGGAGCTTTCCGTTGTGAGTGGTGAGTCATCGAGGCAGAAATATATGCATTTGGTTTTATACATGCATTAATTGTTATCTTGCGCGGTGTCTACGATGCGTGTACAGAATCGAAGCCGATTTGCCATTCTATTTGAATTTTTCCAACAAAGCTTCATTCGAGAAAGTTATAACTTGTTTATGTTACTTTGAATGTCGTCAGACCGTAGTTACTTCAAAGGTTACGCATCGATGGTCTGACATCGCGAGGATTTTTGAAGCGTCGTATATTCTTTAATTATGAATATTTTACAAAAATTTAAATAGTTCAATAATGAAAATATACTATAATCTGTTAATGATTGTTTTAAAACCGAATTAATGAAATCTGCGTGGAAGAAGATAAGATCGTATTAATGTGTAATGGAGAGTCTTAAACAACTGCTAATTTTGATATACAAAGAAAAAGTAAATGTACTGTAATTTTTCACTGAAGTTTTACTAGATATATCTTTGTAGTAGATTATATCTTGCAGATTGTGGGAAAATAATTAATTTGATGAATAATCTTTTCGTCTTTCTATACAGTATGGAAGTTGGCATAAAATTATGGTTCAATTGTGGACATTGTACAAAATCCCACTGTATAATTTAATTCTTAATTTTTTCTTATTTTCCCAAGTTGTACAGAAAGAAAACTATGAAATTTAATTTCGAGCAATAAAAAATAGAAAGAAATCATGAAGATAGATTTATATTTCGTCACAGTTTTCTATTGGTGGTACAAATTGATGAATGTAGATCATATATAAATATTTCAATTCGCGGTACTTAATTCGTTATAGTAATAATTAAAATTTAAATAAAAAATTAAATTTAGATAAATCATTACAATAATTTTATAAATTGAATTATATTGATTGATATGCTTGTTCCCGTTTTTTATTATATTTTTAACATGTGCAAAATAAATCTTAATCTATTTAATCTATCTATCTATAAATAATGTACAGGAATTTGGTTTTAATTCAGATGATCAATAATGATTATAATATCAGGATCGATATAACGAATAATTATTAAGAGAAATAATTACTTTTTGGAATTATTCATGAATATATTAATAACATTAATCTATTTTCAATATGAATTGTAATTTAGGACTTGTCTTTACTTTATGACAAAAAAATATTAGTTACATAAAATAACGATTATAAATCTCGCCGATTTAAATTTGAATAATAGGAAGGAATAAATAAAAAAGCTGTCATATTGTTAATATTTTAACAGTCAATGACATCCTTATTAAAACTGAAAGTATTATTATTACACATAAATAAAATAAATTAAATTTTTTTTCGGTTTATATGAGGACGTTTATTGACCATCTAAGCGTTAAAAAATAAAAGTATTTATTTATTGCTTTCGTTTTTGATTATGCAAATTTTACTCGGAAAGATCAATTAAAATGATTTGAATTAAAATGTTAATTATTCAGTTCAATATTTTGCTGGTTTCTACAAAACAATTTCAGTGACTCATTGTACCAAATGACTAACGAATATAATATAAAGAAATCCTTTTAGTCACAGACCCTTGGCTTTAAAGTAAAATCATGTATTTAAAAAATTATTCGATACGCGAAACTCTTAACTTCCGCTTAAAGATAATAAAGACTAAAATACACGCATTCTCATCTCAATAAATAAAAGCTGTATCAGTGTATCGATCAATGATTCCGAAAACTACTTACAGCCTTTCTATTTTCCGACCGAACCACTTGACGCGGAACCGGACGTATACACTTGGGCTCGCGAAGTGGATGTACGAATGAAGAATAAAATAAGAGAACACGCTCGTGGAGAGGCTGCCGCCGCGCGCAAAAATTGAATGAGCGAGAGCCACGTGACGCGACGGAAAGAAAGGAGTATAACGAAACGACGTATACACGCCGCGGTCGAGAATGGGAATAAGTTGCGGGAAAAGGAGTAAAGGATTGTGCCGCCGCGAAGAATGAAACTTCCTTTCTGGAAGCTGAGAAGCGAGTCGGCGAGATTTACGCGCAAATACTGCACAAATATATATATATATATACACGCCGTATCGGCGAAACGTTCGGAGAGGCGAGACAGAGAGAGCTCGACATGTTAATTTTATTTGTATATTGATCGGCCGAGTGGGCGTTCATTTTATGAATGGAATACTTTGAGCGTTTTCAATATGTGCGGGCGGCGAGCTGTGGCGGTGGTCTTGAATGAACATTGTTCGGAGAGAGGAATTTGGCTGCGAGTGTGATTCACGGTTCGAGTAACTTTTGCAGCCCACACTGAGAAAAGAACCGATTGGCGATAGTTAATAAACAGTGTAGTAAAATACGTTTTATTCGGGGTTGCCAGATTTTTTTGTACAATTTACTATTTGACTGGAACGTTCGGTAAATATTTCAAGTAAAAGAGAACTATATTGGTTATATAGCAGCTTAATTTCAAAGTGAAAATATTTTAGAGGAAATTTAATTAAATTAAAAATATTTTAGAGGAAATTTAGTTAAATTAAAAATATCTTACAGAAAATTTAATTAAACTGAAGAAATTTTAGAGAAAATGTAATTTTTTCATGAATTTTATCTTTTAGATGTTTTTATACACTTTTAGTAACATGTAATTTTTATAATCTTTCATATCGAACCCCTAGAACAAGATTATGACAACTCGACATTTTTTAAACTAGATTTTTGTACATAAAATAGCTCAAAGCGTAAAAATTGATTTAAAAAGATTGACAAATTGTAATACAATACTAAAATTGTTGTAAAAGATTTTATTCCATGAATACTTTATGTAACTTGCATTCTTTTATAAAAGCGTAAAATTTTAAGTTGTCATAGTCTTTTGCTGCGGAAGTGCGATATAATGCACTGTTTTACACATGCATAGGTTTCTGTCTTATTATTATTCAAAATCTATATTCTAATGTTCTTAACGATAAAAATGCTGTTTCAACGTGAAGATCAAGTTTAATTAAGTATGTAAGTATACAAAATTCTATTTAAAAATACATAAATAGGCGTTTACAGTATTTTACAGTTATTAAAATATCATATTTTACTATAATCACTGCTACCGTTAACATACATATATGCATAAGGTAAACGCCTATAAGGAAATATTTCAACACTAAGCAATAAAGGCAATAAGCGCCTTCTCGTATATGCAAAATAAAGCAAAAAGCCATCCAAACTGCAACTTATTATTAAAAGCGGAGACTATTAAGAAGCCGTAAAGCGAGCTAAATATAGAAAAGGAAGTTGCGTGCCAGTGAAATTGCGTCTATTAATAGACTCCAAAGGCCGCGCACTCGCAAGCAAAAAACAAACACACGTACACTCGGCAAAGCCGATAAGAACATCCAATAAAGTGCAATACAAAGCCTCGTGCAAACTTGGACGTTACAAGAAGGCGAAAGCTCGCGAAAACGGCTGAAAATAAGAAAAACATGACCAGATCGAGCGGTGCCAAAGTAAAAGACTGCTGCAATCGCATTCCGGATCTTCGGTGCACACAGTGCATTATATGTATAAAAAAGTATATATATATATATATATATATATATATATATACGTACGACTTCGTCCCGCAGCTGAGGCTCGAATCCAATCGCCGACTCGAGCATCGCGCACTTATCGTCGCTCACGCTGAGCTGGAGTAGCAGGAGCAGTAACCTCAGGGAGCACTGCAGGTTGTGCGAGGCGCGCTCGCGTTCCTATATAGTTATATGTACAATCAGAATGAGAAAAGATGCAGGGGAAGCCGAGAGATGTGTAACAGTGCGCGGTTTACGGTTAAATGCCGCTGCTGTTGCTACTGTTGCTACTGCTAGAGTACAGAGATTAGTAAAATCAGTGTGATCGTTGAGAGGAGGTTATTTGTAAATTGACTTGGGTTGTGATGCATTTTGCGATTTGCTTGAAATATTTAAAGTAGGTATAACTTGTTTAAAAATTCTTGCTGCTGGGTATGATTTTGAAGTTTTTAGCATCACTAAAAAATTAATGCAAGAAGATTGAATTTAAGGGGAAGTGGCATATGTATGGCTCAAAGAAAGCTACTTTCTTGGAAGGATTTTCGTGAAGAAACTATATACCAAATTATTCTGAAATTATGGGGTTATTAATACAATTCAAGACTCTTTTTAACAATTTTCAACTTTTAATTAATTGCTATAGTTAAATTGTAGAACGGATTATTTTGAATCTATGGGGATTTTTTAATAAACAATTTTTAACAACAAAAATTTGATCAGTTAATAATATTAACTATAGCAATTAATTAAAAGTTTGCCAAAAACATTCGTGATATTAGCTTATAAGTGATTATCCTCTTTGTATTATCATTTAACGTTTAAATACACAATAATTAATATAACTATTTTTATAATTATTTAAGTATCTAGTTTTATTTTTATGCATTAAAATAAGCTTTATTTTTCGTACAAAATTTCAGCAACTTAGTTGCAGCTTTATTAAACTTGACCATATGCATATATAGACGTGCATGGTCGTTGAAAAGTTCAATTACTACTGCAAGAGGTGCACATGATACGTTCATTTAATTCGTTATTACTCTCCATCCTTGACGCTTTCCGAAAACCTTTAATACCACGAAGCCATTAGTGCTAATCGTCGAATTTCAGTCGCGGATGCATTATATTACGTTCGCAAAGGCGAGTTTCCGAAATTGAACGATCAGTCCATTCTGCCCGTATTATAACCGCGTACTACAAACTCGTTTGCATAATTGCGCCGTGATTTCCGCGCAAGAGATGAAGAGGTCTAAAGTGATTGGATTTTTAAATTTAATGACTGAATCTTCCTTAAATTGAAGCTTACAGTTTGATTATCTTAAAATTTGTATTACTTTTATTCATGATAAGAAATAATTTTGATATGAGTAGAAAAAAGGGTTCTTGAATTCGTTGTTGAATTTGTAAAATAAAATAATAATTAGTTTGTAGTATTTAAAAAAAATCATATACGAGAAAATATATATAGCTTATTTTTAAAAATGTTCGTAACTAGATATTTTATTTAAGAACTGATTAATAGTGTATAGTTTGGCCTCTAAATATGCTCTTTAAAATCAATGCTTTCGAACTATTAAACCGTGTAGTTGATTAGAATTAAATGCAAATATACTGATAGACACTGTGCTTACAAAAAACTAATGAGACATACTTGTTGTCGATTATTTTCATCATTATCTTGTCAGATACAAATGACAAAGTACATTTAATAACAAAGTCTAATTAAAGAATATTTTATGCAAGTAAATATTACCGATCGTTTCAAATATTAATTAAAATATAATTAAGTATGATTTTTCATACAAGATATTGTTGAATTTTATTTCTTAAACAGACCAGTTTGTTAAGTTACTTAAGATTCACCATTTGGATAATTTGCCATTCAATTTGTAACATTCTCATTGCCAAAATTATAAAATAATAATACTGGATATTTACCGAAAAATACCCACATAAGAAAGTCTTTCGCGAACCCCCTGAAATCGTTATCAACTGTATCAAGAAACTGTATCACCTACATAGATCGAAATCCAAAATGAAAAACAACGCTACCCAAAGATAAAGAACCCAAGAAAATCTATAAATCGGCACACCACAGAATCCCCCTCTCTCTCTCTCTCCATTCTCATTTTTTCAACAGCAGCAGCAGCAGCAGCAACAGCGGCCGCGCATGCACACAGCGCGCGCGCGCATAACGAGCAATTACCGCGCGGGCCGCCTGAAGATCGTCGAGCAGCGCGAAGATCGCGCGATACGTGGAGTCGAGGAGGGTCGGCAGTCCGGTAGCGGCCAGAGATCGGGAATTCCGCTCCCTCATGCCGCGCAGCATTCTCTTCTCGATGTTTCTCAACTGGGTCGTCAGCAGGCCGATCTCCTTCTGCACTTGTTGCGCAGCAGCAGCGGCGCGCGCACACACGTACCGCGGCACGGCAAAAACAGGGGGAGGGGGAAGAAAAACGAGGCTAATTAATCGCCGATGATAAATCGCCCGAGCGCAGACGGAGAGTCTCTGTCTCTCTATATATATATATATGTATATGTAGACGCTGTGCAGTGATTTTCTGCAGAGTGGCTGCATGCTGTCTCGCGGACTCTGCGTGTTTATTTGGACTTCGCGCGCGTTGCGTTGCCATGTCTCTCTCTCTCTCTCTCTCTCTCTGATTCTGATTTTTAGCATGCGCTGGCGGATATGTGTGAGCGGAGCTCGATTGTGACGCTGGCTTCTCATTGCTGATGCCGGTTGTGCCCCGAGCGAGCGATAAGGGCATTTATGCGGAGTTTTGTTTGTGTGTATGCTCGCGTTTTACGGTTTCGAGAGAAGTAGTGATGTTTTTGTCGCGGTGTTAGGAGAATTGCGTTACGTTGAGATTGATATTGAGCGAGATTGTTCAATAAGTTTGGATTTTGTCGCGGAATGTTGTAAGAGAGATCGATAAATTAACTTTGATCGATAAGTGACATTATTGAAGCTTACGTTTTTTATTCTTGTGGAACTGATTATTTATAGAATGTAAACATTTCATAATCGTAAGATTAAAAGGAATTTTAATCATGAAATGAATTATAAATATAATCATTTATACTACTTTTCAAGTGATTGATTTGGGTAACAACCGAGAGACAAAAACATCTTGTTTATTTTTATTATACTTTGAATTTTTGGTCTAAATCGGTGAAATCTGATTTATCGTTATATTATCATTATTGTCAAATTCGGTAAAAAACAAAACTTTTGTTTTTATCGGTATCTGAAAAACTGATAGAGAATATAACTAAGCCGATGTGTGAAGCAAGTACAACTTTTGAAAATAATTAATTAATGTATGTCATCACTGTACTAAAACTTGAAAGGATGTCGGCTAAGGGTGGAGTAAAACAAGCTATTTATCGCAAATTGATTTCTAATAGGCTTACTATTTTATTATTAGCTGAACATTTCGACAAGATTGGTTATACTTTTATATTGGATGCAAAACCTTTGATTTTAGATAAGTCAATTGAAAAAAGTAAATTTATAGTAATTTTCCATGCCAACTCATTGACATCCTTTTCAGCTTTGAGAGGAATTATATTGAGATATGCTATCAGAGCCTGATTTCCAATGATCAAGGAAAGTCGTAAAGTTTAGACACCAAGAAAAAAAGAAAACTGAAAAGTTACGTAAGAAAATGTAGCTTAAAGAATAAATTACTAATTTTAATGATAAATACATTTGGTGATCGGATTCAATTTACGTCCCTTTGCAGTTTTCTATTTTTTTATGATAATCTGCTACGTTTATCTACGATAAAGCTTCCATTAATAAGTGAAAAAATTAAAATAAATGATATGAAAAATTGATATAAATCAATATAATTTTAATATCAGTTTATATCTATGGAGTCAATAAATAATAATACTCGATAAATCAGTTACCTCAATGCATAAGTCTCAATACTCAAAAATTAATTGATCCAGCTCATTATTCGTTTCTTTTTTTTTCTCTTTTATTAAAAAGGAGAGTATCATACGTTTGAAAACCGAATTATCATAAGGTTTTGGAAGATGTTTTAGGACCTATAGGAATAACGACTTTACTTAGCACGAGCGACTAATGTGAGCCCAATCTCGAGAAACCCGCTATGCTATTAACACATAAATTAAGAAAAATGGAACCTCCATAAACATATAGTTATAACCCAACATCCTCTAACCTCTTGATTTACAAATATTTACTCAACAGCAAGGGCATTGAAATAAACTCCGAATACTATAAGCTTCATCTTTACGCAGCAAAAAACACCTTCCAAGACCGCATAAAAATCCGTTTCCCAAAGTTTGCAATTACCCTCCTTACAGACCCAAACAATTCCACCCTAAAAACCTAAAACTTAACAATCCACACTCCAAAATCTAAAAGAAAAGCATCTCACCATAGCAGCCCGGACCTTGAGCCTTGCGGCGAAGTGCGCGTCGAGCTTGGCCTGCAGGAGCTGCAGATGCTGCTGGCCGATGCTGCAGGCGAGCTTCTCGGCGGCGCCGGGCGCCTTGTCCCTGAGCCGGCCGACCAGCTGCTGGACCACCAGCGGCACGGCCATGCCCTCGCTGGCCTGCACGCGATACCTGTTCAGCATCAGGCCCGAGGCCACGGTCACCACGTGGGCCGATTGCGCGTGCTGCAGTCCCAGCGAGTTCGTGATCTGGCGCGACGAGTACTCGCCGATGAATTCTGAGAAGAGAGAGAGAGTGGGGGGAGGCTCATTAATGTTAATTGAGGAATTCTAGCCTAGTGGGGGCTGGTGGGACAGTGGAGTGGTTGGGTATGGGATGGGTGGTGTAGGAGGGGGATGAGGTGTATGCTGTTGTGTAAGGGGGAGCGTAATGTATTATGCAATTGTAGAGGGTGTACAGTCTTGGAAGAAAGTTTAGTGATTATTTCTAGCTGGATAGATTTGAAGTGTAATAGAATACCTGGATGGGTTTATTTGCCGGTTAATGCACTTTGTTTTAATAGAGTTCGAAACTTAGCTTTAAAAATCATTCCAAAGGTGAGAGTGACAATACTAAAGCCCAGAAACCAGAAACAAGATTCGACCAACACTTTAATCAAAACTAAAAGCGAGACAATGAAAAATTAATACTACAGTCAGAATTGTTATATAACATCTTTGTAGGACAAATTTTTAAATGGCAGCAAGGAAATACTCTAATTCAATTATATAAAACGGTGTTGCAACAATTTTGACCTTGATTTCTGTTTTATAGTTTTCATTATTTTATCTCAACTCTTGTAATTATTTTTACTGGGAAGTTTAAAAACATAAGTATTGACTCGGAGAGATGAAAAATTTCTGCAAAGCAGTGCTAAAAGAATTTTTACTATAGTCTTAGCTTTTGGCCTTTTCGTTGCTTCAATTTTGATTTTAGTGTTGGTCTTGAGCCTGGTTATTTTAGGGACTTAGTTTTTAGATTTTGACTTTTCTAATGATTTTTAAACGACCGTTTAAAAATTTTAGTATTTTCGCGAACCAGTTTGAATTTTACTATACACAGGATAGGAGTTCTGTAATGATTTAGACAATTGTTTTGGTTTTTCTTTGTTATCGTGCTTTATTTTATTTATAAGATAAGATAAGATAAGTGTTTATTTTTATGCACGTCAAACAAAAAAATTATTGTGATTAAATATTTTTGTCACTGATTGGCCCACATTATATAATAAATACTATAATTCTAATTTACAGATTTTTTCAGATGTATTCCATTTTGCATTGTCGAATGCACCTATCACATTCAATATTGAATCACGCTGACTATAAAGGCATTACAAAGAAAAATAAAATAATATATCATTCCATTCACTTTCGAGTTAACAATTATTTACTTTTCCTACACTTAATTTTATATCCGTCAGATTCTAACAGTATATTTACTTTGTGAACAGCCGCGCACAACTCGCGAGCCGTAAATACGCGCAAAAAATATTTACTCTGCACTCAATTTTTTGCGAAACCCACCGCCCATAAAAACGCCTCCCCGCTTGTTTTCGTCTGTTTTTGCGGACTGCGCTGTGATGTTGCTGCTGCAGAGAGCGCTCTTAGCGTTTTTGCCCTTTTTCCGGGCGCTGCAACAACCTTTACGTGTGCAGGCTGTAGGTAGGTAGGTAGACAAGAAACCGGCAAACAAGAAAGAGATGGAGCCGCGGAACGGTCACAAAAACGCACGAAATTATACCAAAGATGAGATGTGCTGCATTTTCAATTCGTCGCGGCTAATTTAATTGAAAGGCTCGCGTGCATGTCAATTCGCGTCTCTTTCTGTCTTTCGTTTCTTTGCCGCATGCGCGTTTTCCTGTTTGCGAGTAGTGAGCAAAGCTCGCGCGCGCACTTTTTCTTGCGCGCGCGTGCGTTCTTGTACCGAAGTGCCCTTATTGCGTTTTTAAGACAACGATCAAATAATTGACCAAGGTACCTAATGTTCGAAAATAATTAAATATTTGCATATTCCGTGCATTTTTATAATTGTGAAGTTATATCCGGTTCATTAGCTTCATTTAATTTCATAATGTTTTTCAGCTTCGTTAAAAGTTCATTAATTTTTATTACATTATGAGTTTTAAATTTTCAAAGTCCCGCAGTACCGCGCAAAAGTTCTTGAACATTTAAAAATTCAAAAGCAATATTTAAACCTGTTATATCAAGCAAAATCTGTTGATACTTGTTGAATATTTTTACATAATTATAAACATTGGATTTGAATTTTTAAATGTTGAAAAACTTTTGCACAGTACTGTATATATTGTATCTGCAATCTGTATAAGATATCTAATTCGAATATTTTTATGTTTATTATTATAAGCGTAATTATCATAATTATGCTCATTAAAATACATTTAACAGCTCAATCAACATCAAAATAAATATATACAATCAATCCTATCGTTAATTATATTGTCTCAAATTAATTACGAAAAGAAAGCCCCGCACATAAATACACCGCGCTTCTCTCCATCTGATAAATAACTAATATCCGGCCCGGCAGATTTTTGGCAATCCATACAAACTGTCATCCCAAATTGTCATCATTTCCTGGCAATCACTCCCCAAGCTCCTAAAGAGCGGCCGCCTCCGCCTTATATTACCCAACTAACCCTCGCCATCGATAAATCACCTACAAACGCAAACATTAATATTATCCCCTTCGCGTAATAATTACGCAATTTCGATCCTCCCTAATTTAACATCGCGTGTCCGCGAGCCTTATGTACACATTCATACCTGGAAATATCTGGCTGAAGTTGAGAACGGGTTCGGCGCTTTTGATGGTGACGGAGAAGCTCGCGGTGGTCTCGGGCGGACACGGACGCAGCAGCATCCTCAGCGGCACCTGCACGCTCTTCTGCACAACGCGCAGATTGTTGCCCTCGTTCGCATAGGTGGCCGTGATCCGCACCTCCGAGGAGACGGGCAGCGCGTCGTTGTCCAGGTAGACCGTGGTCTCCATCGTGTATTTCTCGCCTGGTTGTGCATGGAGAGTAAGTATGCGGTTTTTGTGGATTGAATTTTGATTAATGTAAGGGTTACTGCAGCAGTGAATGAAGAGGTTACGTGACATTGCTTATATGCAGCTTCAAAAAAAGGATTTTTAAGTGTTACAAAGATGAGGGGTGAAAGTTTTAAGTGTTAAATTCAGGGGGAAGCACGTTACTGCAAGTAAGAATAATCATTGAATTGTTTTTTTTTCTTCAATAAGTGTTCATTCACTGGCGTGCACACCCAATTATAGATGGGTAACTTTCACAGTGAATGTAAATTTTTGCCCATTCAATTTTTTATAGTAAAAAACAGAGGTATTTAATTTGTATTCTATGTGGTATTTATATTCAAGTTACTGTGTAAAGCGCGTTCAAAATATATTCATTTTGGAAGTTAATCACTTAATTTGGAAATAATATTGAAATTGCCAGAGAGTTTACAAAAATCACTAAAAGTTTATACTTTCTGCAAGAATTAACGAGATTGCTTTTTTGTAATCAACTTCTCCGTAAAAAAAGTTTCTATAAAATTTAAACTTAATTTTGCTATTAGTAGTCGTAAGAATACACTTATTTACTACACCAAACACTTATTATTTATTATACATTACGAAGTTTAAAAATGTAAAGGAACATTAATTTCATTAAAATAAGTGTCATTATACTTTTAAATTGGCTTTAAGACTAATCAGTTGATAAAAATGAAAAAAATGTGAAGAATCTTTAAACGAATTAAGAACAGAATTTCAAAGAACGAAGACAATTATAACGAGAAAAATTCCAGTTTCCTTACAGAGGTTCGAGAGGTCCAGGGTATCCTTAGAAATGACGAGCGGCTTAGAGGCCTCGATAAAAACCTGAACGTCCTGCAGGGTAGTGTATGACGTCAACTCTACGCTGATCTTGCACATGTTGGACTGTCTGCCTTCTTTGTCTTCGGGCGCGCTCTCGTTTCGCGATGCGTGAGGCGACGGCAGCAGCTCCGGCGAGACGATAGCATTTATCGAGAGTTCAGATTCCACCATCGCATTTGTCACTTGGGCATCTGATAAAACCAAGGAGGAAGCATTCAAAATGCTATTTAATTTATCTTCCGTTTAACATCACGGACAATGCGTGCTTTGATCGAATAATGATTCGTAGAAGAAATAATTTTAGTAACTATGTTTTTATACATAAATTATATACATCATCTTTATAATATTTACAAATATATACAAATAATATAGTCTGCAACGAAGCTTAAAAGGGACGTAAATTCCTTAATTGAAATTAATTAACGACAGAAAAAATAACATTAAAAATAGAAATCTATACTGTTTGCTCTCATTCATAATGAGATTGTATTTTAATGTTAAATCCATACTTGATCTGGGGATGTTTTAATTGATTCGAGTCTTTTGATTCTCATATTTAATTAATTCATTCATCAAGGCAAGTCAAATTCTTGAATGTGAATTATCTTGCATCACAAGGAACTAATTAAAACTGTCAACTGTATTAAATATTCATATAGATCATTGGTTAAACCAATTTACACCAAATTTTCCGTCCCAAATCTGATGTCCTTCGATTATATAATTGCTCGTATAATTGCGTAAAATGCTTGAGCAAGTTATTTATAAGTTGCTTCATATATTATCATTTTATATTCATTTGTTGAACACTTGTATGCTCACTTGAGTATGAACACAGATATGATGATTTGATTTTCGTTTGGAATTTATTGAATAAAGATTTAATACAATTAAAAGATTTTTAAATAAATTCATTGTTAAAGTCCGTAAGCATGGCGTAAAAATAATATAGTTATACAAGTGATTTGTGTCAAGTACAGAATAAAATTAAAATAAAATTGCAAAATTGGATCCTTAACTATAATTAGTTTCTATTGTTTATTATATAAGCCAGACTTTCATATATTATTATAACAAATGATCAATAGTTAATAATTATTAATCTACTACTTAACTACTCAAATTTTACATTTATTGTTATCTCTTTTTGTATCCATCATATATAATACTTTGTATATTAGATCTTTTGGTCTGGTACAATTTAATAAAAAAAAACATAAATAAATAAATAAATTACAAAAATATCAAGATACCATTATCTTTGAATGCGTCAAAACCTAATAAGAGAAGACACATTACTTTTTTCTATAAATGATCAAAACATTACAATTAAAATAATGACAGCATAAAAAGAAAACGAACGAGCAGTCAAGTAAACAAATTAGTTCCCATTAGTTCCCTCGAACATTAAAAGAAGCTGCGAACTACACGACTGTCATTCGAACCCACAGTCGCAGAAATAAATAAAGAAAAGACAAACAAGAAACCCATGCTAATTCTCAATAATTAGTCAAGCAATTAATTAACGCGCCAAGAGATGAAGAGGCAATCATGCCTCTTCCTCCCATACAAACACAAACGCACACACACACACGCACACATACCCACACAAATCGAGATTCAGATTCTCGCTAAAAGCCGCGCGCACGCGCGTTCATCGCAGATCGGCGCGCATTCATAATGAATGCGACAGCGCGCGGCTGCACATAAAACATGATACCTATACCTACTCGCAATTAGGCCGAGCGCGAATCGAGCCGGCCAGTATACGAGTAAGATTCCCTTACCTGATGACGAGGACTTCTTTAGAAGCCTGCGGAGCTCGAGCAGCTCCTTCTCGGCAGCGACGTAATCGAATCCCCGGCGGTGGACGGGCGGCGCGACGAAAAGCGAGGGCTCCGAGCCGAGATAGCAGACCTCCAGGCGTCCCTCCTCCGACAGGATGACGATCCCGCCTTCCAGATTCTGCGAATCGAGGAAATATCAGAGTGCACTCGCGCGCGCGTGCGCTTGGGTGTCATAATGAGTGCGGAGTGGTATGATGGGAAATATGTGGAATTGCATCGTCGTGAGTTTTCTTCTGGTGTGGGAGACGTCAGGTGTCAATGCAGCGGACTGTGTGAATGGTTGTTGTAATATGCAACTCGTTGGCGGAAGAATAGATTATTGCGAGGGTTTGTGTACACTACAAAAAGAAAATCTTATTTTAAGATTGACCGATCTTAAATTTGTTGCATCTTAAAATTTCAAATACTTAAAAAACAAAAATAATATTAATATTTTTTTAATAATAATATTAATTATTTTAATATTAATTATTAACTATTTTTATTTTAATATTAATATTATCTTTATGTTTTTCAAGCATTTGAAATTTTAAGATGCAACAAATTTAAGATCGGTCAATCTTAAAATAAGATTTTCTTTTTGTAGTGTAGTTTATGTTTATTTTAGCGTTGAAGGAAAGAATAAATTTGGATTCTGAAAACTTGAGCACGTTGCTTAGTGCTTCGTTGCAAAAAGTTTAATCTTTTGAGTATTTCTGTGGTCGATTATTAAAAGCGAGGAAATGTGTTATATTATTATTATCGCATTTTTAAAACTTTTTTCATAAACTTTTGAGACTTTAGAAATAATTTTAATTTACTAACTTTTCAATAATGCATTTTAATTATACGGTGCAACTAAACTTTTCAGTTGCCTAACGTTATCTTTAATTCATACACGTAACTGAAAATTTAAGAAAGGATGAATTGCAATAAGGCATGTTTATTGCCCACAAAAATTCAGTTTTATTTTATTCCTTTTTCACACAAATACTGAATTATTGAACTGGTTTTTCTTTTCCCGTACACTAAAGTTGATAATTTTATTTTATAAAAATGGTTTATGACAAAAAGTTTGGTCTTTTTTATCTCTTATAAATACGATTCAAATGAAACGAAATTTTTATGAAAGATGAACATTACAAAATGTATGTGTGAACAAACAATAATTACTTCAATAACTGCAATAGTTTTGCCAATAAATTAAGAATTATTTTCTAAACAAAATCCTTACTGCAATCTATTCTATTCTATACTTTTATCATAATAAATTTCATAAAAATCATTTTATAAATTTATCCAACGTTACTATAGAGAACAAACCTGATGTTACAGATTACTCCAATTTTTATGTACCTAGTACATAAAATCTATAAGACTATTATCAATTATTATTTTCTCATTTATACGTTTCTACATTTAGAAATAATTAATTAAAAATCGCTAAAATTTCAGGAAATTTGAACATGGAAAACAGCCGCGAAATAATGGTGGCCAAATCGACGGTCTACCTAACCTCTTTTACGCGATACGAAGTGTAAAAATAGATTATTTATGAAAAATAAAACGAATTTTTATAGGTTTATACAACATTCTGAAAGAAAAAACCCGAGTTTTTCCATTTGTTACTTCGGAACAATTAAAATCTTAATTTGCAAAATTTAAGTTAATCGTCGAAATATCCGCCATATTGAATTTCTTTAGTTGGTCAGTCTGAACTTGCTTTCAGGAAATCAGATTTTCAATATTTTGTAGAAAAATAAATACGCATCTAAACAAAATTTTATTTGCACATTTGTATATTATTTAGTCTATATTTTAATTTACAAATATAAAAAAATATGTGGTTGTCCTCTATTATGCCATAAATCAAAGAATATGCTTGAAATAAATATTTCTACCAAACTAACACTCACTGAAAAAGCTTATTGCTAGCTTTCGCAATAAGCGAATCTACTCGGAAATCGCATCCAAGTTCGACACAAAGATCGTCAGCATCATCACCCCGCGAATTCCATATATGACTATTATATGCTGTAGTATCATTTCCACCCACGTGCAGTAGCGCAACGCGCGCGTGTACCAACGTCATAATACCGTTAACCGTTCGCGCCTGTTCGCCACTGATAACCGCGTAAACGCCATCATCGATAGCAGAGTTGCGTCGGGACGATTCCGCGTGAATGCGGAAGAGGAACTGCGATAATGGCACCAGGGAAAGGCCGGGACCGTGATTTCCCGCTGCGGGCGAAGGTCATCGACAATGTGATCTCAAGTGGACGAGAGGTTAGGAGGGTAATACGAGCAGGATGCGCACTGCGCTGGTTACTATGCTGATTTTTACGCGATAAGTGAAAGTGGAATTATCGGTCAAAAACCTGAAATCATTCAACTTTACACTAAATTTTTAATTTATTATAAAAATTTCACTTCATTGAAGTTCGTATTTGTTTGTATAATAAAAATTTTTAAGTAAAAACAGAATTTTTTGAAATCAATTTTTTTGTTTTTCAATTGAATGAATTTTTGACTTGTATTAACGAATTAAATATTTTATTCAGTTTTTCAATAACAAAGCATATTAATTAATTATTGTGCTATTCCGTTTTCAATTAAAATCTTAAATACCCGCATAACTTATACTTGATTGTTGATAAAAGACATAAATAGGTAAAACCAGACGCCGTGTGATTAATTAATGTTCTATGAGAAAATAAAGTTATTTAATAATTGATTGTCAAACAATTTCATATAAAGAACTAATGACATCGAAACAAAAGATTCTTATTAAATGATTTATAAATTCTACGAAAGATATATACCCATATTAATTTTATAATAGGCTGTAAATTTTAAAACTAAGCTAACAATTCGTTGTTGTAAATAATTATTTTTTCATTTTAAATGAAATACATTATAGTCTTATAAACCTTTAAACCCCTATCATTAAATCAAATCCCTACACTGTTTACACAAAATCCAGAACTGAAAATGAAGCGTCCCAGTATACTCCTTAACCGCCCACTACAAAATCTCCTGCAAAAAGCCAAGTCCCACCCTTATTTCCTGCTCTCAGCAAATTTCTATAATTCCAGAATCCCCAGAGTAAACTTCCATAACTCGAGTCCCATTACAAGCCAGAAAAAAAAGATGGTCAGCAGAGAAGAAGAAGAAGATAAGATCTAAGACAAGATAGCAAAAGTAGCTTTCTCCAATGCACTTAAGCCTCGCTGCATACGCGCATTGCACGTTGATTTCTCTCTGTCTTTCCCTCGGTCTTTTCCATTCATAAAGACTGGACTCTATACTTGTCTCTCTCTGAATCTCGTCGTCTGGATGCATCTTTGGGTAAGAAGAAGGAAGAAAAGAGAGAGAGAGAGGACTTACCTGAAGGTGCGCCCTGGCAACGGCCACGGGAGCAAAAGGTAGCTGGGCCGACCACTTGAGGGTCGTGCCTTCGTAAATCATCAGCGTGCTCGTATCGGCGATCACGATCACCATCAGCTTGCCGTCCGGCTCTGGAAATCAACGGTGATTTACGATTATAACGATCGCAGCGCGCGCTCGCTCGCTCGCTCGCGCCCATCCATATATATAAATTTCTGAAGTGCACAAGTATGTGTATAGAATGTATATACACGCCGTTTGAACGCGAGCGGTGCATATTTCTCTCTTTCTAAGCTAGTAGATGGCTTTTTGCAGTGCCCAGGGGAAAATAAATGCCACGATATGCTTTTTCCGGGCAAATGTAAGCCGTGCAAAATGGATCGCTCCGCCAGACCTACCGCATATGTGTGTGTATTATGATATGATTGTTGGCCGTCCATTCCGGTTTTTGTGTCTAGCGAAGCCAGAATACGCGAACAGAATATACGCTCTAGCTTTAATTAAGATGTAGATGGATAGGTACGGTGCATGAAAAAAAGTATGTGCGTTGTAAAAATCTTCCATGTAAACTGCAGAGTTAAGCAGGGAGCTTGTAGTCAGTGGCATTGCTATTATTTATTTCTGAATTTTTTTACGCGAATATTGTAAAGTGATAGATTTCCAAGTATTGTAACCTCATATTTCAAAATAGTACAAAAAATTAATTGATAACGATATAAGTATTAAAAATATAATTAAATATTAATAAATAATGAAAGGAACAAATGTAACTGAAGAATATTCTCTTAAATTTAAAAAAAATAACCTTATTGATATCGGGAAAGAGTGACAATATCATTTAAGTACATTTCATTAACAAATTCAATGTGCATATTTTCTAAACGAATAAACCTTCATTATCATTTGATATCAATATGTAATCAGTATTGTAATTGGCATAGACTCAAATTTTTAAATAGGACACAGTAATAAGATCGTGAAAATATGGTTTTCATTAGAAAACTTTAGGTTATTCTAGTCAATACTCATTTCACTATGCATTTCAAATTTTTTTACAATTTAGAATATTTAAAAAGTATAAGTAACGAGTTTGTTTTCAAAATGAGTGCAGATCAATCTATTACCGACATACTCGTATACCACGAACACGTGCTGAAATTCGAAAATATCAATTTCATTTGGAATTTTCATTTTTACTTAAGCATGAAAAAACCGCTTATTTCGCCAATTTTTACAGCAGAAACATATGATCAATTTAATTTTCGTTTAACTCTATACCTAGCTATCATGAATGTGAAGATTAAGTTTGAAGGTAGAAATGGTGCGCGGTAATGCAATAAAATATGAAACCGCTGTGAATGGTTACGATGCTTTCGTCCTAAAATGGAAATGTCAATGGAAAAATCTATCAACACGCGTCGTTTAATACAGTTACACCACTAACAAATTTAAGCTCTTATTTAAAGATGAGAAAAGCAATATAATCTGCAACGGTAAACTCAAGATACACAGTAAAATTAGAGAAAATCCTAACATCTATAAAATATCAAAATATCAATCCAACGTATTTGCATGAAGGATTTCAAATAGTTAAGAAATAAAGAATTTAGCGATATTACTCTTAGCATAGGTGAAAATACCTTGAAAGCACGCTATGCAATTCTAGCAAATTTTTTTAAAGCAAATACAATTTTTTCTAAAACAATTAAATACAATAAAAAACAAAATGTGATAAATGCAGTGAAGATAAATGATGTCAGTCTTAAGATTATGCAAGAACTTTTACGATGCATTTATATATGGTCAAATAGAAGATCTTGAAAAAATAGCAAAAGAAATATTGAGTGCAGCAACTACATGCGATATCAAAGATTTGAAAAAACTATCCGAAATAAGTCTTTATAAAAAGTTTAACTGTTCATAATGCAATTCAAACTTTTATTCTAGCTCATTTACACGGAGCTGACAAACTGTTAGAACAAACTATTGACTTCATGAACGTAAATGGGAAGCATTGGAAAGTTAATTAAGAAATAAAATTTTCCGCCTTCATTTTTACCGACCGAGTAGCGAATAATTATTTATAATTTTAAAAATTATTATATTTAGATAAACCTAAACTCACTAGCCCCTCATTGAGCAATAATGGACTTAAGTGCGAAATCTCCGACGCGAAAAACGACGACATCCTAAAAATGATTAGAATGAAATTTTATAAAATAGGCGGGAAATTTGAATTCTTAATTAACTTCCAGACTTTCTTAAAACAGTTAAATAATTATATAATTGTTTTCCAGTTTTTAAAACTTTTAAAAGAATTATAATGAGTATTTATGACTTGATAAAGATTGTTATTGTAGTGGCGTATTTTTAATGACATAAAAATATAAGAAATATCAAAAGACTTTATTTGACACTTATTAAAAACCACGATCAAATACGTGTGATCTTCATTTATTTACAAATACGTTAAATCTCGTTACTAGTTCTACTGCTATCTATGACATTGTCATTAAATTTCCTATGAAAGCATAAGAAATTACATTGCAAAAAACATGCGCAAAGCAAATTTTACCTATAACGTAAGCGAGAAAGCAGAGCGCCCCGTACTCGAGCCTCTTGGCTGACTTGATGGAGGTGCAGGCGTCGCCGAGGCAGTAGAGCGTGCGCTCGCCCAGCACGACGATGCCCACCTCGAAGCTGCTCAGCACGACCGCGTTGATGCCGAGTATCGGCTCGCCGATGTTGTAGCTCCAGTCGGGCACTATGTCCTTCGTCACGTCCACCCCCTCGGCCTCCTCCTTCCTGCCGACCTCGGCTATGTTCTGATACCTGCAGGGTCAGAGGGATTTCGCGGTTATGCTTTGATCGATGTTCTTTCGTGCGATTGTAAACTTAGGTTCGTAGTGATTCGGATTTTTTGCTTTAAGGTGTATATACTGAAATACGCACTGAGGACACTGACATTTTTATCAAAACGGACAAAAAAAGATGTTGTTTAACTTGTGTTTATGAGTGGTTATTGTTAAAAAGTTGAGTACATTGTATAGATCTGGCAAGATACGTAATTAAGGTGCGTCAGATAATGAAGAACATTAATTAGACTAATATTATTTCCAGTAAACGAAAGTAATTAGCTTTCTATATCCAATTGATTTTGTAATCAAAGTATTCTAGTGACAATAATATGACAGTTTTACATTCATTAAAGTGATTATCATGGGACAAATTACAAACAAAACGTCAACATTGAGAGACAAATTTTAATTATAACTACTTAATGGAATAATTTTTAAAATGAAAACCATACGGCTAAATCTGATTTCAAGATAGAAGAGATCTGTGACAAACACGAATCAATCTGTGTTGAGAATTTCCTTGATAAAAAGAGTAATAATGACCATAAAAATCGAAAATTGTGAAGTAATTTCGCTTGTATCTTGGTCTATATGAAGTACATTTGTCAGCTTCGCGTTGTTTTTAAATATACTGAATAATAAATGGATTGGGAGATTAAATGATAATTTTTTCGCAAGTAATTTATACCTATTACAAAAATCATGTTTCTTCTCGAAATCACTTGTACCTTTTGCAATCACCAATCACAGTTTATGAAAATGTAAAAAAAAATAAAGCAGAAACATAATTAAATTTTGACAATAATACTGATAAATAAAAAAGTTTAAAATTCCATTATACTTTTCCCTTCTAAGTTCTAAAAAGATGCAAGTATGTTTTATTCAAGGCTAACATTCATGTTTAATTATAAACCGCGTGCTCCATAGTCAGCCCGGCCGAACCGAAAAACATAAAGCGGAAACGAAAGCTAATGGTTAAAAGAACGGCCGCGAAGCTAACGGGCAACCCGCTAATCACTCGACTCGATGAAAAAGACCTACTACGCGCGTGCGGCTGCTGCGCAGTGCTCGAGTTTGTTTTTCGAGTTTCCTGTCGATCGGCACATCATACGTATATGTACATACGAATGTTCGGACGAGCGCGAGCACGAAAGCGACTCGCGAAAGAATCGCAAGAAACGAGATGCCCGCGGTCGTATAGCGCATCGTACGGCGCGGTCGCTAGTAATGTAATTATCGAACATCTTGTAGGAATGTCGAGAATAGTGCAAATATTTGGAATGGCCGCGTTTATAACCGCACCGCGCGAGGCGATGTTACATTAATGCTAAGGAGCTGAGAAACAACGGCCGAGTTATGGCTCTGGTCAAGGGTCTTTAAACAGTGCGCTGCGGTATCTTCTTTCTTTTGGCGTGGCACGGATGTGATGAGACACTGCAGTGGCAGGTTCGCAGATACTCCGTACGTGACTTTTAATTAAGACATTACTTCAAAGAAATATTTTATTAACATTTAGAGTTTTTTAAAACTTATATTTTTATTGATTTTTTCTAATAATAATTAACATGTTTTTACAGATTGAATTCATGTGCTGGGCTGAATTTGAGGAATTCCATCTGTTTAAATTGAGTAGTTTTCCTTTAGTTAACATTTTTATATTATTACATCGGTTCTCTACCAAAATAACTTGCAGAGTTATTTTTAATACAAACGGTCATATATTGATCCCAAGGGCCTATGAGATGAAACTATGAGTGCTATGTATCATTTTTAGGTATCAGAAACCACTTCCTGAAGCCTCATCGAAAACTGCTCCCACAGGTTGTGGACTCTCCTTGTAAGGCACTTGGTAAAATACGCACCAACTATTTTTTTTTATTACACTTACAAAGTAATTTGAAATTTCTATATAGTTTTATTTTCATTTTACTAAATCATTTGTTAAATTAACTAATTACTTTGTAAGTGTCATAAAAAAATTAGTTGGTGTCTTTTTTTACCAAGTGACTTAGTTAAATTAACTAAGCATTTTTTTCCGTGAAGGAATAAGATCAAATCTTTAAAATTCAAATCGGATAACAAATATAAAAGATTCGGATAATTTTCTCAAATCTAAATTTGCAATATCGAAATTTTCATAGCAAAAATTTTATTTGTCACTTAAAGTACCCTTCTTTCACATTACGAAGTCTCTGATATTGTAACATGTAAACAAATTATAGTAGAAATTTATATATTTACGTCGATTCTCATGAAACAACAAGAACAACGTCTAAACAACCCACCTGTAGCACTCTAGTACCCATCCAGAGCCCATGGTGACGAAGACATCGTTGCGCGCCACGTAGATGAGTGGCTCGGGCAGCAGCCGGGCCTTGAGCGAGCGACTGAACCCGTAGACTTCCTGCTCGTAGAAGAGCAGGGTGCCGTCGAGGCACTGCGCGCAGAGGAAGTCGCGGCCGCGGGCGCCGCCGAAGGGGCCGACGGTCAGCGAGGCCGGGAAGCGCTGAAGGTGGTGCTCGTAGGCCACCTGCAGGCTGCATCTGTCGCCTGTAATGAGAGCATTAGGATACAATATGGGTAAGCGGTGAGGATGGCTGGGGTGAAAGAATGGTAACGGGGTGGAGGTGTATTGAAGGTGTGCGAGATATTATCCGAGATTTTGACGTAGAGGATAGATCCTGGGGTTAGAAAAATGTCGACTCGGGGCCGAGATTCGAGTCTTGTCTCGGTGAATTTAAGCAAAATAAATCTCGTCTCGCTTAACCTTAGGGTTCGTTTATGGTGAAGCAACAATGGTGTATCTAGATACGGCTAGTTATGTTTTCGTGAAAGTATATCTATATATGTAATAATAACTGATGGACAGTAGCACCTATAAATGATTACAAAAAAACGAAACCAAAATTCAACTGTAGATAGTCAGCGCTGCAAATTGCATTACCACTGAGGCAACAAATTAATTTTATTTCCTATATATTATTAGTATTCACCCAGAGCACGACAGAAATTGTACATAAAAATAGCGCCATCTTACGGTCGAGTTACGCGATCGGGGTAGTACAAAATACGCAGGCTATAGTTATGGTCATTCAATGAAAATAATTTTTTATAAGTTTCTGACAATCTGTGTGATCTCAATTCTTTTTCTTGAATTGACATATTTATATATTATTAAAATAAATTATAAGGATATTCTCTGATTCATTAGTAATTAAAAAAATATTATTTTCATTGAATGTCCATAAGAGCCTGTGTATTTTGTACTACCCCAATTTCGTCACTCGTCCGTAAGATGTCGCTATTCTTGAAAATAAGATAGAAAATACTATACCACATGCTCATAGCAAATATTATACCATACGTTTTATCCGCGTAGCAGTGTTTATTTAATTCGTGGAAAAATGCTCAAAATAATTATTTTTATCTTAAATCCTCCAATTCTTGATTTTCTAATAAGTTCAATTTATAGCTTACAGAGTTTGTGATTTTACACACAAACATAAAATTCTACTATAAGCATATTATATTGTTGTTTCAGCTGTTCTATGTATGTATGTACGTAACTGTGTGTGTGTCCCTTATGTAGTTGTATTCGGGGTTGCGATACATTAATACCCTATCTCATCTCATTCCCATGAAAACTTAAGAGATAAAGTTTATGCGAGCATCACAATTAACCCTTGTTATTCTTCGAAAAGTTACCGTATTAAGCTTCACGAAGAAAAATTTAAAGTTACAGCTACCTGAATACTCAAGTAATTAACGAAACATGTGCGCAATAGATGCGCCCAACGTTGCGCAGTAGTGTTAGACTAAGTTTGTACATTCTGCACATCTACTGCGCACATACGTTGTTGTTTACTCGAGCACTCGGTTGTTACATACATTATGCGTTACATGTTGTGTTATATAGATACGTTATGCGCACAATTTTAACCTTGCCCGCAACTATCGCTTTATATTATATACTCAACAAAAAGGTAGATCTTACAATCTTAGGTTGTATTTTGAGGTTATCAGTAGTATTACGTTCCTACGCTTCAATTTTGCGATACGATAACATTTTGACATTGTCTTGTTTACAGTATGTATAAATAATCTAAATTAACCGCATTAAATGCTCAGAATTTTTTTTAGGAAAACTGCAAATATAAAATGTATTTGTCATCTGTCAGTTTTGCACATCGTTGACGAAGAATATTATAAGAAGATGAAGAGAATATAAACAAATATTTATCATTTATATAGTGTAGTTTAATGTTTCGAAATGTCTTTAAAATTCAATTAACTCGACACCACTAAAAATTAACGGCAGATTTAATATATAAAATTCTCATAATAATATTATTAATTCTACATTTATAAGTTATAAATGATCATATAAATTAATGTAATTTTCTTATTTTATAAAAGTTCTTATAAAATAATTAAAAAAATAATATTTGGCTTGAAGAAATCAATTTGCTAATGAAATGCGTATAAATTTGCATTAATTCAAAGGATTATGTTTGCTTTATTGACCGAAGCAATTATATTAATGCGCTCGTTAAAAAACTTCAAGTATTTATCATGTTAAGTAAATCAAGATGACAGATTAGTACAATAATTTCTTAGACGCGCAGCTTACCCATTTGAATGCTAATTGATATCGAAGCCGTTAGTGACAATAAATCAGTCACTCTTAATTGTATTTAATATTTTCTTATAGAACCTCCTAGAATTTGTTTAAGCAAAATTAAACGAAATATATATTTTAACTTCTAATCATTGTTTTAACATAACAAATGACATCTTTCGTTTTACGCAAAAGCTGTACATATTTTCAAATAATAAAGGTATCAACGCCAAATTCCAAATTCTCTTGCAGAACGCGTAAATCTCCATCCTCTATACATAAAATAATTCCAATTATTAGCGAATTCGAGCACCGCGCCGCAATTACCATGCCGATCTCATCTGGAAACGTATACGCGTGCGCGAGCGCGCAGGCCGTGACGCAAAATATGCAACGCATTATCGTGCGTCGATATTCGCGACAATGCGCGGCCGGCGGCGGCGCTCTTCAAGGCTCGATCGGCCATCTCCGCGTATATTATCCAGTCGGCTCTTAATCCTCGCGCAAATAGGAGAAGCTCGTCGCGAGTGATGCGCGAATATTTACGAGGCTCGTCGATGCGCCGTATCGGGCCAGCCGATGTGTCTCCTTTATAGATAGATGCAGCCCGCGGCGGATGCTGGGTGCCGCTGCGTCACGAGATATATAACGCAGCTTGTCGCGTGTCACGTGTGTGCCACGGGTAGTTTATATTAACTGAGCATGGGAAAATCTGTATTCCCAGGCGAGCATTTAGGTGACGATTGCTTTTTTACTGATGAATAAAATTATTGGTCCAAATTGACTTTTTTAATCGTTAGCACCGCGACGATCAAAACTGACAAATCCAGTGAAGTAGACAATAACAAATTTGACTTCAGATTCTAAAAGAAAATAACCCTTTTTCTTTAAATTTTTGAAGAGTATAAGGATGAAAGTAACTATTGGGGACAGGGAAGAGTACCTATAGTACCGTTCGTCATAGTTATTTTGGCTGTAACTTTGGATCTTGACGGTGACATTTAAAAATACATATTAGAACATGTTTGTTGAATGGACTTTTCTAAAGAACAAAAATTTTTCAAATATAATAATCTGTATTAATAATAAATCCAAGTTAAAATTTCCGTTTTATAATTTATAAAAAGGTTTACCTAGTACCGCCCATTAATAGTTTTCGTAATTTTAATGGTGTACATGAACGAAAAAGAACAGTTAAAAAGTGTCTAAAGTTAGAAAGGAGTATTCTTATTAAGAATATGTACTTTAACATATAAAACAGAAGAATCACTATTCTTACTCTCTTTGTGATATTTCATTTATCAGTCGTTATTTTGTGGCTTTTTTACATTCTTCTCCGTTTATTTTACCTTGTTTTCAATTTTTGCTGCTCAAAAAATACAAAGAAAAAATCAAGAGTATCTATCGGCAGACGCGTGCGTCAGGATTGCATTAGCGATCAGGTAGCATGAAATAATGCACTCGCGAGTGCAGCAGAATTGCGATAGAATTGCGTATGACGATTGCAGCAGACGTGCAGCTGACGAGTGCGACTAAGAGGGATTAAGGAATGCACTCGCGAGTGCAGCCGCATTGCAGCGGCAAAATCGCATGTCATCTGGACTCAAAAAATCTAACTTCTAAAACATATTTTTTTGCAACTGACTACGATACTTTTAATTCGATATTACAAGATCTTTTGAATTATATCACTACATGAAAGTTAATTAGAACTACAACAATTAATAGATATATCATTATTAGTTATATATTGACAAGATAAGCGTAAATAAAAACATAGCCTAGTGTAACTCACAAGGGCGATTCAAAGTATGGTAAGCGAGGATCAATTATGGCGTAGTTCGTAGAGCGCCCGCTTCAGGAGCAAGGTTCTATGGCCAAGCTAATAAGGCGAAATTATCCGGGCCTCGTCAGAAAAGAGTTACATTCCGGACCCAGTCCGCGACAGGCTACCACGTCAGGACCAGTTCAGGACATACGGCCACCTTGCCCGGTCCACGTCTTGGTCTTAAGTTTATTTTTACTCGGGATCTAGAATAAATAACAGCCACGGATACATTCAACTAAAAAGAATTTATTTATAAATAAGAATTTTAACATTACTATTTTGTATTTTAGAAAGTCGCACTTCTCGATTACGCGTCTGCTGCAATCCTGTCGCACGCGTCTGTCACAATCATTGTATGCAATTCTGTCGCAATTCTGCTGCACTCGAAAGTGCGTTACTTCATCCCCCTTAGTCGCACTTGTCGGCGGCACGTCTGCTGCAATTCTGCCGCACGTGTCTTCCGCAATCGTCGTGCAGCAGAAACCTAGTCAAAGTGTGATGCAGACCGTGCACTTTCGGCGCAATCGCGAGTGCGTCAAACTGCGTTACCAGGATTTGTATTCAGCGACGTTGAAAACCCATAGTAACAATAATTTTGAGCAATAAATCTATTATCTTAAATGTAGAGTGAACGAGGGTTCCACTCCAAAAGAGTAAATTTTCATTCATAAAAAGTGAATTTGGTCACTCCAGTCTAATAAGTGGATTTTACCACTCAAATTAGAGAGTGACTAATAATTCACTCTAACTTTCACACTAGATTGGAGTGAAATTTATATTATAAAACCTATAAATTAATCAAAGTTTTGATTAGCGACTTTTCATTTTTAAAACATTATTTGCACCAGGAATCTTCAATTAAATTTTCAAAATATTTCATTATTAATTGTACAAATTTAAGGTAGCTTTTATTTAAAATCTCTTAAAAAAATAACCAGATACAGGTTTTAAAAATTCAAGGGAATATTGAACCATATAAGAAAAATAGAATTTATTACCGGAATCTACATTACAGACTTTTCTTATTTTAAACAGTTATTTGAGATTAAACAAATTTTGTAAATAAAAATGACCTACTATGTTCTGTAAATTTGTATATTGTATTTAGCAATGTTTAATTTTGTCAATTTCAAAAGATTCCGGTATTATTAACAACCGGAAAACAGATTTAAATATTTTCCGTGGTAACCAATGCGTATGGCGACCCACATCCTGTTAACATTTCACGACCCATTTCTCAAGAAAGTTAATGATACCTCTTGAAAAATAAACTGAACATTTCTGGTAAAGGCGTTTCTATAATAACGTTTTATATAAATATTTATTTTACAGAGAACAAAATATAAATGATACACCGGTATGGTAGTAAACTGCCAGTATTTTACATCTCCCTAAATTTAAAAAATTTATTAATTTTTAAAATTTTAGTGTTTAAAACATCTTAAACTTTTCTTTAAAATGCATAATTTTAGAAAATATAGTAAAAAAATATTAGATTGTTTTGTCAAATATTAAGATTACCATAATAGTACTAAATTTCATATAAGATATAATTTTTGTATCCTTTTATTAATAACAACTATTTATTAGCTCTAAGTTATTATGGCTTAAACTGATTTTAGTATTAAAATAAAGTTCATTAACGAATTCGAATACATAAGAAATCAGAGAATACAAATTCAGTTGCAACGGTGGTCTAGCGCTAGAGTGGCAACCGCAGAACCTAAACGACCAGGGTTAAAATCCAACCAACAATTTTTCAGAAGTTTTATTAATTTATTTCTCAATTGCAGCCTTTCCAGTAAACTGTATTCATTCGTCAAAACATTTGTAAAACTTAAAACAACGCCAATAATTTTTTTAAGCGTATTTTTTTACGCAAAAGAGTAAATTATTCACTCTTTCTAAAAGTGAAGATTCACTCCAAAAGAAGTGACTGTGTTTTCATAATCGCTTGGAGTGAGAATTCACACCAAAAGAGTAAAAATCCACTCAAAAAAATTTAGAGAGAGCGTTTTATTATCAAATATGTAAATTGTAAAAAATGGCAAATTCATTTTTTAAAAAAGTGTATTAACAAAATATTTCTTGATACGAAAAACAAGAAATAAATTATATTTAAAAAACTATTAACATACTGTTATATAATTTATTCGATCCATTAAATTACAATAGTACTACAAAATGGTAGAATATGTATAAAAAAAAAGAAAAAACAAACCAAATATCAAGTAGATACAACATTGGATTTTGCCTACTTGACTCAAGAAGCATTCGAGCATACGATTTTCAGTCACACTTGTGTCTCTCTGCTTTGCATAAAAATGTCGTTCGAGAATGCGCTTTGCCGTAAAACCTTTTGAGATGCAATATGAGACTCGTGTTAATATGAGTTTTGTTTCGTCGCATTGTATAAACTGTCACTTCCTTAAGCTCACTTATCCTGATTTATCATCTTTTTTGATGCTGCACTTGCAAATTATTCACAATCATTGTCGCATATTTTTTTCCGATGATAACATTGAACGTCAGAAGTGTTTCATAAGTCTTTGAATTAATATGAGAATATATACGAATTCATAGAAGCAGTTTCGATGCAAAATGAAAAATTGCTCAGTTCTTCGAAAATATGTATCATAGAAATTAAAAAATTTACAACATTAAGTTCTGAGTATACGTTCTATTTTTATAAAATGTTCATTATTTTAGTAAATATTACTCTTGAACATTAATTTATTTTTTAATGTATTTATTAAAAATGAGCTATATTTCATATAAGAATTAAAATAAAAGAATTTGCTGTACACCTATTCTGTAAGATTCAATACTTAAAGCTTTTCAGCACTTTAAAAGATTCTCCAGCAAACAATCTTTTCAAGTGAAAACCAAATAAAAAGAGTTTTAAAAGTCAAGGGTCTTCGCCGTTTGCAAAGCATGAGATCGCGAACTGGCTTTGCCTCTGAACAGTACAAAGAGAAGAAGTTTATATTTTACTGTTATTTTGTTCAGAGACCGCATCAAAGTTTCACATATATTTTTTTCAAGAAAGTACCAAACTTCATTTTAAGTATATTTGGGAAAAAGTATTTCTTTGTATTTGTTTTTGTAATTTATTACTTATCAAAGTTTATTATTCTGAGGCTATGTAGATAACTCTTTAAAAGAATTATAATATATTATATTACTAATTTTATTGCATTGGATTACAATTTCTTTTCGAACTACAAAGTTATAAGGTATATTATAATTTAGAACTAAGTACTAGGAATTATTTTCTAAGTAATCAAAATTTAACATCTTCGTCACAATTCACACATTTGAGCTATACACTGAAAAAATAATTTATCTACTATAAGTAAATTGATTCATTTAAATTACAAAACGTTGGATGCAATAAAAACTAAACTCCCCTGGTAGAAACGTTCCCCATATGTTCGCCAGATTTTACTCTATTTTATAGGGAATGGCCAATTTCTGCTTAAAAGTCTGGCCAGAAACCCCGCTACCTGTCGACGTTTTCTCGTCAGAAACCTGACCAACTTATGGTTAATGAATAAATAAATAAAAAATAACGTTTAACGAATTTTTATAAGTTAATAATGATTATTATGTCATGGATTTAATAGCTTATTGTTAATAGAATGCTAAGATATATTTGGGATAGATTCGAAATAAAAACTAAAAACTTATTACATTAAAAGTTTTTTTAAGGTTAGAGTTTTATAATTAAATAAGACATAAAAAAATCAAATAAATAATCGAATAAAAATTTGCATGCTGTTTTAACGCAGAAGTGCTATAATGGGATTTACATTTTCAATAATTTTTTAGGGTTATGTAAGCTATTTAGATTTTCTATAAATTTCTGGTCAGATGCTGGTTTATTTCTGGCGAACTATTAGGAAACGGATCTGCCCAATAGATCGTGAACCGACCATCTAATATGCTCAATTTTCTACCAGGGTCGACTAAAGATTATATTATGAACAACGCATTTTATTCTAAATTAAATTCTTTAACTATTAAGAAATCTGTGTACAACTGTCAAAAAATAAAGTTCGATTAAAGATTTTAAAATTATAATTTACTAATAACTGATAGAAAATATTCAGTTCGCCATATTTCAAGTTTGCTAACTTATGAAGATGTTTTTTCACTTGGACGGCATAAAAAGTTACTGTTTCTTCGGAGATTTTTTGTTGCAAACAGAATTTGTTCAGCAATTTGAGTTTTTGTTCTCAGATCAATTGACATAGAATTAACAAAATAACGGAAGTTCAGAGTAAAAATATCGAAATGAATGTCGTTAAATTGTTTAGTGTTATCGCATCCTTACTATGCTAACAAACTCTAATGCCAATTTAAATAAAAAGATTATCAGTACACCCCATTATTGTAATCCGCTGAGAATGTAAATGGCTCTAATTGTTGCCTTTTAACCTGTTGTTGTTTTTTATTGGGTTTGTGCAATGGCTTGAAAGTTCGGAGCCAGCTCCGAGCTAGCTCGAAAACTTACTATTAAAATCACCCTGTGTCTACTAAAAAGGGCTTACATTCGTCTTGGCCATAAAACGTAGGGTATCATCTAAATATCACATATTTAGGGGGGCCCAGACAAATTTAAGCCCTTCCTGTGTTAAAAATTGGGACCACATAAACGTCGAGTATACACCGGTTGAAAGCACATGTTCAAGGGGGCCTAAACCAACAAGGAGAGTTCACGGAATGCAGTAAAAAAGAGAAGAACGACAAAATGTATGCACTTTATTTACCTTATCAGAATATCAATATCATATAGACATTCTCCATTTTGCATCAATAATCATATTTCTGCTTAATTCTCTGAAAATAGGTTCGAGATAGGTTATTGCTAATTTCAAATGAAAATAAATCTCAATTTTCTGGCGAAAATATTTTCCATCGTCAATTCAGGCTTTTATAAAAACATAAAATATAAAATAATCCACTAACAGTGAATGCAACTGCAGCACATTGCAAAAATATTAATTTAATTCAATGCTAAAATTCTTCTCTACATACAAAGCTTTCCCCTAAAATTGCAATCCCGTTTCCTATAAACTATTCCAACCCAATTTTCCATTCTTTCCATATCGTACCAACAAACATCCATTTTTCCGCCGCTAACCAACCTCAATCCACTCTCTGCCAATGGCACTCGCACTGCAGTCTCATTTTCTTTCTCACACCCATTCGCATTGGATATTACGTGCGTCGCATGTGTCCTGACAGCTCTCGGCCACGGATGGACCGCGCGCCACGTCGTCGCCTCGGCTGCGTGGCGCCCGCACGCAGCTCCGCATCGGCGATCTCCCGTGCACACACTCCCCGCGTCCGAGACCTCGATATGGGTCAGGTCGAGATTCATTCACGGTTGCGGTACACATTTCAATATTACGTATATGCGAGACATATATAACACGTATGTGACGCATGTGTAGAGAGGCTCTCTCTAATGACCGCGAGCTGGCAACGTCGTGCAGAGTGCGATGCACATGTGCATGCACGCGTTTTATTATGAAACGCGAGAGATTGCAGTTGCGAGGAGAGTATATAGAGGGGAAACGAGCAAAAAGTAGTGGGAGACAGAGACAAAGTGCAGGAGGAAAATAATGATCGTGTGTTGGAGGGAAGAAAGCGGGAGTGCATGAGAGATTTAAAAGGGTGGGTGGAATAGGGTAGCGATTGCTGTGTGATGGATGAATTGAGGTAAGGAGGTAATGTCATTTTTTCATTAATATGAACTAGACACGTATGTCGATGTGTTCCTATTTAGATATAGTAAATTAGACGATTTATTGTGAAATACAAAAAAAAATTATATCGTTTTCGCGTATAAACCTATAGCTCATCAAGCATCGAGCATTTTCTGCTCTGTTTTTCAACAGATGCAGGCTCATAAATTCCTGCAAATTCGGTGAGATACTGAATGGACCTTAAATAATTTGATAAACTAAAAAAATGCTTAATTGGAAGGCGATCACAGTAAGATTATAGATATCATTGAGAGATGTAATGAGATTGATGAGATGTGTAATTGTAGCTATGATCTTCATGGCGTTGATCATGTAACCTAGGAAGATGGAAAATTAGTTTGGAGTACAAATCAACTCATCAAAAATTTCATAAATAAGATTATTGACCCAGATGGAAATATTAACGATATTGTAAATGCAAAAATGACTAACATTATGGTAATGTTTAATATTAAATAATTAAAAAGGTTATGACGTTCAGCTTTTAATGTAATTCAACTATTATTGGCACGCATTATTGTTTCCTTTGTCTCTCACCCCTGCCGAATAGGTAGTTTAATTTATGTAATACAGAAACCACTATGCAACAAACTATATTCACCAGCATGAAAGCAATATTATAATGTAAAGTTGGAAATAAGTTCAGAACACCAGTAAAGTGTAAGATTGTATGCTGAGGTGAACATAACAGTGAAAACGTGAGATATGGAAAAAAATACGAAAAAAATACGTATGTCACACAGATAAGTAAAGAAGGGATCTTGAAAAATCCTTGACGAATTGAAAAAGGAGTTGAAAAGGGAAAGAAAAAAGAAATAAGTTTGGACTGCAATAGATAAAGGTATAAAGAAGAGTGGATATGAGAAAAGTCAAGAAAAAGGAATGAACGAATATGCTCATAACATAGAGAAAATGGAGAGAAAATGGAAACAACAGAAAAGAACGCACAAGGAGGCAAATGAAGATATTAACACTAATATAAAGAAAGAAAGGGTAGAGCAAATAGAGAGAATGTCAAAGAAAAGTGAAAACAAAAATTTATAGAAGAAGAAAAAACAACGTCGTATTCACCGGTCAAAAGGATTTTGAAGATGAAGTATTAAAGAAGAAGCAGTGAAAAAATGATTTGCGGATACGTTAGAACTTGAAACAGAGATTTAAGAAATGTGGAAAATCGGAGAAACAGAAAAAAAATATATGTATAGAATATAAAAGTTAGAGAGAAAAGAAAAAAGAACATGCAAAACAAATACAAGTTAGTAGGATCAGAATTCTATATCAGTGACGACCTGATAAGGAATGAAAGAAAAGTACAAAAAAGGATAAGGATATAGGCAAAAATTGCAAGGAAAAATGGCTGAAAAAATGTCAAATTTGGCTATAGAAAATTACTAGTAGGGGAAGGTAGTTTATTTGGGATGAAACAATTGAAGATATAAAAGAAATAATAAAGATACTTACATGAAGAAACCAGAGGCGAATGAAAATGTCAGTATTAGAAAGAAAAAATCAAAAATCAAATGTGAATAAAAGAGAAGACTGATATAATACCATAGAAAAGGATGAATCCGTAAAAATGGTCTTATTTTGATTCCAAGAAATATGGCCTGATATTCTAATAAGGGTACATCAAGCGGCACAGTTGATTTTTTTATAACGTTACCAAAAACTGGTACTTTTTGAAAAGGGACTAAGTTAAAAGTTTTGTGAATTCGCTCATATATGCTGTTCTATAGAATATAGAAGAATAATGCGATTGTATGAGTGAACCCTAGTGGAAATAAATTCTGTGCCAAAAGGTACTAAATTGTGCCCGAGAATTTCATTTCAATCAACTATGATATAAATTTTACATGATTTTAGGCTCCTTTTGGCACATTTTGAGTCATTTTGGTACAGCTTGGCCAGGTAAGTTCCTCTGCTCCTTATGTAACTGTAGACTCAATTTTGTTTCATCTGTTTGGATTCTCACATACATCGCCGTCAAGCGGTTAAAAATTGAACTGTATCACTTTGACACATTTTAGTACAGAAATCATTTCCATTAGGGAGGCGATTTGATGACCTTACTAGTTCCCAACTATTAGCTGCGCAAGCTATAGCTGCTATCACAATTCCTGGTTAGCCTATATAATAACAATAATAATAATAAATTTAACAAAATTCTTCGACTATCCTCATCCAATTTAGAACGATATATAAACGAATATCAATTCATATACGTCAGATTGCGATTATTCTACAATTCATCGAGAAACCGACTCCATCGTTTTCAAGCGCCACGAAACCGCCTGCACAAAGGATGTAAACCTCAAGGCAAAATGCACTCTATACCTAATATAATACCTATAAACACAGGCGCAACAGTGCATCAGAGGCTCCAGGCTGTCGATCATCCCGGCGCTGCACGCCGCGCGTGCGCGCGCGCGCGTAAATACAACACTCGATTCCCGGCCGCGAGGATGATGATGATCGTGCGCATGCGGTTGCACATAGCCGCGCCGCAGTGTCGTCGCTATACACGCGCGGCAAACTTCGAACATCTCGCGCACGCCGCGCGAGGTATATAAAGAGAGATAGAGAGAGAGAGTGAGAGAGAGAGAGAAAGAGAGGGTAGTAGTACACATAATTGCGCGAGCGAGCAAGCGAGCGCGTGTACACGCCACTACTCATCGGACTAATTGAAGAGTCGAGCAAATTGCGATTGGCGCCGCTGATAGAATTGGACATTCTGCGGCTAGAGGCAGCCGCCGAGCGCTTTTTTCCTTTTTTTTTTTCTTTGTACGTATCGTGCAGCTCGCGCGCGCGCGCGAACTGCACGCATTACGTGCTGCAACGTTTAATGCGCGCGACTTTGCGGCGGCGGCGGCGGCTGCCTGCCTGGCGCTTCCTGCAAGTTTTCTTCCTTTTTATAAGTACTTGTCTCTTTTGTGCATCGTTTTCTCTCGCTCGTGTCTTGGTGCACAGCGCGGATCTATTAGAGATCGTACCGAGACAAAGAGATATATCGAGGTAGATTCGATGTGTTTTATGTAAGGGCTACGCCCAGGGTTTTGATAGCGCATAGGTACGTACGTATGCGGCGATTAACTTTTTGCGATCGTGGATGGGGCAGCGATTTGTGTAGGATTATTTTTATAGATTATTGTCGGGATTGTGTATTATAGGTTTGAAGATGCGATTGATGGAGGAAGTAGTGGAAGTTGAGTAAATAGGTACTGTTGGAGAGCAAAATTTGATTGGCGGCATTAGGGCATATGAATTAGAATTATGTGTATAGCTCAAAGAGTTTTTAGAATAAATGTGTTCAAGTCAATTAAAAACTTAAACGGGGGATAATAACTTATATCCCCTGATTTTAATGCCTGCACTTCGACGTTGTTGCTTAATTGCTTCTAACTAAAATCTCAAAAAGTACTCCCGAAAACACTGTTAAGCATGATTTTAAATATAACGATAGTTATATTTCTGTCCAACTTAAACTACGAGTATTTATTTCAACGGTGGTTTGTCTGCAGGCCAGATCCTTGCACAAAATCGCACAGAAAAACCTGTAGAAAAATTTGCAGAAAAACCAGCAAAAAAACCGGCAGAAACCCCAAATTTCTGCAGATTCTTTCCATTAAGATAATTAGTATTTAGATCAGAAAATTCGATTAAAAACAATAGAAGGTGGTATTGGGCGCATTTTTCCTTTTTAAATCAGAAAAAAATCAACTCTTATATTTGCATTATTGATTAATGCAGATTATCAAATTTTGAGAAAAGATTTCGGTTCTTTATTTTCAACAGCAAGGTAAAAATTTACAATTATAAATAGTGTAAAAACGGTACAACTAAATTGTATAACTACAAAATTTAGTATTAATGGGGGACTTTTACGGGGGAGGGGGGTCTACATTAATCTTACGGTGTATACTAAATACATAGGAGATTCAGTGAAAATGTCTTACACAGGGGGAAGGGGGTCTAAAATTCTTAATGAAAGCCTTACGTAATTTATGGACGGCCCCTAACGTACACTAACAAAAAATGAACATTTTATGATATTTATTATAGCTAAAAATCTTAGTGAAGTTTAGTTCATGTGAAGTTAAATTTACTAGAAAATATATTGCGCTCTACAATTTTCTAGTTACTTTAAAAAATAATTGTTTTCACTAAATACATTTATTTAGTATAATAAAAAAATAGTAAACTATTTTTTAACTAGAAAATCGGTAACCCTAACTAGAATGAGTTTTATACTACCGTGTTTAGTCATTGTTGGCAATCACTTTTTTCTCAGTGTACCTATAAGCAGTAATACTGGGCAACTCTTGGTCGATAATATTTAATTGAAACCTATTATGTATTTATTTCTCGAGCCATAAATGGATTATTTTAAAATTGAAAAAATTAAACGATTATTCTTATTGTTACTGTAACTTATAATATTGAACTGCATGCAAATATAATGGGAGATACAGTCTTTTGCTTGGAAATAGACCATCCATTTAGATATGTTTACGTTATAATCAATACATGATACAGCACTTTATGTTATATAATCAAATGCGTGCGTGATAAATTGGGTTATTTCATAATTTCTTTCTATCATATTCTGATAGATTATAGCATACTTCCTTTGTAAACTTTTTGAATTTTTGCAATACAACCAAAATTAAAGAAGATACAGCGCTTAGAAAATCCTTGTGACGTCATGGTTCATACGCGGCGCCTTTGAAATCGCATGAATAGTGACGTCATAAAGAAACTTTCGATAGCTGTAACTTTTGTAAATCTCGTTCATTTTGCAAAACTCAAACAGATTGGTGAATCGGCTCAAGTTCTCTATCGAAATCATCGATACCACAGAAGAAATAAAATATGAAATAACCCAATTGAATATTAGATATCATTTTACAAACCATGTTCAGTGGAGCCTTTGGTTAACGTGGCAGTGTAGACTACAAGTTTTGTTGGTGTCAAAATAGCCAATCGTGTGTCCTGCGAGCCTCTAGAAAATGATAAAATAATTTTACAGTGATTTTACGAATTTTATATTTGATAGTGTAATATTTACATATTGTAATAAAAGCAAATAAATAATTATTATTTTCTATTTTTATGTATAAAATGCAATAAAGAATACTATAATACAATAATTCAATAATACAATTGACAATATTTGTTTGAAGGTTCGTTAAAACAATTCAATAATAGTTTTAATTATATTCAGATTCTATTATCAACTACGGACATTTTATAAAATAAAACATGCATTTATTTAAAGATTGATAAAGAAAATCAAACAAAAAATTGTGTTCCATAAATCGATTGATAAATAAACTAACATAAAATGACAAATAAAAAGTAGATTATAGAAGAAAAATTGAAAAACATCTCGATAATTAATTAATTTATGTTCTAAGAAAGATTTAATTACTTTCATCTTTATTACGGTTGTTATTTTCAAGTATTATTCCTTCTATATGTACATATCAACGCAATGATAATAATATACTGGTTGAAAGTATTGTTTTCTTCGGCTATAAATAAAATGAACCCCGGCTTCCTCAAAAGATATTCAGAATATCAGCATAACATTTTATTTGTATCAATTAATAAAAATAATTACTGCAATTTTTAATGTCGATATAAAGACAAAGCAATTATCATCACATAAACTTATATCATAGTCTTATTCTACAGATTAAAACAGCTGTCCTCGATACCCAATGAGAAACTTTTTAAAATGATTTTATAATATTAGTATAAGAATACAAACAAAAGTCTAGATTATGCTCTATCAAATATAATAATTATAATTAATTAGAGATAATTCAATAAAACCTTTATGGATTCGATTGTAATTAAAAAAATATTGATTAATTTTTAATTTGTATTTATTTATTTGTTTATTTTTTTAATTTTTTTTATTAACACAATTCATTAATTAATATAATATAATTTTAATGTTAAAAATTAGCAAAAAGTATAAGTGCACAGCCTTCTCTTATGCAAAAAATTTGCATATATTTCTGATTGACCCTTTGCAAACTGTTAGACCTAATAGATTTTTGTGTATATTTTACTGCACATTTTTCTGCAAAGTTTTTGTCGGCAAATGTGACTTTTGAAATATAACAAACTAGTTTAATATAGGCAGAAACCATATAGAAAAAGTTAAGAAAAACCGGCAGAAATACCTGCAAGATCTAAAAAGCTCTACAGAAAATGGTGCAGAAATTCTTTCACGGTATCTTGCAAGATTTCAGTCGTCGCCGGTTAATGTGATCTATTTGCGAACAGGTGAAAGTAATAACATTAACCAGCTGATAGCAATAGCCGCAGGAATAAAATATAATGGAAGATAAATCGAAAAGTCGAGAATTCTCCATGACATCTATATCTATTTATATTTTAATTTTAATTTATATCTTAAGTAAATCATAATTTAGGCAAAGAATTATAAATTTCTATTTGACGCCTATTTTTTTCAATATAAGATTATAAAAATTGTTTATATTCGTAATTTAACTTGAAATTTTCATGGTAATGTTGAACCTCTGTTCTCCAAACGTCTAATGCTTGCAGCATCTTTTGATTAGACGCAATTTTTATACAATTACTCTCATCATCATTATTATCACTATCCTGTATAAAATTGTACATATTTTATTCCAATTATTTTTATAAAGAAAAAATGCATGTGGGCGATTCTGCCGTAACTGTACCAGCTTTACTTTAAAAATATTCGAAAATTTATTAGTCCAAAAAAATTATTTTCTCCATAATTAACTCTTTTTTAAAGTTTGAGAATTTTTTGCACTCATAATAACGTTTAAAACAAAATACTTGAATGGGATACATTAAAAGGTATTCCTATCAAAATTTACACAATATTATATGATGTTAGCAGGGGTGAAAGTGACAGGGACGAAACTGACAATCCAGGTTAAAAATGCTCGTAACGTTTCGTATTTTTGTTATTAAAATTTGTCCGCATAGATAATTCTTATGTCCACCAATTACTATGAGAAAATGCATTTTGTTGACCAATAAATATAATTTAAATAGTCGTTTACAGGGGCACGGAACTGACTCAAATTTTTGTACGTTACAAAATTAAAAAATCTTCTTGTGGGCGTTTGCAATTTTTAAAACCTTTGACAATTATGACATTTGCATTTGTGTACTCTCTGGATATATAAAGCGTTTAATGTTGTTATCAACATTTTGGTGCAAATCGGTGCATTTTGGACAAAATGTATGCATCTGGTTTTAATAGTAGTTAGTTGAATTTGGCTTTAAAACTAATGAAAATGAACCCTACAATTTATAACGTGTAGTGGAGATTTGACATACAGTCCAATCGCGGGGACTGAACAGGCTCGGAACCCAAAATTCTCGGGGACTGCAATGTGTATTTAGTATAGGAGTGTGTCAGTCCCCGAGACATCCCTGTGTATAAGAGCAGTGCAGTTCCCACGTAATTTCAGTCCCCGGGTTCTCAGTCCCCGCGACTCAACTGTATTCGTTATTTTTCACGTAGTATAAGGTTCTATATTGAAAATCATTTTTTTGACACGATGGAACTGACATGTTGACTCTAATTTGTTGATTTATTATAAAAAAACAATCAACTAATTAATTTCTGCAATTTATCCAAAAAATTGACAACATTGTATAGGGGAAAGTAGGGCAAAATAGTCAGTGTGCGGAGTAAAATAGACCTTTTGGATATAAAAATATATAAATCCTATTTCAAGCAAATAAAAAACTTCTAAAGTATATTTTAATATCTCATTTATAATTACCAATAAATAAAAACCATGATATTAATATGAAAAAAGTCTTTCTAAAACCATGCAAGTGTCATTGATGAAATAACAATTAATATAAAAAAATGGGCACAATTTTATCATTTTGCTGAGTGACATTATTACTTTGCGGGCGAAAATGAGCCCTTTAGTACTTATTAGATTATGTTTATTTAATTTTAGTTTTAACTTAATGTAAAACAATGAAGACAAACAAGGTGGAGCCAAATAGACCGTGGTAGTGGGTAGCCACTTTATTTATTATTCGATGCTGGTTTATTTTAATCTTATTTTCACGTTACCAACATTAACTTTATACATCTATGTATTAATAAAAAAATGTTGGACTTTCAACAAAGCCTGCTTTTATTGAACAAGCCAAGTGTCAGTTTTGCCCTGTGTCTATCTTACCCCTACACATTAGAGCCGGCGAAACATTTTTTTCATTCATACACTCGTATGCGAGGTCTGGACGACATCTGGGACAGTTATGGCAGAATCACCCATATATATATATATATATATATATATATATATATATATATATATATATATATATATATATATATATATATATATATATATATATATATATATATATATATATATATATATATATATATATATATATATATATATATATATATATATATATATATATATATATATATATATATATATATATATATATATATATATTTGTGTATCTACTATTACTTACCTGAGTGATCTTCGATGACGCTTTCTTTTACCATGAACTTAAGACAAATGTTCTCTACAGATGGTTGACAAGAAGTTTGCACATTTTTCATCAATTGGCATCTAATCATTAAACTGTTCGACTGAAATATCTCGAGCATTTCATGGTGTTTGAAATCCTTTTTTATAACTCCTTTTTTATAACAATTTTTTCACTATTGTTTGAGAAACAAAATTCCATGCATTTGCAATCAAATGTAATACATCAAGAAATGAGGTTGTCTTTACCATGTTAAGAATCCCTTGATTGCATGGTCGGATAATGGAAGTTCTGTTGGCAGGTAAATGAACAACCTTGATGCTTTTCAAATAAGGAAAATTGGTATGTGCAACGGTTCCAGCCTAATTCGATAACATTATGCGACACATAATATTAAGCGAGATCACATTAAGCGGCGACCACTGTGCAGAGATTTCTGCAGATTTTTTCCATAAGAGCTAGACAAATACTATATTAACTCATTTGTTTTGCTCTAGTTTAGTACAAAAGCAATTCATAAAAAAAATTATACATATACCTTAAAAATATCCTATTAGATATTTTAGATATAATATTTTATCATAAACTTACAAATATCTTAAAATAGTTTGAAAATAAATTTCCCCTCACTTATTTCTGAAGCAACAATAGACTGTTGACAATAAGCCTACCACGACATAAGTACATATTATACTTTACTATTGATTTAAACATATACACACAATATCCTACATTATTCCACCACAAATTAAACAAATCTACCGTGCTATCTACCAAACAACGCCCAACAATACCAACTGCAATTCAACTCACGAGACGAATTTGCCGGCCTTCACGTCCAGTATACAATCAGCCAATCTAGCCTCGACGACGAGATCCGTGGACTTGTAGGCAGCGGGCGCGTTCGCCTCGTCGTCCCACTGCGTCGCCGGCGCGTAAATCCTCAAGTAACCCGTGTGACTCGCCACCACGATCGCATCCCTCGACTGCTGCTGCTGCTGTTCCTCATTACCATTACTATCCTGACCAGCAGCACTAGTACCAGCACCGAACAGCTGTGGCACGATCAGCAAGCTCTGGCCGTCGAAGGTCTCCTTGGAGTCGCCGCACTCGGTTCGCCACCACTCCTTCGCCCTGAACAGCGACATCGCGCACGATCACCCAGAGGGGGGGTCCTTATTTACCCAACACTTGCTTCCTTATTTTATTCCGCGCGCATCTCGCTCTCTGCGCGTCCCTGTATATATATATATACATATATATCGTTCGAGAGGTAAATACAAGAAAAAAAGGAGATGCAAGGGGGGGGGGGGAGAGAAGGAGAGTGGAAAGGTATAAAGGTAAACGAGGAGACCACCCTGAGAGTCGAGAGCCGCAGCGGAGGAGGCGCGCCTCCCGGAGAAAATTGTTAGAGCGCGCGGGGCCTTTACCTTGTGAGAACCCGACAAAGAGTGTGCTGTGCGGCGAAACCGAGGAGAGAGAAAGAGAGAGAGAGAGAGCGAGAGAAGAGATAAGGGTTATACACGCCGGGTAGGTATATATCCGCGATGCGTCGGGGGCGGACGCGCGAGCAGTACACAACCGGTTGCCATGGGAGCCTCGCGCTCAAAACAATAGTTAACTCGAGCGTTGGTCTCTCTCTCTCACTCTCTCTTTCTCTCTCTCTATCTTGGATATAGGTATATTGGTGCGTCTATATATATATATGGAGCATCGGAGACTATAATGTGCAGCTACTCATGCCAGGTAATGTTCTAGGTAAGTATGTGCGTGTGTGTGTTCGCATGTGCGGGCGAGCATGTGTAGTTGAAGAGCTACGGCCTCCTGAGGTGCGTAGTCGTGCGTCCCTCGAAAAAGAGTCCATTTTTTCGACGACGACGATGATGATGATGATGCGGTCGCAGGTATACTTAGGAGCGGTATGGATAATAAAATATCCCCGCGCGCGCGACATCATTTCTGCCTGCCATCGTGAAGGAGAGAGAGAGAGAGAGAGAGAGAGAGAGGCAAAAGAGATTTTGGGGGGTCCAGGATTGGGATGTCTGATTATGTATATTGTTGATGCGGGAATAATGGGTCTTGGGAGGAATGTATAATTGAATTAATTTGTAATGCGGGATGAACGGGGGATAACAGATTGTTTTAGTTTTTCTATTTCTATATCTGGGAGATTATTAAGAAAAGCGTTATCTGGCCAATTAAAATTCATTATGAAGATATTAATTTGAATGAAAATGCATACATTTTTTGTACGTATATGACATTTTAAATTTATGCAATAATTTGATCTTTAAACGTAAAATAATATTTGATATATTACATAGAATTATGGAGCATCTTCGTTTTATGGTCTGTTTACCATTTCTATTGAATTATGGCACACCCATATTTCATGCGGTTCTTGCATCTTTTATTGTTCATTTATCATTGCTGTTTACGAGGCTGTTTTCAACTTTCTTATATGTACTCTACTACCCTTAATTATAGATTCTTCAAATTGTTGATTACAAACATTTGATTGGATATGAATTATTAACGTACAAGAATATAATTTGTATGCATACCACACTTTTAGTTTAAAGTCGTGGATATGAAAAAAATCTAGATTCAATGCTAGCCACTTTTGTCGCCAATTTCACTTAGAATGTAATTTATACTACAGAAAGTTCTAGATGGTTAGATAAAATTAGGTTTATACGCCACATTTCTATTACATAAATATATATAAGATTAGCCGAACTCAAATGAACTGATTAAAAGCCAAAGGGTACAAGTGAGTTAATCCTCGAATTAGTAACAAGGAGAATGTCACACCTTTCGAAATCGGATTTTAATGAGGCTTTAGGAGAACTTTTCTAGTATTTTGAAATGAAGCCTGGAATTTATAGTTTCTTTTTAATGAGTTCTTTCAAAATATGAACTATTTTACTTCGAATATATATTATAAATTATTTTAGCAAAGAAGGTACCTAAATTTAAATTAAAGCTCTTTCTGCCTACTTTTATTACGTTTTTGGTAATTTTTCTAGTGTCAACATACAATACATGCACAGTTACAATCACAAGAAAAGGTAGTTTTCTCACTACAATAACATACATTTGGAATAAAATGCCTCATATCATGAATTCAAGGGTCCGTTGGAACAAACTACAACTACTTCATTTCTTATGGGTACCAACAAACATTTCCTAAAACCTCATCAAAATCAATTTTCCAAAGGTATGACATTCCCCTTGGTAAGCAGCAGTTTCAGGTGCCAACTCGAAAAATTATTTATACCCCTTAGATTCTAAGCGTCTTAATTAAAAGCACATACGTCTTATAAAAAGAATATTCAATAACAGAGTATGCCCAACAGATTACGTATGTGGCCCTGCATATTACCCCCGCTGGTCCAAAATCCACGACTACAGTAGAAATAAGGGTATTAGCCCCGATACTACCAAACCATCAACGTAAAACCTTCTCATCTCCATTAATTCAACCTATAACTAGTTACTTTTTTGTCTGTTCAGTAAGTCAGGCCCTTCCTTTCATCGCTCAAACACTAGGACTAAAACCCTCGAACCTTCCACCTACGTAATATCCTGCTGACACAACGAGCCTCGTACACGCGTGCAGCAAATTCGCTGCTGCTCTCGCCGCCAAAGAACAAACACACGACGGCATCCCATCCTCACGTTATGTACACGCCTCATATAGGAAGGGATTATAAGCGCGCTCCGGCCACCTGCTGCGACATAATTGCCGCGCGTTTCTGCCGCTGATGCCGACCCGCGGCGGATTAACTTCTGCGAGAGCGCGCGTGCGCGCGCGACATACTTTCTTCCTCTCCGGCGTACACGCGTCTCTCTCTCTCTCTCTCTCTCTCTCTCTCTCTCTCTCGCTCTCATCTTTTCTATGCGCGTGTCCGGCATCTCCGAGCGTATTTGTGCAGCCACTGCAGCCTCTTCGTCGACGCTTATATATATGCTCCTTTTGTTGCGCGATGCCAGCGCTCTTGTAATAGCGTTTACCGGCCCATTCGCGTCGTTAGCGGAGCTAATAAAGATGCCGCTTGATGCGGATGCGACTTTTATATTCTTCGGGACGTGCGGTTTTTAGCTCTACTGCGCGGCTGGCCTGGCATAAGCAAGCCATACGGTCAGTCTCTCTTTCCGAATGAGATAGGCCGAGCGAGATTATAGTTTTCGTATGGTAATTTTACGAGCTTGCGAGTATTATGAGATTGTGGGAGGTGGGATGAGGGGGGGGGGGGGCTTTTTGTAGTTAGGCTTTTTTGCGGAGTGAGCTGACTATTATGGGCACAGCTATGTTTGAACAATGAATCAGCCGATGGGGCAAATGTAGGTAGTGGCGGTTTTCACCTGCGTGGCCTAGTATTTCAAGAGGCCAACGGAAGTTTACATGAAGTGGTTGGTTTTCGTATTTTTCTGGTATATGTCTGAAAAATAGTTAAAAGGTGATTGTATCTAGTCTGGAAATTGAACGATGACTGGCGAGAAAATGTTCTCAAGTTTGAACACTGAAAAGTTTATAATTTTGCTTTTGACGATGATCTACAAATTTAAAATGAAATGTAGATTCTTTATAATACTCAATTAGACTTACGAATGCAAACTACTCTGGTTCGATGAAAAGAAAATGTCACTTTGACAATTTTCTGACAGGAAAATCTTTTCAAATTATAGGAACGTAAATCAATTTCTATTTACTGAAATAAGCGTAATAAACCTTACAATATTCTATGTAAGATATATTTTAAATTATAAATTTATAATACCCTTCAGTCAAATATAGCTAGAGTAGTTCATTGAATATTTTGCACAATATTTACTAAAAGATAATTTTACAAAAATAGAGTCAATATTTCCTATCTATATTTGAAGATCTTCAAAGTGAATCCTTTTAATATTATTTCTTCGTCGAACTGCCACGCTAAAATAAAATGATAAAATATTGTTTTATATTAATATGAAAAATGTATGCATCCGCTTATATGGTCTTACCATTTTATCCATAAAACTTCAGTCAAAAATATCATAGTAGATATTAAAACCCCATAACCCATGATATAAAACGCAAAGTAACATTCGTTGATGCCAACGCTTACAAATTTGCTAAGGCCATTGCAGCGAGGACGTTTTGTGTAAAACCGCGACATCTCTCTTGACTTTAGACCTGACTCTTCGATTTTCAATGAACTTAACATCATCAACATGAAAAACAAACAATAGAAAATGAAATATTCTATGTGAGTAGCTGGATAAAAATTATAATCAAACTTCAGATAAAAAAGATGAAGTTTTGTTTTATAAGATTCTACATTAGAAAGCATAGCGTGTACACGCACACAGAAATGTGTTTTGAAAAGTATTTAAAGTATGCATGAGAATAATAATTATTTGTGTCGTTACTTGACTCGCATTAATTCCACGTAAGGTGACTGTTTGACGATCGTGAACATCGGGTCGAAGTGTTCTATAAAGTACATTTCGTGGAAGCCGCATTTCTCGTCCTCCTCGAATGTTTCCTGAATGAGCTTGTAACCAGGACCTGTCTCCATGAAAAATGCAAAGAAGCCTTGTCTTACATGCTTGATGCCGTCATCCGCCGACATCCAATTCGATTTACCACCTTTGGGCTCGATCTTTTGATCTATGATACTTCTTCGAACTATATCTTTTTCTAGCTGATAAAGATCTTATTGTCATTAATTAATAATATACATTCAGTTTGATGATTCTACATGCATTTTCTTTATGTCATTTTTAAAAATTCGTATACAATGAACTCACAAGATATTCAAAAATAAATTAACAATTATACTATACATTGTTAATAAATCATTAAATTTAATGTATGCGTAACTAAACAGTAAAGTTATGGTAGTTGCATGAAGATATCGATGTCCTTACGAAGATTAGCACGTTTGCGGCGTTTGCAACGAATAGTAGCACATTTAGAAATCTTCCACGAACCCTAGCAGATTTCGCCATTTCCACACGAAGTCTAGCGCATTTCGCAATTTTCCCATGAAGACTAGCACAATTCGCCGTTCTCCCACGAAGACTATGCCGCCTGATTTTTTCAGGATATTTTTATTTATTTGGGTAGCCTGATTTTCTCGGGTAACCCGATAATTTGTTGAGTACCAAACTTAACCGACCAGATTCGCCGAGAGTTTATCAGTGCAACTTTAATCTACATATTTTATACGAAAAGTGCTGAAATGTGCTACTCTTAGTGGCAGTTTTAAATGTACTAGTCTTCGTAAGGGCCGTCGATATATACTTTTGACTCATATGTATATTAAATGTAAGTTATACTTTACTTTCATCTTCATTAATAATATTACAAATTTTTAATGTACCATATTTCATTTTTAAAACTTGAATTTTGTTTTTTTTTTATATTTAAAGATGAATGTTTTTAATTTTTTCGTATTTATTTATATGTAAGAAACAAATTAAATGAAAAATTAAAACACATGACATATCAAAAGCAATATTTGCTTGACAAAATGGCACGGAAAACAGTGTCACCTTAAAAAAGTAGCGATTGTAGACAATGTCGTGAGCGCCGCACTTTATCGGACTGACCAGCAAGTCTCTCAAGGTTTGTATCGACGTAGTCGTAGATTGCAAAAGAGCGACAATGTTGGCCGAATAGGAGGCATACAAATTCAGTGTCGCTAGTAGGAGCATCAGCAGAACGATTCTCGACGGTACCGTACGTGGGTTGCGTCCAGATCCTAGTGCAGCGCATGCGTTTAGATCGATAATCGCGTCATTATACGGAGTTTAAAATAAAAAAGTCATGTGCCGCTCGTTTGCAACTTTGCATTCTTTCCGTTCACGTGGACAAAGCTGTAATATATTGTTATTTTATTGTGTTCAATATACAATTGTACAAAATTTAATGTGAATTGTTGCATCCAAATGGGACAGATACAACTTTGAATTTTAAATTAATTTTTAATACATCTTAACCCATTTCTTCCCAATCGGCCATTTTATAGGCGATTGGTTTTTAGCCTAAAACCGCCATTTTGAAATTTTCCAACGGAAATTTCAAAATTCTGACTTCAGAATCGCAAAGAGCGGACAATTTTACTTCAGAAAAGTGTTATTGGTTATTATTATTTTTTTTTTCGACAATTTTTTAGGCAAAAAACCAATCGACTATAAAATGGCCGCTTGGGAAGAAATGGGTTAAGGCAAGAAAAGTCACTCATCATATATTACCTATTTTTTTTTGGTAAATTTGAATAGTTTATAAAAATATAACGGAGAAGAATTTTTTTAAGGTCGTTAGGCCCCTTTGATTGCGTATAATGAAAATAAGATAAAATTGGGGTATTAAAAATGATTGATTTTGATAAAATATTCAAACTTACCAAGAAAAATAGACAATATGTGATGAGTGACTCAATTTTACCTTAAGATGGCTTTAGCAACATTTTATAAAAACACTGATGACTTTGAAATTTTGCATAAATATTCTTTCAACGTTACACTTTTGATCTATGTAAGAAAATCTGGGGTCAACGACAAAATTATTGAAAAAACTAAGCTAGTACAAAGTCACTTTTAACACATAACCTTATGGGATGAGACCATTTTATCATTTCTTACTAATATATAGAAACATATTTATTAATAAACAGAATATGTAATTGAAGATTTCTTTTATGCTGAATCTAATGACATCAACACAGTTACGTGTTAACGACCAAATAAACAAGATGTTCATGAGAAACGCTTTTGCGCTTGCACACCCGAAGCTAAGTCAACAAATTAGCATTTTTTTATGTATTAACATAATTATTTTTTTTACCAACGTTCAGAAGTAGTTTGCAATGGGTTAGAATTAAATTTGAATAATATAATTCAACCAAAATTAAAATCAAAAGTGAAACTGAAGCCACCTTAAAATGTATTAACAATTAATTTAAAATTTAAAGGTATATCTGTCCTCTTAAAATAAGTAATAATAATAAAAAGAACTCGCGTATAAATTATTATAAGTAAACATTTACAGATTATAAGAATCTATACAAAATTTGATTTGAAAAAATGCATTTCTTAAAATAATTAGCAACAAGCAGTAGACATATACACTAATAATGACTATAATAAGAAATAAGTATACGTATAATTTTGTTATAATGATTAGTTAAAATTATGATTACATGATAAATAATGTTTTTTTAATAATACACTAATGGCAATACGTATCTCATTATAAGTAAAAACTAGTCAGATATTTGCTACATAATATATTATATCCATATTTTAGTTTAATTTGTGCAATAATAACGTCCAAACGAAATGAAACTTATTTTTTCATTTAATCTCAATTCCACAGCTATGAAATGCTTGAAGTCAATGGTCATGATACGATACCTAAGAATTCACAAATGCTCCATTGATTCAGCACAAAAATAGTATCTAACGATTGCCTTGTTGAGACACGATTCTTGTAATTAATTTGCTACTATATTTCGCATATCCAGAAGAAACTATAAATGACAAGTCAAACTATTTAGGCAAATAATAAAATGCAAGCATAAGAATTATAACTCATGAAAATCGTTTTTCTTAGTTTTTCGAAAGTAAAAAGCTTTAAATTGCTATAGTCTTGTTCTAGGATCCTAAGAGTACGATTAGACTCTTACGTAATGTTTAATCCGAAAACTAGCAAGATTCGTATCGATATAAAATTCTTACCTAATATTAGTTTATGTTTTTATAACATTTTACCTTGCTGTGCAACAGCGCTAACAACGTGGAGAAGATTATCGCTCAAGGTCGGCCGCGGTGTCTCCGCCTCGTCCACGTTTTTGATGGTCCACTCCCACTTCGTCGAGATAGCCAGCATCGCGTAAATAATGCTCGCCAGGACGCCTATGGCGATCCACACGGACCGACGAAAGGGTAGAGTGAATAGATTGCTGACGAAGGAAAGCGGTGGTTGACGGAAAATGAAGGCTACCCTTGTGTAACGAAAGAAGAAAGCAGGACACTTGATAACATTGCTTATTTTCTTCATTTGCTTTGACTTGTAATCGATAGGTATATACTAAATCTAAGTATATATCGGTGGGTTCCCGGAAAAACGACTTGAATTCACTTTTCATGTTTTTGAGATATTAAGGTTTATCGTCTTTCAATTCCATTTAAACTAATGTTAAAAAAACTCATAAATAGTCGATATGGTTGTTAATTTTTACACATTATAATTTTTTTGCGTGTTCATCTAAGAATATAAGATACCAAAGTCGTTGAAACACAATTTTTAAAAATATGGACTTAAGTCGTTTTTCCGGGAACCTATAGATATATAGAGAGAAGAACATACGTGTTTAAGGTTACGTTCTCTCGTAAATGCATTTTTTGGAAATTATGTTTGTAAGAGAACTATAACTAATAAAGCAATAGCATATTGTGCAACTAATGCGAGAAGCAAGGGATTTTCAACGAGTGCGAATGTTGTCGCCCGAACCTACGTAACTTGGTACATGTATGTAAATATAAGGAAAAAACATCTAAATTTCGTGTATTTTAGAAGAGACGCCGTCAAGGGTAGGGTCCAGGGACATAGGGGGCAAAGCTGCCGCCGGGGATCTGGGGGCGGGGAGCCCCCACCCACTCTGCAAAAGAAACTTATAACTCAACTTAAAAGATTATATACTTATACATACTTTTCTTTTCAGAATTATTAAATTTTTAAATTAAAAATGTTTATTTTTTCATATTTTTCTATTTTTCTATTTTTGTGATTTTTTAATACTTTTCCGATTTTTTTGAAGTTTTTAAAAAGCCCTACTTGAAAAAAAGCGTAAAAATCTTTCAAAACACAAAAATTTTACTAAACAATTTTGTAGAAATGAATACATTTTAATACGTATAAGCTCAAATTTTTAATCAATTATACATTCGGACCTATTAAATAAATAATTACATGAAGCAGCAATTCGTAAACAAAGCACACATACTGTTTTTTATTAGAAAACATTAATATATCAAACGCCATGTTAAAAACTATGCGTTTCTTGAAACCCGTGCGAGAAGCAAATGCTTCTGACACGCTAAAATTACAATTACTTCTCGCACGCTCAGATAGTGCGTAAAACGGCTGATTCTCACAACTTTAGAATTGTAGCCAAAGTCGAACTTCTCGCACATTGTTTAAAAAATACTTTTTGACGTGTCTACATGAAAAAGCAAAAAAAATCATAAGTATATTAGTTTTAAGGAAAAACACCATGTTCTTTCTTATAGTATAGATAATTAAAACAAGATTAATTTCCTTCTACACGTGTATAAAATGTTCCTTAAACACTATCAGAAACATTACTTTGCAAATGTAATTATTTTAATACGTAAATTAAGAGCGATACCGAGCAAGCGACATTTATTACAAAGTTATCGAGGTACCTGCTCGGGGTAGATAAAGGAATGTAGTGAGCGTCGTCCCATCGCTCGTCGACAAGAAACATCGAAGTGCCGCCAATATCAATTTCCTTGCGGCTCAGCAGGCCCATAATTCCGTTCCAGGAACCGTTCTTATCGCGATATCCCCAGCTGTTCACAATGCTGTACGTAACCCTGTTTCCATACCGACAGAGATATGATTAAGTATGCCTTATTAACACTTCGAATATGCGCGCGCCGGACGGTGATCAATCGTCGTGAAATTCGCAAAAACATTGACTCATTTTCGCAAAACGAGAGCAATTCCAAATCAATTGAACTTTGCTATTATTAGACGTACGAATGATTGTTGGAAATTCCACTTGGACTGATGCTTGTGCTGCTTTGCATGATTTAGAGTGTAATATTCCGAATCAATTTATAGAGCAAAAATCATTATTAACATAATTTCATGTTAAATGTGTCATTGTATTCGACGGTATCTGGAATTTACTTTAATCTTAATCTAAAGTTTTCACTCTAAACAGTAGCAAAGATTCGAATTAAAAATATAATTCTAAACAAACTTCTTTATATGTTGCATAAAAAATAGTCTATCGAAAATATGAGTAAATCAAAAGTATAATCCACATAAATTTACAGTCAGATATGATATATCACATCCCCGATATAAGTCAACTCAAAATCCTATTATGCTTTTGGAAAACCAAACATGCGATATGGATTTTTCATGATAATATCAATTTCTTTGTTTTATATAAATGTTACCTACTCTACTTGACTATAGTTTTTCCTTTTGTTTAAATCAATTTTTGAAGTATATTAAGGGATTTTATTTTCGTATGTGCTAGTCTACATTTCAAAAATCCATGATATTAAGCTTTCTTAGCATGACCATTAATAACTTTTTTCTAGCATATCCTATGAAAAAATCTAAAAATGTTGACATTTTCATTGCCATAATAAGCTTTTTATAATACACTTATAGCCTGTAGCATATCCAAATTTTAATTATTCAAACATTATTTGATTAAACTATAGTAAAAATTTCATTCAGAAAAAATCAATTTTAAACATATTGGGATAATATACGAGATATTATAACTAAATAGGTTAATATCGCATCCCCAGAATAAGACGACTCAAAATAGCAAACCAAAATTATATGTTTTTGTAAAACCAAGAAGGTATTGTATTATTCTATTGCAGTTTCTCAACTATTTTTACAAATTTTCGAAGTATATTAAGGTGGCTCTCGAATGAATTCGACCAAAAGTTCGAAATAATTTGTTTTATTTAAGAAGTCAATTGAACTATTAACTCATCATTTACCTAAAAATATTTTTATGATGCAGGTATTAATTTTTTTCAATGAAAAACAAACGATTTACGAAAAGACCTATTTGTCATTTAGTGTCATTTTTTCACTTTTATGCATTAATTTACGTTTTTCAGGAAGTGAATAATCATTTTTTGCTTCAAGTTTTGGAAGATAAATGCTGTATCATACTACTTAAATGTGTTCTAAGAGTCATTGATATACAAAATATATTTATAATGAATAGTTTTCTAAAATTATGGTAAGTTTATTCAATTAAGCTACTATTTTGATAAAAACACTGTTTTCTCACTAATTAGATCTTTAAAAATTAATTATATATTCTAGAGAAAAACACTTTTTTGTATATATTTAGAAGAACATATTCTAAAAATTTCATCTCGGTTAAAAATTAGGTGTGCGCCAGGATGACTTTCCTCGTAACCCTATTTTTATTCGAATTTAACACGTTTCCTAGGATAACTCTAAATCTAAGTGGTAAATGGCTGAAAATTTACATATAACAGCTTCATAATATCAGTACAAATATGATATGTAAGTATCAATTCATAAAAATCAAAACTGTAGAAAAATTGTATTTTACTAGAGAGTCACCTTAAGGGCTTTTATTGTCATATGAGCTATTTTGTATACAAAAATCAAGTAAAAAAAGTTCACTTGTCATAGAATAATGGGATTGTGATATATTTTTGTATGACGTAAATAATAATTTCAAAATGTTAGGTATTCAGAGATATATAAATCTTTCATAATCCCAGGTAACACGTAGTGAAACATCCCCACCATATTCAAAGTTATTACAACCATTGGGTATACAATGTACATTAATATACGTCATTTCTAAGGCTATACATCTACATATAATTATGCTATTATATATTTTACCCTTATGATTCATATCGACCTAACTTCAAATTTGATAAAATTACCAGACTAGTTGCAAGCTAGCTCAAAATGTATTATACGTATATAAAAAAACATTCAAAGAGTATTTTTAGTTTAACAATGCTAATCAAAAGTCTCAATGAAATATATATTGCTCAAAGAAACAGGTATACAGTCTGCACTTATCCAATAAAGACGAAAATATTGAGTGTAGTCAAAATAGAACATTTGAAGACAATTGCGAACGATCGATTCTAATACAAGTTGAAATCCATTTCGTAACACGCGAATTTCACTTACGTAGCATTCATTGCAGCAACGAGATGATAAAGCCACACATAATTACATTTTGTGATAGTGTCCACGTGCTTGTCTCGATAATCGGTCAAGTGATTCAGCGTGTTTGGATTCGTTACCTACAAAAGCAAATATATGAAATGAATTATTTGCTTGATTAATTAAAATAAAATGTATGTATAATTGGTTTATGAAACTTGCAGAACTTTGATTGCATACTGTAAAAATAAATCAATCGATTTATGTTTTTTGCGTCTTAAAAAATTTTACATAGACAATACGTACGCGATGATAAGATGTGAAAGAATATTTGAATTATGATGTTTTTGATGAATAATTGAATGTTATTATCAATTTTCTCAAACAATTTTCAAGTAACTTTAAACAAAATTAATACATACAACCTGTACTATCATTTAGACCGTGAAAAAATTAAATTTAAAAATGTTGATTCTCTTACAACACAGAAAAATTTAATAAGACTTTACTCTATTTCTAAATAAATATGAAGTAGTTCTGAAACGAATATAGTAAGACATACATGGAAGATTGTCAACAAAACGATACTTTTTCATCTAACTTTTGGACCTAATTAAAAATCGTTATTTAGGGTGGACTTTGATTTTAAGTTATGGTTTTGTTTTATGATAAAATGTGACAAAATTTTCTGGGACGCAATTCGACGTCCCTGACGAAGACTCTCAAAAACACCTAGTTCCTTTCGGAGGTCTCTTATAAAAAAAAATCCGCACTTTTTAGATTTTCTGATTAATACTAACAGTTTCTTACTACTTTGCTAACCCACAGATATACAGGTTATTATATAAGAATATTTCATTAAAAACTTTTTACAAATCTAATTTACGAATAATTTTGATGGCCTCGGTAATTAATTTTCTATAATATCTAACTATCAAAACTGCAGATAATAGATGCATAGTGCAGAAAGGTATCATACATGGGTCCACATTCAGATCACGCGTCTGATCTCACATGGGATCGCATTATATGAGATTTTCAGTCGGAATACATCCACTGTCAAAACTGTTATACTTAAATCATGGATATATCTTACTGTCCTTACTAATTCTTATTAAAAAACTTTTTGAGAGAAAATAATAAACAACGATATTTTTCTCACTACAATACTGGATTTTAGAGGTGTCAGCTGAAGGTTCCTTCGCCTGCGGGACGCCACGTACGCATCGTGCATTTTGAGACCGTCCTCGCTCCTCCAAGATCCTCGATCTTCGACGATCATATCGCGCACCGGACTCGGACGATAGACCGACGATATTTTAACGTAGTCTTTCGATATTCTACGAAGGATTATGATTTCACTGTCAGGGAACATCGCAAAATTACGAAAATCCCTGAGCAGGCAGTCGTCCGTGCAATCGTCGGATGATGCGTTTCTCAGGTCCTGTAGTATCAGCCACTTGAGAGGGGCCGAGAACAGACCTGTGTTGTTCGCCTGTTTAACGTGCGACACTTTATTTATTCATTTTTATTATTCGCATCTCGATACTGAAAATTATTCGTAAGGATTTACATTATACGAATATTATAATCACTTACTTTAAACATGTTTTATAATTTAATTTCTTTTATTCGACATAAATACTTATATTAGTTCTAATACGTAAGCTTTTACAAAACTCTTTCGTTGTTTCTGACTTGAATCTTTATGTATTAAGTTCTTACTTTGATATTTTTTAAAGAATTCAAATTTATAAAAGAAATAGTTTCATGTCCTGAAAGGGTCAAAATCAATTTGTATATCGGTAAGCGCTCCTAAATCTTATATAATAGAACAAAATTAGACCTTGAGAATTAAAATTGGATACAAAATAAAAGAGTATTTTATCGAACTCCAGTATTTTATCGAATCTTTCTCTAGTTGACGATATGTATACATTTTATTTTATATAACAAAATTTGCATAAAGAAATTTTATTCAAAATTATTTTTTCAATGCTTGAAGTGTTCTTCTTTATTCTATCGTTTCTCCTATAGTAATATAAATAAAATTTGTCATATAAGTATTTATATTTCAGGTACATATTGACATATATATGAACCACCTTAAGGGGGTATTAGTGTAGAATTTTGGAAAAACTGATTTTTTACATTTTCCTATAGTATTTGATGTTGAGAAAACATCTACTTATACCTAAAGAGATTTTGCTCGGTTCGAATTAGTTTCGAAGATATAGGCGTAGTAAGTAACGCTTTGCGCACGAAAAGAAGCAGCTTCGAAAACTTTAAACGCATTTTTCTTCAAGCAAGGCTTTCATTGTTTAGCGTAAGTGTATCATAAAAAGTATTCGGCCGATCGACTTGATATTTATCTGGTAATATTTGAAGTATTACTAGCTACAGAATAGACCTTGAAGAAGTTTGTATCTTACATTGAATAATATTTTAAAGTGTCGCCATTTTGTGAAAAATTTTCTTACCTATAGTGGTTTAGACCATATATAGTCATTATCGTAACAAAACTAATTTAATTTTTTTTTTCATTTCAGATGAGTAGAACCTGTAGGTGTGCGTCAATGCGAGACCTTTTTCTCTAGAAGACTTGCAAAATCATCCATAACTTTGTATATTTTCAATAAAAATGGTTCAAAAAAATTGTAGAAGTACTTTATATGTACCTTAATATATAGGCAAAACACCATATAGATTAAAAAAAATTCTGACTTTAAAAAATCACTCAATTAGGCTTCGAACTCGGGGCTCTACACTGGAGTACCCCCTGAAATAAGTTAATATTTTTAATTTATATAGTATTGTACTTGTACGTAAAGAACATACGAATTTTTTTCAGTATGAATGGTAAGTACAAAGTAGTATTGTAATAATATTTCGCGACCGCATACCTTCTGCAAAACTTTCGATGCCTGAGGGCAATTAAAATCGAGAAGAATCGTAGTTTGATGAGAAGTATATTGAACAATGTTTTTTTCAAAATTGTCGAAGTTCATATAAGAGTTAAGTACATGATTCTTGGAAAGAGTTTTCGAAAATTCAACGATATCATCTGCAAAAGAGAATTTTTTTAAATTACTTATGCATACGAAGTTATACAATTACTTATTTGGAAAAGATTGATAGAAACTAAATAAAATACAAATAACAATGTTTAAAAACATATCAGAGATTATAAAAAAATATTGTGATTGCAATCAGGGGTTCGATGTTATTGAAAAACTGTTTTAAAGACTTCCTCTCGAAATGATTCATTCTGGAAAAAAAAAAGAATAACTCCGAGAGCTATAGTCTTTTGTCTCCGCCGAGATTAGCTCTTGCTCGGAGTCGGAGTTTTTCTCCAGTAAAAGAATAGCTCCTATTCGGAGTCGGAGTTTCTCTTTGGGAAAAGAATACCTCTTGCTCCGAATCGAAGTTTTCTTCAGGAAAAGAATAGCTCCTGCTTGGAGTCGGAGTTTTTCTCTGGGAAAAGAATACCTCTTGCTCCGAGTCGGAGTTTTCTCCAGGAAAGAGAGTAGCTCTTCCTCTAAGTCAGAGTCTTACTCCGGGAAAAGAATAGCTCTTGCTTCAAGTCGAAGTTTTCTCTAGGAAAGAGAATAGCACTGCTCGGAGTTGGATTTTTTTATGGAAAAGAATAGCTCCTGCTCGGAGGCGGAGATTTTTAACAAAAACTCTTGGGAGGATCATTCCTTGCAAGAGCGATTGTTTAAAGCTCTTAACCCATTTCTTCCCAAGCGGCCATTTTATAGTCGATTGGTTTTTAGCCTAAAACCGCCATTTTTAAATTTTCCAACTGAAATTTCAAAATTCTGACTTCAGAATCGGAAAGAGCGAACAATTTTACTTCAGAAAAGTGCTATTGGTTGTTATTATTTTTTTTTTCGACAATTTTTTAGGCAAAAAACCAATCGACTATAAAATGGCCGCTTGGGAAGAAATGGGTTAATAAGAGCGATATTTCTTGAAGTCTTTCTTAAAAACTCTTGAGGGGATCGCTCTTTGCAAGATCGATTGTTTCAAGCTCTTAATGAGACCGATCATTTCGGAGTGATTAATCAAAATCTGTTGAAAGAATTGCTCTTTTCAGGAACTTTTCGAAATCATTCTTGCAGAGAGTGCTCTCGGTGAGTTTTAAGAAATCGCTCTTTTAAAGAGCGCTCTCATAGAGAATCTCCCTGAAAGAGTCGTAAGGAGAAACTATTTTCGGAGCACTCCGAACCCCCCATTGAAATATAGAATATACACATTTTCGTTATAAGGGACTCAAAAATGTTCAGTTTATTTACCAATTAGAAATGATGTAAAAAAACTGCATGAGTAAATAAATGATAGAAAGAAAATTGAATAAACTTAAACAAATGTCCACTTAATTATTCAACTTGAAATTAATTAATATTTATAATAATTTAAGTTTCGTTTTACACAATGATTTTTCAATCAAGTAAATTAAATATGTTCATTAAAATAAAATAAATATTATTAGTTGCAAATAAATGATTTTCTAAGCAGTATTAAGATCAATGTTTACATGTATTTCCTAATTTTTGCTGCGGTATTTGACAACTTCAGAAAAACTTAAATAATATACTAAAATTGAAAGTACCTGTTTAAATTTTTTTTACTCTAAGTAATTCTTTTTTATTGAAAAACTATGACACATTCAAATATTAATGACAAATAAATAATCATAAAAGAAAAACACAAATAAAAATGATGTAAAGCTAAAATAAAGTTTAATTTAAGAAAAAAATTTCAAAATTTCAATTTATAAAATGTACGTTTTACTGATTTTATATTTCCACGATACCTATACAGCTGCGCCTGAAAAACTGTAACCCCGTCGACCGGCTGGCAATCCATGCGGCCATTCGTACAGGAGCCCATCAGCAGCCGTAATTCACATTCGCATGATATACGCACCTGTTTTTGCGCAGAGCAGCGCGCCGATCGCCGTTGACGGGAAAAACAGTCGGGAGGAAGCATCGACAACGAGTTCGGAAATTAATTCGTCAATCTCGTGGCGAACGGCCGACTTAACGGAAGGCATTCCGCAGCTAATGAATAAGAAGGCGAAAAACTGCCACATGCTGCTTCCGCTGGCTTTGTACTTTTTTCTTTTCTCAAACGACACGAACGACAAAGGTGCACCGATAATGCGTCATATTTAAATACTCGCTAAAGCAAGAACGCTTTGGTGAATAACATAATCGATCGGTTACGCGCGCATTGCTGACAAAAACTTCGCCGATTCGACGATATAATTCTAGAACATCTTGAGTAAACTGGACGTTGGAAGAATCTATACGCGAGAGAAAAAGTATAAGCGCAAAAAAGTCGTTTTAATTATGCAAGATGTATCATTAGGAAAAGTAGACGCTGGTGTAATGGACGGTTTGGATTATGCCAGGTTTTGCCGTTCTCGCGGAAAATTGTAGATCTAGTTCTTGTAACGATGTAATGAACATTTCTAATCGATTGTCTCTTCATACTATTAGAAAACTATGTTTGCTTTACGTCGATTGTAGAACTTGTATGTTATTGTTTATGCAAGAAGATTTGTAAAAAATAAAGTACTCAGTATGTTATCGCTGTTTTTACTATAAATCTTCATATTAAACGTCAGTATTCATTAATCTTTATATGGTCTTATAAGATTTTAGAATGTATGCTTTTAGATATTATGCGCTGAAAACTCAAATAAATAATCTATGTAGTGTTAACTAAAATATAAATAAAATTATCTAATAAAATAAATTTTTAGAATAAACATTTTTAAAGTAAAAGAACTTTGTCCATAGTTCCAATAAATAAGTAAATAAATAAAAAAATAAATAAATAAATAAATAAATAAATTAATTAATAAACCAAAAAAAATAACAAATAAGAATTTTTTAAATAAAGAAATTAATTATTAACCAAAAAAAAATAACAAATAAGAATTTTTTAAATAAAGAAATTAATAAATAAAAAGATTTGAAATAAAAAATTAATAAATATAAAAATTTGAAATAAAAAAATTAAATAAAATAATAAAGAAAAAAAAATTTAAATAAATTGATAAATAAATAAATAGTCACTTATGACTTCAATTTAATTAAAGAAAATGGAAAATTATTTTTTATTATTGGTTTTTCTATATTTTGGTATTATAATTGATAGTTACTAATTTATAAACGCATCAATCATATTTTAACAATCTCATGAAATTTAATACGTTTAAAAGCAGTCATAAAAATAAATAAATGTTGGGTATTTATCTTCTAAGGTAAAATTCATAAATAGTATAAATATTTTACATACTTTAGGACGCAACAAAAATTTTAAAAATTGTTTCGTACAAGAACGATGTATACGAAAATAAGATAATCAAGCCTTTCAAGATTGGAAAACAGCTACAATCAAATGCGATAACAGCAAATTTCACGAAAGCTATGAGACGCGCCGAATGGCATACAATTCCACTGTATATGATTCGACTGTATTGCAAATAACACGCGGACAAAATTACGTACACTGAACTGACATGCAATTTTTCACTTGTCGTTTGCATGTAAATGCCTATTAGCTCCACATGTTCTATTAGTGCAATGATATTTTCTTTCATAAAATAGCAGTATAAAAATAAGCTAAGAAATTTGTATTCTATAAAAGGAATATGCATAGGGTGTAGGTAGTAACAAGATAAAAACAGATAAACTGCCAAAAAAGAAAACCAATTACAATGAAATAATTCATTATATTTCACCTAGACAGATTTTGGTGTGCATACAATAATTTTTAAAATTTCGAACAAACGTCAAACACTTATCAATTTTTTTAATTTTAAATCGCGATTCCCCCGCAAATGTAGAGATTATAAATCCCCGATAATTTGCCATAAGTATATAATAAAGGGAAGTCTGTCGCTCGATTTTTTTTTGTTTTATTATTTTTTTTTTATTGTACTTATAATGTAATGAAACATTCATGCAATCTTCAAAGTACATTTCATTCATCATTCACCTACCTATATGGGACCCAAGAACATTATTTTTCTCTCACGCACACATTTCTCTTTTACTTCCTGAAGCTTTAAAAATCTTTTGAAGCTGGAAAGACTTAGTCAAAAATTAAAAATTAATAAAATAAACACGATTCAAAATTACAGATGTATAAAAAAATAAAAAAGATTTGTTATATTTGTTATTGTTAACGTTATAATGACTGGAACAGTAAATTCTTTGATGAATACAAAATTAACAGGCAAATTTGTTATTTTCCTGAAAATTTTGTAATTATCATAGATTGTTACTTTCATAATATTAGAAAATACTATTAACAAAGATAGGTGACTGCTTTTATGATCAAGTAATAGTTTATGACTATTTTAATAATTTTATGAAAAAAGATTCAGTAAAAAATTTTAGGCTAAAAATTTATAAATTTTTATGAATGATTTCAATGAGATTGCAACAAAAAACCTTAAACATGCGAACTCATTATTTAGTATCTAAAAATCTTTGAGTTATATTTGCATGCATCAATTGTAAATTCGTTTTTTGACTTTACAAGATAATTTACATACAAAATTATTAATTGTATAATTTTCATCAAATTATGCAGCTGACATGCATTCAATTGATTAATAAAACAATTGTTAAGCCTTAAATTAATATTACAATTTATTTCAGTCACGTTTGGCATACTGAAAACTTCTTGAATATTTATGTCACGAGGTAATTTTATCATGTAGAGGAAATTTTAAAACATTCCGCAAAAATTTTAAAAAATTATGCCAGCTGTGTAGATTGTTACAAAGTTCAATACTTAACGTTTATTAAAATGACAGTTAAGCAATTTCAGTTAATTTTTCGAAGTTCCACCGAACGTTCTTATCACAAAAGTTTCCTAAACATATTCTAAAAGTTTCCTACTGTCAAATATAAATACAAAACATACATTTTGTTCAAATATAATCATCAAGATTACCGATTCACTAACGAAAAAATTTTGGGTTTCTGTGCACTAGAGTATGTAGTAAATGAGCATCGACTAAAAGTTTAAAAAATATTTATAACTATGAAAAAGTACCAACAAATTTCAAATAACGTTACTCTATAGAGCTACAGTCGTTAATGTAATGATGGAGCTCCGTAAGCGACTACTAAAATTTGCATCGACACCTACACACGCATTTGTAGCAAATGGAGATCATCCCCAAAATACAGATCGATGTTGTATCATGTAATTAGTCACGCATAAAACGATCGACCTAGATGACTAACAGTTGTGCTAAAGATTATGCACTTTTCTTTTGTTAAAAAAGAAACAGTCCTTCAGTCTTGCCTAGATCCCCTCCTAGTAAATCTTCGACGAACAAGGGTTTCCTTGATTGGAGGTTCGTTACGTTCAGTTTGATTACAGACGAGTGGTGTTTATTCAACTCCTCGAATTCGGACTATGTTTACTTATCTTAGGCGCTTTCAGAGTCTTCGCACTCAAATGGCTCGCTGCTTCGTGGTAAGAGGAGTGCAACGTGTCCGTACCTGAAGCAAAAATTTGGGAACAATTGTAGACTTTGTACATCAAGAATTATTATGCAGATATTTTTAAACATTTATTTAAACTTTAAAAAAAGTTAGGAATGAATAATTTAATAAATTGCATTAAGGGTCAGGCCTGGGTTAAACTTAAAAAATATTATTTTTTACGTTTTTGACCATGTGCCCATAAAACCTTCTATAGTCGAAAGCAATCATTCAGAAAATATTTTGACTATAAACACTTGATTATATCTGTTATATCACCATTGTAAAACCTTACAATCTTCATCCTACTGGTCACGATAAGTCACTATTGTCGACACTAAATTTATTGGAGGAACTTTGTGGCGTGCATAACTGTAGGTGTCACGATGAACAAAATTTTTTTTTTTCGACAATCATACGACTTTTTTTTACATTAACTTAAAAAGTATGCAAGGCACATTTTTGTTAGATTTTTTATGCAGATCTAATCAATTTTTTAAAATATTTTTATTAGTAATTTTTTAAAAATTAGTTAGATCTCCAAAAAAAATTATAAAAAAAATTTTAACAAAAAAGTGTCATACTTACATTTTAGTATACCTATTTCAAAAGAAGTCGAATGACCGTCAAAAAAATTTTTTTTTTAACATGTTACCTAGAATCGTGCACGCCACAAAGTTCCTCCAATAAATTTGTTATTGTCAATAATGATTTATCGTGACCTGTAGGATGAAGATTTTGAGGTTTTACAATGGTCAAATTAAAAATATAATCGATCATTTATAGTCAAAAATTTTTCAGAACGCTTGCTTTTAAACATAAAAAGTTTTATGGACTTATAAAAAAAAGAAATATTTTTTGGATTACCCCAGGTCTGTTCCCTTAACTGTTCATAACCTTGTTCATAACTTTATTTTTAAAAAAGTATGATTACTTGTAAAGGAGGATTCTATCTGGAGCTCTATATAAAGTTTACGATTGAACATAAGACAGTTATTAAATATTTTAACGTACTTGTTAGTTTTGTACTTTTCTTGTATTGCTTGCTGGGGTAAGTTTGGTGCATTTTTGAACGTTTTATGGAGGAAAGTGACACACGTCTTAAGATCCTGTATACTATAACCAGAAGACAGCTCAAGTTCGTGTGGCCAGACTTCTTCTCGTAACGTGTGTCGAGCCAATGCAATCGCTGATGCTGCTAAGTGACTTGGTAAAAATTGCAAGTATGGGTCAGCTTCCAATAGCGACAACTCGCACAAATACTGAAAATTAAAGTACATTATTGATTATTTGAATTGTATTTAATGGTAAAGACAACATTTTCGTGTACTTTTTAGTAATTAATGAAATATAAATTAAACTGTACTAACCATTGCTAAATACTGAACTTTTTCTGAAAGATTATTGCTGATACAATATTCCATCAAGAAAGCAAGAGGAGTTGGTACAGTAAGATCGAATGATAGTACTCTTAAAATTAAATGCTCCATCCTTAAGACTTGCTTTTTTGTGTAAGTATCATCCGTGATATACACAAATTCACCAACTTCCGGTGGGTATATTTCTTCGTATTTCCTGTTATATGTAAAAATTGCAGTATTAAAAAAAAGGAACAGAACATTTATGAATGAATAATTAAAATGCTTTATTAAAATAAAACTTACGCGGCAATAAACATAGCAGCAGTACCAACAAGCTGCAGTTTAGCTCTAACTACACTCATGTAAGATAAAAATCGGTCTATGTAAGAAACGGCCAAGTACAACGTTTCCGTGTGTAAACGATACTCTTCAGCAACTTCGACTAGCCAATCAACCAATATCGTTCGCATTGAATGCGTAATATCTGGTTGTTTTTTCATATACCCTGCTTTTGGTCTATGTAATACCTATAAGATAAAACAATTGTATTAAAATAAAATAATAAACAATTATAAAAAGAATAATTCAATTAGAAAACTACCAAAAAATTTTTTTTAATAAAAAGTTTGTAATAAAAAAAAAATAAGTATCACGTATTTATTTGTTTATATTTAAGAAAATCAATTTTAATTGTTTAAATTTAAATAATTTTTTTAAATTATTATTAATTTTGTTTTAATTATATGAAGTCTATTTATGAATTATACTTACTTCAACACTTTTGAAGTAGTGATAAATATCAGCCCGGTATTCGTCAATGTCATAAAAGTTTGTTCTGCTTGCTTTGCAAGCTTCCCTTTTAGATCGGGAGTCTTTCTTTCCGGATTCTGTTAAAATTAGTGACCTATCTAAGGACATAGGACTCTCCTCAGGTATAAGGACATCTTCACGTTTGTACTCTTCAATTTCTTGAAGAACAGGTCTGTATGTCTCAACCACATTATTCACTGTGGGATTGACTTCTAATGTGGGCTTCTCTCTTTTTTCTACTATGACTTTGACTTCTGTTATTTGTTTTACTTCAATCTTTTTAGTTTCTTGTGCATCTCTCAAAACAACAGAAGACTCAGTCTGCAATTTGTCTTCGTATATTTGAAACGTTGGCTCTTCTTTCTTTTCTTCATAGATGGGGAATGGGTCAACATAAGGAGCAACATAGTTGTTCTTGGCCTTGTTAAATTTTTCATTTTCCTTACCCGCATCCTAAAAAAATAATGGTTTACGTTATTTTACAAATCTCAAAGTTATAACAAAACATATTAACAAAAAATATTGTCAAATGAATTCATTTTTCAATTTGCTGACTCTATTATTCAATGAACCATATTTATCAATCACATCATATTTAAATAATTATATTTTTTGTAAAACTAACATCATAGCTAAGTGAACAATCTATTATATAATTAAATATATTAGAAATTGAGATAAATATAATTTGTTATGATCAAATCTATGCAACAAATTATCTTTTAAACTTTAGTCATTGATTGTTTAATTAATTTACCAAATTAAATAATATTGTTCAACAAATTCAGTTTTAGTATTATTTTTTAATTTGATTCTATAAATATCAGAGTTCTTCATTAAAAGTTAAAAAATATGATTTTAATTTTTTCAGAATAATAAATTTTCAGTTTTGTACATCTAATTTTTTTACAGTACTAGCACTAAGATGCTTTGTCTCAATTAATATACAGATACATACTTTGTTGTATTTTTTTCAGTTTAACAATAATTATTGAATAACTTATGATAAGCTCTCACAAAATTATTATTCTATAAATATATTGCTGGATATATTTAAGATATTTAGTATACTAGTCCAACTTTGTAATGTTCAGGTACAAAAACATGAATGGGTACTAGTACATTTACCTTACAAATTTTGTTTACTATTTAACAAAATGTTTACAGATGCATTACAAATTAATCGTAATGAACAGGACTAATCATAGTAATCTAAAAACTTATTAAATGAATCATAATGCTTCATATTTCATAAGATTTGGATTAGCCTATTAACGGGCATGTATATATCATGCATGGTTAAAAAAGGGACAAAAAATCGATATAATACTTCAAGAATCCCCGAACAAAATAAAGTTTATTCATTTTTATTTATATATCATTATAAACCCAAATAAATAAAAAAAAATCTTATACATGCTAAACTCTCATTCTAGTAAAGTAAAACGTACAACAAACTGCCGCACGAAAACTCAACGACGAAACTCGCAATTCCCCTCCCAAATCTCTAAGATATCAAATATCAAAATTACAATTCACAAGCCTACCCTCCCGAGGAACCATAACGGCTACAACACCCGTATCCATTTACTTAAAAAAAAAAACCCGACTTCTGAACCCGCGAACGACCTTCGCCAATAAGTGTTTATATATACCAAAACTGCGCCTCGCGCATAAACACCAAACGTCCATGTTATCCGATTCAAAATGTCCTCCGCTCTCCCGCAGGCCGCGCAGCATTTAAAAGCAACCCTCGTTCAACGAACCTTACGTACTCCGCAGCTCCCTCTCCAACCCCCCGCGCAATCCCACAAGAGCGTTTCAACTTCCTCAAAACCCACGATCACCAAACGACATATACATACTTAACATAACATCCACTCCCCCGATGCCATAATATCACGCGCATCACTCGCGTCAGTCGGTTCAAATTTGAAAACTCTCCCAACCGTCCTTTTCCCTCGAAAAGTGCGTGCGTCTCTCTCTCTCTCACTCTCACGCGCTATACATGTCGCCCCCTGCGCAGCTGTAACGGCCCCCTTTCTTTTCAAAAAAAGAATACCGAACACAGCTCGCAACGTACATGTCCATCCACGACCAATTACCAAGCTAACGAACAAACAAACAAACAAATAAATGATACAATGAGAATAACTCACGGGCTTGGCGTTCCTGACGAAGTTGTTGGACAGCAGCCCGAGCACGGCGCGTTGTTTGGCCTGCTGGCCGAGCACGCTCTCCTTGCCAGCGCCGAGACGACGATTCTCCTGGTCCTCGTGCACGCGCAACGTCGCCATCCCTGCACAGTATTCGATCCTTCGTGCACCGAGTGGCTCAGCTCTCGGAGAGCCGTGGCGTGCGTTATCGTCGACCGTATAACGACGCCTAACGCGAGAAAGAGAGAAAGGCCTGCCGCGTCTTTTCTCTCTCTGGGCCAAAAACGGAAGTCTGCACGAAGGATGCGGATGTCCTTAACGTCCCCGAGGAGAGCCTCTCCCTATCTCCCTTACCTTCTCTGTGCGTATCAGATCCGCTGCGGCATCTCGTCGGTCCTGGGCAGACGCGGGACTCGTGTCTCTTCCTTCCTGGCTCGCTCGTGCAAACGTGTATGATACAACACCCGCGCGGGTCTCACCGGCGGAGCGCGACTGCGACCGTTTCTACACTGCTGGTGTTTCTCCGGTGTGTAGCTCCGTCTCGCTCGCTCGCACGCACGAGCTGGCTGCTCGGAGGTTTTGAATGCGGAGAGGGGCCCCGCAGAGCGACAACCAACAGCTGGCGGTAGGTGTACGTTACGGCTTGAATCCGGCCAATGGCCGACCGCGTCGCCAATCGGAGCCAATTGGAGATGAGGTTGGATATAGGCGCGCTGCTCGGATATTTTCCGGCGCGGGATGTGCGTCGAGTGACGGACGGCTCGATGTGTGACCGACCATGTGCGTCAATTGGGATTTTATAATTCATTTATTATGATTTTTGGATGTTTGAAGGCACGTTTTCTGGAGCTTTAAGGATTGGAGTTGGGTGAAATATGGCGAGGGAGGTTAACGTATGTAGATGCGAATGATATTTCTATGTTGTTGTTTGTTGGTGTGTACATTGGTGGTGCAAATTTGAAATTATGAGAGTTCAGATTTTTAGAAAGTATATATTGCTGTGTCTTTGTATTTCTATGTTTCGGTAATTCACTTGAATTAGAACATTTTTTGTACTATTGTATTCACTCGAATTGGGTAAGCCGAATGAAGTATTTTTACATTGCTAAAAAATGAATGTTTAGATATATGTGATAAATATTTTAATTATGTATTGATTTACTAAGTCTTTTAAGAAAACGTAAGTTCATCGAGAATTTTTTTCAAATTCTACTTCAATGAGTACTAATAAAAATCAATAAATGCTAAATTTTTTAAGTACAATTATTATAACTAAAATAACCAATCAATTTTACTTTTGATTTTGTGTTCTTTGACTGCAATTGACTACTTGACATCTTTCACGTGTCCTACGCCATTCGGGAAACCCCCACAAGAATCAAATGAACCAATCGTAGCTCAGACTGCAGCGTGCGATAAACCGTTTGACTTTTAAAAAGTTTTCTTCGAGATTTTCCCTCTTTGTCTAATGCTAGCAGAAGACAGACTGATATAGTTTTCCCGGGAAAATTGGGCGCCTTTTTAGCTCAGATATACCAACTTCCACAGCGTCAACAGCACGTCTTACATTTCATTATTAATTCAATATGTAAGTATTTATGAATTCATTATTTTTTACTTTACTTAAGAGTATTTATTGACTGTATTTTACTGTTCAAACATTTTAAAAAATAAACAGAATTTTGATTCAATAATAGTTATATTTTAGAAAATTATGTAATCTCAAATTTTATCTGAAGTCTATATGCAACGTATCTTGCTGAAAACGGTTGAATACTTTTACGTAACATTTTGCGAAGTAGAAACAACTTTTTTTTATATACTTAAAAGTAATTATAGATAACCGGCAAACCTTTAATAAACGCGATTAAAGTAAAAAAGATAAGTAAATAACGACATAAAAAAATGATAACATATTTTTTTACACGGCTGTTATTTGCGTAATTTTCGCTTTTTTCGTTTTTAAGAGACTCACAGAAAACGTAATTTCATAAAACATGGAAAATAATAAATTTTTTTATACTTGTTGTCAGATGAGTAAAAAAGATGTTACATTACCTGTTAAGTGAAATAAAGCTTCAATCGAAGCTTCAACATTCGGCGTTTTTCCGACAGCTCGAATCCATGGAACTGGGTTTGGATGACAGGGTTAGACAAGGACAAAGCATACCCAGTTCTCAAAACTCTGTTGTCGGAAACGCCTATTTACTTGTAGCTGTTATATATTATTTTAGAATAAAAAAGTGAACTTTAAATAAAAGAATCGAAAGGTTTTAAAAAGATTCGTTGCATATAGTCTCGAAAAAAACTTCGAAACATTGCCTTTTACTTTATGCTATACGAGTCTTTCGCTTGAAATTAATTGTTATATACGACTCTTGTCTAGAAGCTTTTATTATTCTACGTTGATAAAATATATTTAGAATTAACTTAGATAAAATTTATGATTTAAAAAATAAAATACTATTTCTATAATATAGTTACATTAAGGTGTAGGTGTTGAAATAATAATTGCAAACCAAGCAATAAATCGTCATCATGTTTCTTTATTATTTAAAAAATGCAATACTTAGACGTATCATAATCATAAATAAGTTAGAATTGATACATTTTATAGAAATATACCACATAACGTCTATAAAATATTTGTTATCTAATGGGTGATAAAAAAATTTGTGAATAGAAAAAATTGACTAAAATGTCATTCGCTGAAGAAATCAAATAAAAAAGAATCGTTCAAGCAAATCGCATAGTATTTTCAATTGAAAAAAAAATCACAGTAAAAGTAAAGTACGTCTCAGACCACTGAAAAAAAAAGGAAAATGCCTTAGATTACTAAATGAATTTTGCTGTATTCATCGTGTAACACAGAAGCATTTTATTTCTCACGACGACTCGTGTACTTTGAATATCTTTGGAATTTTCGTAAATCAAAAGTAGAGAGTCGAGTGATCAGTGTCTCGCTAAAAATTAGTCCACCGTGGCGTCTTGGTTCATCTATCTTATTACATAAGAATGATGTATTTAAGAAAGTCTACTTTCTCACAGCCTTAAAAAGTTTTTGCAGCAATCATAACTTTATGAAAAAAGTATAGCCCTGATTAGAAAATATAGGCGATTCAAAAGAAATTATTATTATATTAAAAGCTTCTTGTGAATGCAAACATTTTGAGGATTCACAAGTTGTAATTGATCAGACTTTGTTCTTAATCACAATAGGATTATTATTAATTTTTTCTTATTGTTTTAAATTAAATTTTCTAATCAGGGAAAAGCAAATGCTTTTGATTGATACAAAATTGTGCAGACTTGACAAAGTGCACAGAAGCAAAACAAAATCAATGGAATTCTGCATACATATATAAATACCCAAAAAATGAGCATTATTTAATAATTATTAACAAAATGTACGAACAACCAGTCGTTATAGCCAAAAGACTTATTGTAAGAATGTATATAGCACAGTCGCTGATCACTCTTTATAATGATAAAGATATACATTTGTCGTACTTAGTAGTAGGATAGTAGCAAGCTATTTGTATAAGACGAAGAATACAAGATGAGATTATTAGTTTAGATTACGACAAATAGCTTACAATTGAAAATATTTTTCTTCGGCGAAACAATGTGAAAAAGCACATGAGTACAATGACAGCACTACAAATTCGTGATGAATCCATGTGTGTAAGTGGGAATAAGAAAAAATATATTTAAACATATGATATGAACTGTGAGATGAATCTCAATTCGCTGTGTCTCCTGCATTCAAGGTTCACATTTGAAATGCATAATGTAGTGATATCTATATTAGAAGATACTGAAATGCAGGCCTTTTTCTTAGATCAAATATAGCATTAAACATCTCTTATAGTACTCTTCCTTAATCTCATAATCTAAAATTTGCAAATTAAAATTACAAAATCAAAACTGGAATTGATTGACTTATTTCAATGATTCTCAAAGCTAAAATTCTTCAAGACATTGTGATCAATGAGATTAAGCAAGTACATCATTCATGCGCTTTTTTATTTATTCTTCTTTTTCTGCTTTTTCGTCGTCTTGTTTTTCGTTTTCACCCGATGTATTGTCACCTTCGAATTTCGGGCCAGGTGCTTCCTCTCCCTCCAAAACAATTTCTTCTGGGTCAGGCGCTCGCGGCAAAAAGTCCTCGTTTGGGTACATCGCTTTGAAAATTTCTTTTGCCTAATAAAATGGAGTGATGTACTTTCAAGTTCAGAAAGTTTTTGATACATATTGTCAATTAAGTAATTGAAAATGAATTTACCTGATTAACAGCAAAATCAAAATCTAAATCTAGATCAGGACCAGAACAAAGATGAATATTGCTTGGAGCAGATTCATTAAGTTTAATATCACTAGCTGGTAAATTGAGGTACAAAGACCATAATACTTGAGGCATTGGGTTTTCGGCAGTTACATTTTTAGCTCCTTTATTACCGTTCTGAAAGTTATATACATATTTATGTATTTTTTATGATTGCATAATTAAATCGTAAAAAGAAAAGAAAATTATAAAAATCAAAATAATGTTACCTGTGAGTCTTTCTGATCTGGAGCAATAGTTTGCGTATGAGAATCCGTGGGTGTACGAGACACATTACTTTCAAGGGTCTTAGCATGCAAGAATTTCTTAACAATGTAGGCTAGATCTTCTTGAGCTGTTTTCGTACGTTTGCACGTCATATGGACCATAACTAGAAATAGAGAATCAAATGTTTAATTAATCATTTTAAACGCAAAAAATTAGAATTATTTTAATTAACAAAGTAAACTTACAAAGCCCTTGTGGACAAGCATTCGTTAATGGCCCTAATTCGATAACTGTTGATGCTTCTTCGCCAGTATCTTCTGGTGGATAGTATAAAAGTGTTAAATTTTCCTTTTCTCCTTGCATAATTGATCTAAAAACAATAAAAGTAATCATCAGTATTTATTAATTTTTTAAAAAACAATCGTGTTATTAAATAGTTTACCTGTCTGTAATAAAAATACCACGAGAAATTTGATTTTCACCCGTAGAAGCAACAATTTCTGGAGGCAAATGACCTTGCCCAACGACAAGATGTTCAAGAGATAGCCTCTGTTTTCCAGTTAAAATAGCTTTACATTTATCTCCACTTACAACAACGCCATCCAGATGACGTTTCAAACAATATACTCCACCAAAAACGGCGCACAATCTATCAGAATAATTTGATATTAGTATGTAACAATATTTTTAATATAATATACAATATACTTTGATAAGTGATTTTTTAATGAATAGTCTTATTGAATGTTTGAATTGATTCAATTAAATTGATGATCTTTAGAAAAGTACAAACTTAAATTTACCTGCAGAAACATTGTGGTAATTCACCACTTCCATACATAGGCCATAAGAAAGGAGTGTTTCCGTAACGACCAAGACTGTTAAGGAAATGCTTTGTACGATTGACGCCATCTCTACAAGATGTTTTATCTGTAGACATTGCTATAGCTTGCATCACATAATGCTTAACAATTGGTGTTAGATTTTTGGTGTTCAAGTATTCCAGGAATGTTTTATCACGGTATCCTACAAATATATCTGTATATTAATTTTCATATGAATTCTAAAATCTATATACAGCATATATGCTGTCATAACAGTACTTATGTGAAAGGTATGATTTTAATTAGGTATGCAAAGCACATAATCATATTCCTTATTTAGAAATGTATTGATGCCAAATGAATGTTGATTACAATTAATATTCTTTTCTTTTCGTTACAAATACTATTTTTACTTAATATAAATAATGCAAACTCTATTTTAAAAAGTCATAAGTTAATAAATTCAATCTTAGTGCATGAAAATAAGACTTCAAAATTTATTGAATAAACTTTTAGCATACTTCATAAATGCAAAAATAAGAATATGATAAAAACGTGTAATACTAATGATTAAAAGCAATATTTCTGATATTTTCAGAGTCACTTACCATCAAATTCTGGACTATCAGCTCCTTGTTCTATGCAAGATGTAAGTAACTGCATAAGCATTCTTTTCTCAATAACGCTGACAGTTTTATTAGCAAAAACATCAGCTCGAGAACAAGGAACTTGAATGAGTTTACCATCCATACAAGTGGCAACTCTAGATACTGCTCGAAACTCTGCGTAACGAGCAATGTTGCTCGAAATTAAGAGTTCTACCAGATCTCCCCGAGCATAAAGAAGCTACAATAATAAAATATATACGCAATAAAAAAAATTGAAATTCAAGATTAATTATTAAACTGATAGTATAAACTTATAAATTACTTTTGGTGCCAAATCAATATTAAATCTTCTGTACTCTTTCTTTATGCGATCTATACTCCAATGTTTTGTTTCCTTTTTGTCATTCTTATCTTCATCAGTTTTTTCAGCACCTTCAGAATCACCATCACTCGAACCTTCAGTTTGCGTATCTTTTGATGAAACTATAGGTAAGTCTGCGTCACTGAGAACAAAACATAATATGTTAATTAAAGATTTTTTTAATTCAACTTTTATAAAAATAACATCTTACTGAGATATAAACCATTCTTCCACGATATTTTCTACAGTAGAATACTGATTGCTGGCTTTTAAGAATTTTTCACCATCTTCCAAGTCAGGCTTAAAGTCTCTAGTGTCGTTTTTACTCGACTTAAGATCTTCCATCCATTTTTGCAATCCATCAAAATTGAATGTTGCCCACAGTCCTCCATAATACTCATTGCTACAAATCAGTTGTTGCATTAGTTACTTTCTATTCATATACATTTAACCAGCAAACCCAATCGTCTAATAATATTTACCTGTCCAAATGTAGAACTCTTTTGCCGATTCTACTTGCTGCTGCAGCAACAATAGATTCGGTCATTCCTAAAAATTAGATTAATAGATAAATATTTCAGCAATAAACAATTGTTCTTTTTGTAGAAAAGTATAGAATTATTGAATACAAAACAATAATCTGTTAAACAGTTTAATATAGTAGAAAAATATTGTACCATAAAATAGGGTGACTTTAATCCAATCCTTAAAAGTTTATAAATGACATACTGTTAGTCAAATTTGCAAGAGGTACTTTATACCAATTGAAAGATATCTGTGCACAAGATTTTTGTTCTTGTACACATAATTTGTTATGCATTCACGCCTCCCACCCACAACCATCTCTCATTTCGTTTATTGAATAATTTGTGTTAATCACGTTGCCCCTGTAACAGCCTTATGTATTTGCTTTGACGTTTAACAAATATTAAGAAACATGGCTAAAGTCACTTTAGCGGCCAGTCACTCAGTTTTACAGTACCATACGTACAAGAAAAATGAGGTTCTCTATCTAAATTATTCTATATTTAAAAAAAAATTACAATTCTTTGAGAAGAATATTATTTACAACAAACAAAACCCCAGTGTAGACTGCAAAATTAAAATGAAATTGATCCTCATAATGTAACTACATCCTTGCTCCAAAATGAACAATGGAGAGCTACCCAAAGCTGAAAACCACCCACAGCAAATCGACACATGAATCATGACAAACGAGCAGCAAGAACATTCGCAAAAAAAAGTAGGTATGCCTGCTGCTAAGTACCCGCAGCAGGCCCCTTCCGCGATTAAAAAAGAATCGATAAGCGCCCCCAAAAGCACCGTCTCGCTCCTGTGTCTACCTCTCTCGCTCGCTCCAAAAGCCACATTACAATACACCTCCACGAGAAAGGCAGCCAGCTGCTCAAAAAACCTATGTAGAAAATGCCATTAAACCGGGTCATCGTCGTAATTTCCTTCCTCGCTCGGCAGCAGCTGTACCCATACACGTTCCATCAAAGAAGCTCAAGAAAGACAGAAAGAGACAGACAACCGTGCAGGCGCACAGCTGTGCATCAAAGTGACAAAAGACTGACGACGGGCATGCACCCAGGCCACACGACATTTTTAAAAGGCGCTGCGTTGACAGTGCAATATCTATCACGCGGTGTGTGTCTCTCTCTGTGTGTGTTGCAGGGCATAGAATTTCCCGAAGTAATCGATACATCGGCTGCACACGATCGCATATATACCTGTCCCGACGACGATGACATCGTACTCGGTCGGCAGATCGTCCTCCATGACTGCTTACTGCTGCTGCTGCTGCTTCTGCACTCTCTTCAAAGCGTATAATATCACTAGCGGCACTCCTCGTACACCGGAGCAAGTGCGCACGTACAAAAAAGAGAGATAGAGAGAGAGAGAGAGGGAGATAGATAGATAGATAGAGACAGAGCCTAGCCTAGGTCTGCACTGCGGAGAAGGTATATATACTTTCGTCGTCGCGGGGGTGACGGTGGGTACAAAAAAAAAGAGGATGTATTGGATATCAATCAGTTCATCGTCGGCGGGGCGCGACACTCTCGACGCGGCGCACACACCTACACTAAAATATACCTATCGTGCAATAGGTATAGTATAGCGGAGAAAACGCGAAACCTTGCGCCGCGCGGAAGTGGAAGGCAGAAGAAAAAAGCGTAGTATATGTATATATATATATATATATATATATATATATATATATATATATATATATATATATATATGTATATATGTATGTAGGTGGGCAGTTTCTCGCTCTCTCGGCCAGCTAGCTCGCAGCTCGCGCGCAGTGCACGGCCTGCCTATTACTAAGGCCTATCTACACTCTACAGGCGCACTGTGCAGCTAACAACGCGTTGACATACTCGGTTGGGGGCGCTGTTGATACAGGAAAATGGCGCGGTTAAAGGGTAAATTCAAAATTATTTTAGCATTGCAATATATATATATATAAAAGGACTTGTCCTGACTGACTTATTGACTCATCCAGACTTATCAACGCCGAGTAAAAACCATTAAACCTATAGCGACTGTAAATTTGGATGGTATATTGTTTTCATATTGTAGACAACGAATAAGAAGGGATCTTACGAAATTCAAGCCCTAATTGGGTATATTTTACAAATTTTCAATTTTTATGGGGTTAAAAGCTGTAAAATGTGTTTTTTCACGGAATTATTTCATATCTCCAAGGCCCAATAAGATATCGGCTTATATACGATTTAAATGTTTTTCAATACTAATTTCAAGCAAGTGTAATTTCTGGGTTTATTCCTAATCCACTGCTAAGTGGGTACATTTTTCAAATTACGAATCTTAAATTGGTCAAAAAAGGCAAAGTGGGATTTTACGGATTCACTCGAAATATCCGATGTGATATCGGCTTTTGTATCGTTATAAATATTTTTCAATACTAATTTCTAGGAAGTAATTTCTGGATTTTTCCCTAATCTATTGCTAAGTTGATAAATGTATTAAATTTCGAATTCTAAATTAGTAAAAAATGGCAAAATGGGATTTTACGGATTCATTAAAAATCTTCAAGGCCAGATGAGATGTCGACTTAGTTATCGCCTAGAAAAGCTTAACAATGCTAACTTCTAAAATGAAATTTCAGTTTTTCCCTAATTAACATCTGAATAGGTTAATTGTCCGAAATTCAACCCCTATCTATATATAAAAAAAGACATGTCCTAACTAACTGACTGACTGCCCTGATAACACATAACGTTTTTCAAACGTTTTTAAAACGTTAGATTTAAAACCTTCAAAAGTTAAAAAGAAAAAAAAACTATTATGGGCTCGATCAGTGACGGATGTCCACAAGGGGGTGTACTTTCTCCCCTCTGGTTCATAATCGTTGACGAGCTTATAACTCGGATCACCGGAATAGGATATAAAGCAGTCGGATACGCTGCTGACGTACTAGCTATTACCAGGGAGCTCTTTCTAGAACCCCTAGTAAGCATCACACAACGGGTCCTAAATACTATAAATAAATGGTCACTACCAATGGTCCTCAAGCTGGGAGGACACGAACTTAAGATTTCTGAGGAAGCAAAGTATCTAGGGGTTATTCTAGATAAGAAACTTAACTAGAACGCACAACTTGCGAAACAGTACAAAAAGCACACAGCAGCCATATGGCAATGTAGAAGGGCCATTGGCAGAAATTCGGGCTTGAAACCAGAGATGGCTATGTGGATTCATAAGGCCATTCTGAAACCAAGACTAACATATGCGGCGGTAGTCTGGTGGAATAAATCAGAACAATGCACGGCAAGGAAGATACCTGAAAGGGCCAGGAGCCTAACACTGAGATACATCACGGGAGCCATGAGCACAACTCCAACTGGGGCGATGGGCGTCCTGGTGAATCTTGAACCTCTCCATCTAACTCTAAAATCCGAGGCGACCAAATCGACGCTCCGATTAATAGATACAGTTGGATGGAATACTAATGTAAAGCGGGCAAAAATGCTTTAGGGACTCCTTCAGGGAGATATTTTATCAATGCCCACAGATAAGAGTCTAACGAAGTATATCTTTGATAAGAAATACAAAATAAGCATACCCACTCGCAATGAGTGGTTGAATGGACCCTGTCCCATTCACGATCCACGATCCCTATGGGAACCAATGCGACCATCCATCAGGCAGAGACATTCGGTATCATTCGGTGTGCACAGAAAGCCGCCGAGGATGAGGGTGGAAGGAATATCTTCATCTGCACAGACAGCGAATGCACTTGATCAGCATCAGCTAATTACACAACGAAATCCGAGTTGTTAACAAAATGCCATGAGGTAATAAATGACTTGGCAAACTCAGGAAACACTGTTACACTGGCATGGACTCCTGGACACAGCAATATTCTCGGAAATGAGATAGCTGACAGGCTTGCTAAACTAGGCGCCAAAGAGAGATTCATCGGACCGGAACCAATGATTGGCATCAATGCTAAGAGGAGATCGGACGAGTTGAACAACTGGGTAACCAAAGAGAATGGGAAGTACTGGACCATGGCTTAAGGTTGCCGTCAAGCCAAAGCCTTGCTAGGCATGGAGCTCAACGAGAGGAGGAGCAAAGACCTTCTGAAACTCAAGAGAGCGGATGCAAGAACCATTATTGGTATTCTTACTGGACATGGTTCCTTAAATTACCATACATACAACATAGGGCTGGCAGAAAGTCCAATGTGCAGATTTTGTTTGGAAGAGGGGGAAACCTCATCGCATATTCTTTGCAAGTGCCCAGCAATCATGAGCAAGCGGAGAATGGTGACTGGGGAGTTTTTCCTCACTGAACAAGATATAGCTAACAGCAGTGTGGGGGAGATACTTTCCCTCTGGAAAGTAATCTGGAACCACCTGAAGTCAAAATAACTGAGGACAGAAGCTAATATTGACTCTGGGCGTTGGGCTAGATTTTATATGAAATCGGTCACGGTGGTCCTCGGCAAAATTCAACCGAAACGTGTTTGCACTTTGGATTTTCCTTTTGCATATGATTTGAGGCCCTTTTAGGACCACATTTCAATAGAAACTAAAATCGAGGAATGAGCACTTTTTTTTCAATTTAATTTTGAAAATTTTTTATAGGTAGTCAATGACGAAAATTTTTTTTCATGGGTAATCTAGAAAATTTATTTTTATTACAGTGTTTAACAATTGAATTATACATTAATTACATATTTACAGTACACTTTCTCGCAAATATGTACAGAAGTGTATGTTACATTATAAATATAGATTTAAAATAATGTTTTTTTTCTGTTGAAAATTTTATCGTGGTAAAAGTTAATATAAATCATATACTTTCAAAGTATTTTAAAAAATTAATTGAAACTGAATACTACTGGGCACTAATATATTCTATAAGTACCTTGTAAGGATGAAAATGTGTATAGCAATATACCTTCAGTCAAGGTCAAAACCATTTGTAAACAAAGCGTATATATGTGTCGCGTATATTCGTGAGTGTGTTGTCAAGTATGTGTTTGTATATCTGAAAATTCCAATGATGTTAGTGTACAATAATTCAGTCAGTCCTTTTGTAGCAGTCTATTTAACACCATGCCGTCGATTATTATAAAAAATCACGCGCGTACTCATGAGAAAAATCGCTCTGTTATTTTCTTACTTTGATGGGATAAAAGTAAACGGATTATTGACATAACATCAGCTTTGAGAGATAAAATATGTAAACTGTTTAAAAGTTATGACGAAAAAAATGAGTGCCTTCCAAAAGTAGTGTATGCATCTTGCAAGTTCAATTTATACCGTAAAAATCTCGACGAAAAAAAGATCTCGCCAATAGATTTTTCGCAATATAGGTTGAAAAAAGATACAAGATCAAATGCAAGTGCAAAGTGTAATTGTTTTTTTTTGTGAACGAGCAAGAAAGAATGTCAAGGACAAAGTTATTCCCAATAATGTTTTTGGAACTCAACGTAATTCTCAGCTGAATAAAGAAAAAAAAAGAAAACCTCCAGTTATGAAATGCTGCTCAAAATGTTTTTCTAAAATACATGCAGGTAAAAGTCATATTTGTAGAAAAGCTACTGTAGTACGCAAAATTTCAAGCTGTTACTTCACTAGATTCGAAATCTAAAGAACAGATAGCTTCCAATTTGTTAAAAAAGGTTCTTGCGATCCAACCGTAACCTGGGTTGTTTGAAATATGTGGATGTATTTGAAAAGTTCAAAACCGTTGTTGACTCTTGCTTTACTGTTTCTTTAAATCCGAAATTTGTTGAATATATAGATGCGTTCAAAGATGCGTATCTATCTTTAGGTATATCTGTAACACCGAAAGTCCACGCAGTATTTTTTCGTGTAAAAGAATTTTGTGTTGAACATAATCTCGGTCTCGGCTTTTATAGTGAGCAAGCTACTACGGAAGTAGTGCATTATGATTCCTCCAAAACATGGGCTAAGTATAAAGAATCAAAAAAAATCCAGATTCTGCAAATAAATTATTAAGACTAGTCTGCGAATATAATTCACAACACATTTGAAATGTTCTTACACTTATTAATCTTATTATGCTTTCATTGCAGCATAAATTGTGATTATTTCTGTATATATTTGCGAGAAAGTGTACTGTACATATGTAATTAATGTATAATTCAATTGTTAAACACTATAATAAAAATAAATTTTCTAGATTACCCATGAAAAAAATTTTTCGTCATTGACTACCCATAAAAAATTTTCAAAATTGAATTAAAAAAAAAGTGCTTATTCCTCGATTTTAGTTTCTATTGAAATGTGGTCCTGAAAGGGCCTCAAATCATATGCAAAAGGAAAATCCAAAGTGCAAACACGTTTCGGTTGAATTTTGCCGAGGACCACCGTGCGGTACCCGACGCCTAGAGGATCAGTAGGGTCGCAAAGGGATTACCCAAGCGACATGAGTCTGGTATAAGACGCAACCTAAAATTTTCTAATAATAATAATAAAAAGAAAAGTTATAAATACGTCTGAAAATTTTCGTTCCACATAAGATGCTGTAAACCCGTTTTTAAAACGTTTGAAAAAGGTTTGAAAAAGGTATAAAAATGGTTTGAAAATGGTTTGAAAAAAACTAGCATAGAATATATCGAAAAAAATTGATTAAATAGAGTTTGATGCTACAAATATTACTAAATTTGGAAGTATAATCCAGATGATATATATTTATATATATACTAGGGGTTCCCCCTGCTCGCTCCGCTCACCAACCCCCATTCAACTTTTAAACTTTAATAAACCTTGTAGAACTGAGTGTCTGTTGTAATATTTAATATAAGAATCTCGCATTTTAATTGTGTACAGTTTAACATTGATCAATATGTCTACATTAGACCAATGCTAAATAGCGTACAATTATAATGTGCATGAACCACACCTCTATAATTTTTACTTAAGATATATCATCATTTTTTAGAGGGAATGTGGAGGGGGTGGATGGGGTGTAGAGGGGGGTGTAGAGAATGTGGAGGGGATTTGGAGGGGATGTAAAGGCCAATGTGGAAGTAATGTATTAAAAGTGGTGAAAATGTGGAGGGTCGTGGAGGGCGGGTGGAGGGGCAAATAAGTAAAAAATAACGTAGTTTTTGAAACAATTTAACGTTATTATGTGGAGGGGCATTGAGGGGGTGGAGAGCAAATAAGTAAAAAAATAACATAGTTTTTGAACCTATTTAACGTTATTATGTGGAGGGGATATGGAGGTGCGGAGAGGAGTGGAATGACTTGATAACGCTTACGATTATATAATATGGGAAGATATATATATATACCAACGATGCGTTGCCTACGATTTTTATAAAGTATAATAATCAAGACTGAACTTTCGGATTATATATACCGTCCAAATTTCAAGACGCTAGCATCCCGCGTCATTAGTGACTCGGTCAGTCACTCAGTCAGTTAGGAAATGTCCTTTTTTATATATAGATAAGGGTTGAATTTCGGACAATTAACCTACTCAGGTGTTGAATACATATATAATATATAGGGTAGTAGTAACCTGGCCAGTAATCGGCCATCTAATCATAAAATTCACAAAAGTCTTTGTTTATAAATAACCGGTTCTATCACACTTTTAATATGTTAATTCAAGTTTTTAATAAATGCTTAAAAATTGTGTTTCAAAGATATAGGTAAAAGTTATAAAATAGTATGTTGTTTGAATCTATTTTAATTTATATCATATAACTATGCGACCATACATTAAATAATTAGCATTTAATTAGCGTATGTATTGGACATGTGTTTTAATCTTTGCGAAATAAATTTTGATTCGGAGAATAACCCGGCATTCTCGTTTTTATTGCAAAAGCTTTCAGATGGTTGATTTAAAAATAAGAACCTCTGGTCATATTAAATAGAACTATAACATACATCTATAATCCGACATCAATGCTGTGTTATGTCGCCGTAGAAGCCCAATAATCATGTGGTGTCCATACGGGGGGGGGGGGGGGTCATATTGTTTTAGCACAAACTATACGTACCTAAAAACTTAAACCATCCACATTTTTTTCTGCACGGTATAGCTTATTTTTTTAAAATCAATCGTGCAAAGATGCTAATTAATTTTCTCTTTTACTGTATATATTAATATATCAAATTGACATATATCTATGCTATCGAGACCCCTTAAAACAAATACTTTAGAACTTTAAATAAATAGGAATGGTCGATAGTTCAAGTGGTAAACGCGTAAGGTATACTAGGGTATAATGAGACACTAAAGTGAAATGTACTCTAGAATTCACAAGAAAGCATTATTTCGAAAAACCGAAATTACATCTGTTTACTATGAACTATCCAAAATACATTAATTTGCATTTCAGCTGAATTTTGTTTTTATATAGTAGTAGTTAACGACAATAATCTGAACACAGCTCGAAAATCACGGTTTCTAAAAGTGTCGGGGTAAAACGAGTTAATACCCTTCCTGCAGAAAAACCTTTAATCGTCAGTGTTATATATATGACCCCTTTTCCTTCATACTGCTATAATTTAGCTTTTTTTAACGTGGCTTTTGAGGTAACGGTAGCATATCGACCTCGTGGGTCAAACTTTGGTGTCACTGAATTTCGATTTTCGACCCCTTTATTTTATCGAAAAAAATACATTTTCAATGTGAGAATCGATCGTGCCAAAGTTTGCCAGACTTTGACAAACTTTGCCAAAAGTGTGCCAAAAATTGTCATATGTTTGTCAAAACGACCAATTGGACACGATTCATCGACATTTGGCGTACTCTCTGACAAACTCTGTCAATCTTTGACATATATTATGACGCACCAAGGCAAACTTTGGCATAGTTTGGCACACAAATTTTTTTCAACTAGGGATAGAATCAATTTTTTGTATATTTCATAAGTTACAGTGTAAAATGATTGTCTTTTTAAAAATTTTTGATAAATTTTTAAAAAATACATTGTCCTATGTTTAGAGTAATAAAATAAATAAAATATCTATCGTATACACTATATTTTTACATTCTATACTATTGTTCATAGAAATTATGGATAAAAGCTATAAAATTAGCTAGAATAACCTCAAAAAGCAAGAAGAATCTACGTATTTGTTTATTTAAAAGATTCAAAACCATCAAATTTGAAACATCATTTGCTTTATTAGTTTCAAGTATCTTTAAAATTCTCTAAAATTATTCCTCGATTGGTGATTTAAAAGAACAGCTATTTTTACAAATTCTACATTTTTCTTTGATCTAAAAATTTGTTATGCTTTTAAACTATATTCTACCCGGTGTCTGTTGCTGAAATCAAGTAAAATTAGTTTGCATAAGTACTACGATTAATCTGAAATGCGATCGATTCAATAACTGGCATCGACGTATTTGAAGCAAGTTATTGTTTCATTATACCCCAGTCTACCTCTTATGATAACGGCTCGTCAAGGGGCGTGGGTTCGAATCCTCGTCAGTCCAAATTTAACGAGGTATTGAAAGAAAATGTTTTTCCTGATTTTTCGGTGGCGGAGGTCGGGCCGCAACCCAATACCTAGTTAATATACATGCATACAAAAAAATAAAAAAAGTATTTTAATTAAGTACGAAAGAATTTAAATTTTAAATATACTCCAAAACATATAATATATGAGATAAGGGGTATGTGCATATTAAACTGATTAAACGTAAACTATAGGTACCAATAAGATTGTAATTTATATTTCAATCGAAACAGAAGATTACTTTGCCAATTATTATAGACTTTTTGTACCTAGGGAAGGGTGGGGTATGCTTGGTACGGTGGGTTAGTTTGGCACTCAAATATTAAAAAGGTTAAATGAACATTTTAAAGTAAATCTTCATGAAAACGCATTAAAAATGCTTCTACTATTTTCCTCTGAACATACGACATGAAAAGAAAGTGTTTTGAATTAAATAAATAAGATTGAAATTTGGAGTAGAAAAACAAGGTTGACTTAATTTTTCATTTATTCGACAAATCTCGAAAATACAATGTATCCAATCGAGATAAAGTGCATTTGATAGCTTTTTCTTCGAACTTTTGAGCCCAATTGTTTTTTTTACCTAAAAATATTTATAAATAATGTAATCGACATATGAAAAAGTATTATAAGTGAGGCACGAGTGGCACCCCCGGTGGGGCACGAATGGCACACAGCGACGCAGCGACTGGGAGCTGCTTTGTCAATCGGAGCAGCAGCTGATCGCTTAACCTGTAACCCTGGTTAAAAAAACTTATGATATCGGATAAGACCTGATAAAACCGGGTTCAAATTCCGGGCAAGACAGGATTGACTTTTTGATCTCATCCTGTTTGATCCGCACGTATCCGGAAATAACCAAGTTTCTATTGATTTGGATATGACCATATGAAATAGGTTTCAAAATCCGGATAAAATCGGATAAGATCATATAGGTTTATTTTACAATCCGGTCTTATAAGTTTTTTTAACCAGGGAATTTTTTACTAGCTGTAATAGCCCGCCGTACGTGCTACCCGTGCCTTCCCCCCGTCACGCGTGCCCCATAGTGTATTTCAAAATAATATTTTTTAGCTATTTTGATTATTGGTACGTTCATCCGTTAATTTCATTTTTTTTCAACGTTTAGATCTCTATATTTATTTTGTAATCTTAGTTTGAAGTTAGGGTACCAATGACGCCCCACCTTCTCCTAGTACCGACGAATATGGACGAAGCGTATATATTCGTTGCTAGTACCGTTCATTTTTAGGTGGCTACGCGAATCATTTTTCCCCAGGCGTTTGGCAAGTAGCGTACTCTTACGTGAAAAATTTGCGCGATGGAGTGAAAGCGCAAAGTGAAACGTCCAATAATTGATGAAGATTGCTTAGGAAATAATTCATGAAGATCTTTCTGCAATTCTTGAAAGAATTATTCACAATTTTATAAACATAAATGTAGTACGATTATTCAAGATGATTTTATATTATTTATAAATGTATATTGAAACGTAAAAATGATAAAGAGATTTACATAAAATATACTTTTTAAATAAATAATAAGTAGAACATATGAAATTTTGAAATGTAAAATTATACTATTAAGTCTATTTTTGTGTAACTTAACTATATTTTGTGTATGTTTTTTATTATGCATTATAAAATTACATTATCTTTTGTAAAACGATTCCACTTCTATTATGTGTTTACTATTCACAATTAAATATGTATAAAGGCTTTTTATTAATTTGATTGCTTAAAAATACACCAATAAATAATATATTGTTTACAATATTTATATTACAATCACTGATATTTTTTATATTACTATGTAATCATTTAAGATTTATCACAAATGTAGTAATAATGAATTTTTGATGATCTCGGAAAATAATATGTGAAATGTCCAAAGTTTGAATTAAACTGTTGATTTTTATTTATGTGGTAATGTTAAATTAATAGACTAGGACATTGTTTCAGCCGAAAAATATTACAAATAATTCTGACATAGAGTATCTTTATCCTTCAATACATTCAAATGTAAGTCGCCATCACTTGTATATTCAGCGCGAGCGTCAACTCTCGTTGCTTCTCTACACAAGTAGATCGAAAAATGAATTTCGCACTCTTTTTGTTTATACTTGAAATTTTGCAAACACATTTCACGCTTACGCGACCCACAAGAAGCGAGCCAATCTCTCAATTTCTTCGATACAACATATATATATATATATATATATATATATATATATATATATATATATATATATATATATATATATATATATATATATATATATATATATATATATATATATATATATATATATATATATATATATATATATATATATATATATATATATATATATATATGTATATATATATATTTCTCTCTCTCCTTCACTTGCAGACCAACGCACTTGTATATACAGCACACAGAGAAACGATTGACCTCGATTTTCCCTGCCGCTCGAGTAACGAGAGATTCAAACCAATCTCGTGCTTTTTTAACGATTTCGCATCCGTTCTCGATTGCCATTGTTAACTATTAGAAAATTCTCTTGTAATACTGACAATGATGTATCGACGAGCAGAAAATGAAATTATTTGTGTTCGCTGTTGACATTCGTGTTTTATTGCGATATATTTTGTCAAACGCAAGAATTAAACTAGTAAATATTATTAATATCATAAAACATAACAATTATTGTAATTTTCTTAAATAAAAATAAATATGTAAAAGAAATGTACAGTTCGAAATTAAAAAAATATCGTTTTTTTACTTTCTCTTAAATGCACGTAATGACTAAAATCTCGACAGATCTGCGTTTAATCTAGACGAAAGATCAGATCGATTCTACGACGCTTCGAAACGACTATAATTTCACTAGCTTATCAGAGCCTTCGTCCAGCTCTGCTAAATACTCGTTTAATTGACAATGATCCTTCGAATCGAGTAGATTACACGCAAAATGTCACTATACACTTTTAAGGTTCGTCATGGAAGAGTTTATCACTCAGTTGTATTTTTTAATGAAATCAACAATGTGATCGTAGAGAAGCGTCTTAGCGTCTCTGCCCCAAAGGTAGTCGATGTGATTGAATCTGGAGTATTCGATTTTGTGTTTTAGAACGACATTCGGCATCTGCTCGACGAGCCTCTGGACATCCGCCGGATGCGTGAGAAAGTCATTTTCACTGTAGAACACCGCGACAGGAACCTTTACCCGCTCCAAACAGTACTTCGGAGGCTGTGTGCTTCCGTAAAGCTTTAAATTTTTAGATGTGCCATAGTCAAACTTCCGGAAAGAGTCTACAATATAGAATTTTACATTATTATTTATTGTTAAAATTATTATCAGAATTATTTTGAAACTGAATATTAAAGAATTTTGTATAACACGTGAATAAAAAAGACCATTTTTGGCGCCTATAAAGTGCAGCGAAATTAGAGTTTTCCGAGCGTCAAATAAAGGGTACCGAAAATACTTATTTTCGCTACCTTTTATTGGTAGCTAAAATACTCATTTTCGCTACCTTTTACTGGTAGTGAAAATACTCATTTTCGCTACCTTTTATTTTCGGTAGCGAAAATGAGTATTTTCGGTATCCTTTATTTATTTTTGCTCCATTTCCTAATAAAGTGGACGACTCGAAAAACTCTATTCTCAATCCACTTTTTAAACGACAAAGAATGGCCTTCTTTATGCACTTGTTATAAAAAATACGGTACGCAACTTGGGGCAAAAGGGTATTTCCAGACTTGGATGATGATTTTGAGCACTCGTGTACTCGGGAGCCCTTCGACTTCCAGTCGTGCTCAATCATCATTCTCGCTTGGAAAGACCCATTTTCGCCCCTAGTTGCGTAATATACTATTAAAAAGTATTATGAATGTAAGAATTACCAGAAATGATAATTTGACTGTAGTGTATGATTTGTTTGGCAGAAGAACCTCCAGGAAAATGACCAAATATTAGTGGCAGCATAGATTTATCTAGCTGATTACTTCCAAAACCAGCGATTAGGTAAAACCAACAACTATAAAAGCTTTTGGTTAATTGACCTGGGGTATTTCGAATTAATGTCCCCAGAGCTTTGGCTTGTAACTTATTACGAGGAAACCACTGATGTATGTTGCAGTACGCTGATCCCCACTGAAAACAAAAAATGATTGGGCTAGTAAATTATACGAATGTTGAACAAAAACAAAGTAATTATGAAAAATTAGACTCACTTCCATAAGAATGTAGAATCGATAAATAAATTTAATTAATGGACTACGTTGATTTGTAAGGAATGCTATTGGACCCATGCTCACCATTCCTTTAATTTTATCATTATATTCAGGTCTCTCGCTACACATCACATAAAAAGAGGTAGTTCCTTGACTATAACCAATATAGTGCAAACTCGTTTGATGAGTTTTCTCTAAAACATAGTCTATCATTGCAGGTACATCATAATACCCTATTTCGTGCCAGCTGTAAAATGAATTCAAGATATTACTTTATAGAATTTATTTGAATTTGCAAAATCATTCTAATCAATCAATTAAAGAAATAATTATTTTACCTGAAATCCCAAAACTCTCTGTCTTTTGTTGTATATTTTTTATGACATTGTGAATATGTATTCCCCCTCACATTCGCTAGCCACACATCGAATCCACAGTCACATAATACGTAAGCTGCAAAGAGTTTTTTTGAGTATTAATCTCCTAAGATAAATAAAAGAGTAATGCTTTGAATAGATGAAAAATTTTAAAGTTCGTGATCTCAGAACCAAAGAGTTCTTTATCATATGAACTTTATAATATTCTCTGTACAATAGTAGTAAATATTTTTGATAATTTCAAATACTTAGCTAGATTTTGGCAAATACAAAATATGCTACATAAAATATTTGAGAACCATAAGGTTCTCTCTCGGTAATGTGCCAAATTAAATAGCTGTGATAGATATGTATTTCTCTATAAATCTTATTTTAAAATATGAAAAAATAAATCTTTTTATTGTGAAAATGTTTAGAATTTGCTTTAATGCTTGAATATATTATTTTGTTTGAATCAAACACCTTGTTTAATGTTCAAATTTAAATATTTAAGCTTTATTGTAATATAATAGGTTATGTATTTTTTATAATTTTATTTAAATACCAAGTAACATTGCGAAGTACTCAGGGTAAAATTTTATATAAAACCCTTTGGTTATGAGGCTGTGAGTTGTTAAATAGTTGAAAATATATATAACTTCATATTCTAATTTTCTATTTACTTATTAATGCTAAAGAAAGTTTAACTTCTGCTTTGTAAACTATTGTATATTCCATCCTATATGTAACTTTCAAATAGATTTCTTTGTTATAAAAAAATACTCTCTGTGAGTCTGATGAAAAATATTAATGTAATGAAACATTTTAATTAATAAAACAGTTCATTTTATCATTTCTGCTTAAGTTGAATATTTGTACACAATCATATCAAACATTAACAAAACAATGAATAACATTTTTATTCTTTGTATTGACTACGTAGAATTAATAAATATTTTATCTTTAAGATAAAAAAAAATTAGCCTTGAATATTTACCAAGAGCTTTCTGCGGTCCAAGTAATACCCAGTCTGCCGAACTTGATAACAGTCCATGATTCACTAATATAGGTGGTCTGACTTTAGGGTTGCACTCTCCTTTGACCTGTAAAGCTAATGCTTCTGACAATATTGAAGCTGGCGTATCCTTAGAATCCGATTTAAGTAATTCTGATATTTTATCATAATTTTCTGTTGGACTTTTTCCTGAATTTCGCCCTTGAGCCTTTCTTAACACTCGGTGTAACTCCAGTCTATAGCCATCTTCCGTCCAAACGTGATGAGTCTCTGCAATATATCCGTGTTTTGTTATCAGTTCAGGCTGAAAAGGAATATCAAAATGTTATTCATTATGATTAAATTAATCTTATTCATTGATTACAAATAAAAACATAAAACAAAATAAATCATTCTACAGAAAACTGTTTATAATTAAACTTACACATTATTTTCAATTATATAAGTACATAAACAGAACTGACTTAACAATACTTTATATTTTTGAAATTTAATTTATATAAAAATTAAAACCAAATTTGTAATTACAATGTAATTACATTGCTAAGGTAATTGAATAATTATTAGTAATAATTAATAATTAATATAATAGCTATCATCCTAAAACCTACTACAAAAGTAATAATATTTCAAAAACAAAACTAAAAATTGAAGTTTAACGGAATTCTATACTTATATAATTATAAATCAATTACATAATTAAATAAATGTTAAAATAAATAAATACAAAATTAATACTATAGACAATTTAACCATTTGAAGATTTGTTATAAATATTGATTGCTATAACTAACTGTAACTAACCATACACAATTGTACTCTAACAGATACAGAAACATCTACAATATTCTAAAAACACTTATGCAAACATAATTTGTCATTTAAGTATAGAATGTAAATCATTAGCAATAAACAAATAAATAAATAAATAAAAGCAAATTGCATTGCATTTTAAGAACTAAGGAACATTTCTAGATAATATCTTAGTGAAAATAGCCTATATATATACACATATATAATTCAAATTGTTAATTTAAAAAGCCTTTTAAAAACATAATAATAAGCAAAAAGAATTACAAAGCGCTTTAAACGCCATCGTTTTTACAGCACAAGCTACGGAGAGGGTTATGATTGTACCGTGACCCTACCTCAAAATCCGGAACAGGAAAGAGAAATAATCGAACGCGTACACCTAAGTGCTTTGTCGTGTTTATTTTAAAACTCGTCGACTCTCGATAGCACGAAGAGGAACGTTTGCCTGCGCATTAATATCCGGTCTTCTACATATTTATATATATTCTAACTGTCAATGATGAATAACACTCATATGATTATTGAATATTAATATAGTGTACGCTACGTAAGTACAGCTGACAGCGCCATTTTTGTACGATTTTTGTTGCGCAAATTGGCAGGTTTGGGGTCTTACTTTAATTTTTTTTGGTAAATGCCAAAAAATAAAGTATTGTTCAAGGAAAAAAAGGTTTGATATAGCTCATTTTGAAGAAGATAGAGCAGGTTTACAAAAGATTTCATCTAAAATAGTGAAAAAATAATTTCTAGCACCCCAGTTTTGACATGTCTATAGATGGCGTTCGTGTATAGCGCCAGAGATATTTACGTAGCGTATATTATGCAACAAGTGCGTAAAATGCGATTTTACACACGTGTTGTAGCGATCGCCGCGCACGAGTGTGTAAATCAAACGCACGAGTTGCATACGATATTTTTTTATACATTGCGTGTAAAAGAAATTGACTTTATGCCCGTTTTGAGGCCGTGTAAAGCAGTTGTAAAGCAATTTTATGCAAACATAAAAAAATTATTGTTTGCAACTCAGACGTTGAATGTTGTGTTCCAAGTGGCAATCGCACAACATATAAGGTCGTGAAATTCCAACAACAATCGGAGTATGTAATTTCATGCCTGAGATGGAAAAACATGATTTTTGTAATGAGTGCGTAAAATGGCATTTTACGCAGCGAAAATAGTGCGTAAAAAACTCATTTTACGCATACTGTATCAAAAAGAATATATTGCTCTCTTCATTATTCTGTAATTAAATGTTGTTTACGTAAACAGGATGCATATAAAAGTGCACTATATATACAACTTATCAAAGTAACATTACGCATGTACGGCGCATCGCTCTCTGTTTCTCTATGTCCGTTGCCAGATCGTACTATACCTCTCGAGAGCATTCCCCATGAATCATCGAATGAAAACGAATCGAAGCTAATCTTTATAAGTATTATGCTATAGATATATTTTCCCGCCAACATGCTGCTCGCGATCTCTCCTCCCGCGCGTGCAAAACATCAAAACACCTAACCCATAAAGCAACGGAATAAAGCGTAAACACGCGACGAGTATAAAAGAAATCGGAAAAACACTGAAGATATCGCAAGTGAAACGGAGAACATTTTTAAATAGCTGTTAAAAATTGCGCGTATAAAAGCAAAAATTCCAAAGTGCTCAAATGTCTTTCGATTGGTAGAAAATAACTTTGGCCAATGGTTTGTTTAAAGCTCGACTACCATTATGTCATCTATAAGATTGGATTGTAAATAGAGCAGTCATTCGTCGATAAAAGTCAATATTTTTGCACTGACAGCTAAATTATATATTTCCGTTGCTCTAAGCTGTAAAACGATATTTTGCTACCTCGACATAATGAAATTTCACTTGCGTAGGTAAAAGCAAAAGAAGAGGAAATTATGACAGTCAAAACACGATAAAAAAACATAAAAATAAATATTTGTAAAATAAATATTAAATTTGTAAGCATAATAAGGCATCATATGGCACGACTTTCCGCTTAGTAAATAAATCTTTAGTAATTTTAACTATAAATAAAAAAATTTATTGCTTCTTGTATTAAATTATGGTCATCGTTATAAAATGAAAATGTTTAAGAACTGTGGTAAACACATTAGTTGATTAGACTATTGGTCGAATCGTCGCGGCTGCTGCTATATATCGCGAATAACAGGAATTCCTTAATTTGTCGACGCAAATTGAGAGCGTCGCAATTGTAAGTATAGTTACTAAGAAATGCACTAGTATTTTGTAACTATTGTCAACGTTAAATTCAGCACATCAGCTGTCTCGCAATCAGAAGAGAAGGTCAAAGTGTTGTTTAATGATTACTTTCAACCCTTACTAAGAAACATATTTTTTAAAACAAAATTGATTTGCAATCATTGAACGTAAATCTACAATATTCTAGGCTAAATTGTGATCATTTAAAAGTGTCAATTCCCCTCAGAGGTAGAAATAATATTGAACGCATTTGTAGCACAGTTGTCATCGCTATTTAAAAATTCACGTAGGACTTTGAACTACATACTTGAGAAAGTCAATAACCGTTCTCTCAAGACTCGAGGAGTTATAGCAGAAGACAACTTTAAACCCCTAACACCCTCGTGAAGTAAATAAACGCGTTTTGCCATCTAAAGAAACTGGTACTTGAATCCTCTCTCCAACAGTTCTAAATACCTATACACTCTGTTCTACATTACCATCTAGAAAAACCTACCAATACTCTCCCGCCTAATCTCAATTACTACTCATTACACACGCTCCCAACCCCGCGTATTTTCAAATACACAAATACTCTCAACCCATTAATTTCCATTAATTTCAATCAATCCACCGACGTATCGCCGTGCACCTAACAAACAAACATACAGAACACATCGATCGCCTCGACTCCGAATTCTCTACTCTCACGCGCATCACCCATACCTATATATACACCACAAACAGTACCTCCTCGCGTTTCTAACCTATATAACCATATATACGCAAATCACCCCTTTTCTCATCTCTCATATCCCCTTACCGTTGTCATATGGACATCATCCTGGTTGTTCTCGTTCATCATACGCAGGACGTCGGCGGGCCGCTCGTCGTCGTCGTCCTCCTCGCTGCGCCGACGATGCCCACTTTGCTCGCGCTCGCCCGCCGAGGACGACGACGATGATGCCGTCAAGAAGGCGGCCGCGGCTGCCGCAGCCTTGCCCGCGTCCTCGGCTGCGCCGGCGCCGATCGGCGACCTAACAAAGATCCCGCTCAGCAGCCGCAGCGGCGGCACCAGGTACGTCCCGGCCGTCTCGACGCTCGCTCTTATCACGATTTCTTTGTTTATTTATATTCTAATGTGCAAGCTCGCTCTCTCTCTCTCTCTCTCTCTCTCTCTGATTTCTCTTCTGTATGTTGTTGTTTATATATAGCTGGCAGTGCAGGCACCGCGTGGAACGTAGATTTTGAATTAATGTAGGTAGTAGGTTATATGTATTCAATGAAATTCTCTCGGAGACGCTGTGGAATGCGAGGAAAAAACGCACAACACGCGCGGAATTGGAATTTCCCTGTCCCCCTCTCTCTCTCACTCTTGGGGAAACTCGTATTTTACGAGCGCGCGCGGTCTTTTCAATGGATATAGTAAGCGTGCGTGTGTGCGTCTCCCTTTAGCCGCGGGCCATGCAGCAGCAGCAGCGGCACCGCAGGTTTCTCCTCGAAAGTTATAGTCTGTCGTCGGCGGATCAAGCGCGCGATCCTTGCCAATCAGGTTTTTCGGAGACCAGACACTATGGCCAATGTAGTTGGTTCTCTTTTTTGTTTTGTACGCCTTTTTCCTTTCTTTTCTTGCAAGAGGTAAGTGCAGGGTTTTGCGCGCTATTGGTATTCACTGTACCGCGGACAATGGATCGACGGACGCGCGATCACTGTTATTACTTGCGTGCTGGAATGTAACGACGACAGCTATTAAAAAGTATGCGGACCAGCTCGCGCGCACGCTATGACAACACTGAGCGTGCGCCCGACAGCGAGCCAGCATCTAAAAACCTCCAGCTGGTGTCGATGGTGGGAGATGGGTGGGGGGAGAGGGGAAGTGTGTTTCTCCGTCTCTCTTTCGGCGCGCGCTACACGCACACATATATACCTTATACACAAGCGCACGTGCGAGCGTAAGGTAATGCTCGGTTTCCAATGCTCGAGAGAATGGCGACGCGCTTTGACTCCGATGAGTAAGAAAAATCGTTTGTATTTTTATCTATACTTTTGAGCTATAGCTTACACGGAAAAAAAATGCTTTGTTAATTTAAGAGTCACTTGGTAAAATACGCACTAACTATTTTCTTTATTACACTTACCAAAGTAGTTTGTTAATTTGACAAATGGGTTAGTCAAATTAACAAATCACTTTATAGAAACAACAATTTACTTGGTAAGTGTATTAAAATAGTTAGTGCGTATTTTACCAAGTGACTTTGTTAAATTAACAAAGTATTTTTTTCGTGATGATTCATTTTAAGTGCTTTTAATTAAGTGTAGTTTTATTACATTTAAATTTGATGATAGTAGTATCGAGTGAAAAAATTGAAAGGAAGAATTTTAAGTTTATATAGTGTAAGCCTCATTTTACTTAGACAATATTTTATTCTTAAATATAGTGGGAATTTGAAAGAGAACGTATTTGTATGAAATTTTGAAGAGCGTTTTCTGGTACCTAAAAATCAAGTCCAATATCTGCGTAGTGTTGTTAAATTAGTTCTAGATGAAACAGAGCTAAAACATGAGTATGAATCATATAGGCAATGCTAAAAATAGAATAATATATATAGATATACATAAGCGTTAATAAAATTATACGACGTAGGCATATTAGATAAAACTACGCACATTGGGATTCATTTTTAGGTACTAAAAACGATCCCCAAAGTTTCATCAAACGGCGTGACGCGGACTCCGTGAAGTCTCCTTAGTCAATAATTGGTAAAACAGCAAAATATTTTTGCTATTATACATACGTTTTGTCTGTAACAGCAACATTTTTTACTGGTTCAGCTTAATTTTTGGCAGTTCTAATAAAATTACTATTGATAGATTGAAGGCACAATATTGCTAGCAATATAGTCCGAGTAAAAATGACTTATATATTATAATTATATATAATTATAATCTTTGGCAGCTCTAGTAAAATTTTTTGAAATCATGCCACCTTATTGGTTAATTTTTGGTTAATCCTCCAATATTGAACCACGAATTAAACAGGGACTTAAAACCCTTGTTATACCAAATTTTAATGAAAAATTTCAATTGTTGTTGAATTTGCACAGGTTTATTTTCTACATTAGAATTAAATGAAATAATACGTACAAAGTTTTGAAATAATTATAATAAGTTGTCTAAATTGCGAGCTAAATTGTCAAGTCTTGATGAACTTGCACTGCTCCATCATTCAGTCGATTATGAAGCATACTTAATTGCTATCATAAATAACTTTTTAGATGTTCAGAGAACCATGATCTTTCGTCGCTAATTCTGAATTTATCTTGTCAGTAAAATTATACTTACACTGACATAATGTTATACCGTCAAAACAAGACTACAACAACTCAAAACTCTATGCTTCTATAAAGCTTTAATTCTTTTTATCGTTCTACAATTTCTTAACCTTCATAAAACAATTTTCGAAATGTATGAAAGGGCTTTTATTTTCTTATGAGCTTTATTGTTTTTTTTTGTACAAATTGTACATCTTATTTCATGTAATCAAGTTAAAAATGTTTCGAGTTATCATAGTATTGTTCTGGGGATGCGATGGGAACACTATACTGTGTGGCGCCAAGTAATACGCGCCCATCAACGGCTAAGTCTTGGCTTTGTAACCGAAAATTCGGTGACTCCGAAATAAGCTCAGAAGCGTCAGTGGAGAGGAGGCATAATCCACATACGAGAATGTGCGCTTTATTTGTCCGTTGGTGGCGGCTTGTGTGTGGATTTTAAAATGAAAGAGTGGGAGAGGGTGACGCAAGCCACGCTAGAACACACGTGTTCATATGTACACTGACGACGAGCCTCTGCCTATAGTACCCGTAAGCGTAATCGATGCTCCTTCGCAAGTGTGTATCCGTGTGAGATACTGTGCTACTATATGCGTATAGATATACAGCGATTATGTATACCTATATATTGTGTCCTCGCCGCTTGACGAGAGTGAGAGAGACAGAGGACACAGCGGTTGCGAGAGAGGGGAAGGAGAGACAGCAGTGGGAGCGGAGGAGCGTCAGCTTATTTGTAATCTGGAGAGACGAGCCTCCAACTTTTATCCCGTAAGGTTGCTCCATTCCCTCTCTGTCTCTTTCTCTCTCTCTTTCTCTGTCTCTCTCTCTATTCGAGCTCTATCTGTGTGGTGAGAATTAAGCTTGTATAATGTATTATGAGGATTTAGAAGCCGAATTATTAGAAGCATGAGTGTAACCGACGGGAGGCAAGTTTTGGAGTTAGGCCGAAGACAAAGACCGAGATAAAAATGTTCTAGAAGTTATATGAATGCCTGAGAGAAGTGATTTACTGGTGTTATACAATTCACGTGAATTTTCATGGCTCGATTGTAAAGGTAGTGCCTAGCCGATTTTTGGTTGAAAAATGAAAATAAAAAATCTTTTCGCATATTTATCATCAATATGTTCTGTATATTTTTTACATGTACAGAAAAAGTCTATTTGAGAATTAGTTATATTTCCTTCGATAAAACGATTGATTATTAATTATTTTTTATATAGTTATGTTCTTCAATATAATATTTTCAAAATTCAATATGTATTTCCAAGCGTCAAAACTTTTGTTAGATCTATAGATTAAATTTATAAGGTATCTACTTTTGGAACAAGAAAACGACAAATAAAACAATAAAGCCGAAAAGTTATTAGCATTTCCGATAATTATTTCGTGGAGCTAAGCAGTTTTTGGTCATTCTTTTATGCTAATTAGATTGATATTTGAAGCATTTCATCGAGATTTTTTCAAAGAATTTTATGTAAACATTATTAGACCAGGGCAATAACTCTATAAATTTGATTTGTAAAAAGAAATCAGTATAAATTGTTCTGTTCAGTGTTCTTATAATTTAAACACTTCATTATAAGCAAAATAATGTCAAATGTTAACTGTTTAATTATTTGTATATACAAAGCTTTAAGATTTTTTTAACACTAGCTGTTTAGTGCATGGAAATTTTTGAAATTTATTTATTTTAACATTAAAAATATTGATTTCATCTTACAATACAAATATATTTTATGTACTTCAATAATTTTAAATAAATTTCATAAAATAATTATTTTTTAATTATATAAAACCATATATTGTTACCCCTCCAGAATAAAAATTAGGGATTATTTAAAAAATCAATAAAGCCACAGTTCAACTATGATATTATTTATAATTAAATATTACTATCAGAAAAGTTAAAGTAATTACAAGTAAGGGACCTCTAAAGTAAAAAATTTATATCATGATTTTTGAAAGTTATACTAAAAAGAGGTTGAGGTCATTCGTCAATCGTTTTCTTGAGCCTTGCATTCCGAAAAACCTGAATACAATGAGACAAATTAAACCTAAATCTACGGCTGAGAAGCTGAAGTGCTGACTCATGATTACTTTGGAAGAAAATTAGTTTACGCTGCATTTTGAAGTGCAGTCAGCTGCAGTGGTCCAAAAGAGTTATTTGTTAATGTTATATATTATTATTACCTAATGTTACTTATATATTATTTGTATAGAAAATGAAAGTTGCACTTTAAACTTTGTGTGGACGTATATTTCGTACCTATTATTAGCACTAAAAATATTTTTTTCTTTTTTAATATACTAATCGTAATGTTTTCATACAGGAACTTATCGACGAGATTCGAATACGTATACGTACGTATTGCGAGAGAAAAACATAATAGTTACGTCAGTTTGCATACATTAATAATACACTTTGAAATGCTTTGACGTAATATATTCGCAATAGTCGAGTTACTGACCTATAAGTGAATTCATTTGTGTATCATCATAGGTGTGCTAAGAAAATTCTAATCGGACTTTCTATTATAAGAGGAAATAGAGAAAAACACAGAGAAACAAGATGGAAATAGGAGAAGAAAAAGAAAACACGCGTTTTAAAATGAGACGGTATAGACGGCAAGCTCAAAATAGAAATTGGGAAATAATGGGTTTAGAGGTTTAGTATAAACTAAAGTTATAACAAAGACTCGAAATTTTTAAGTATTGCTTTAGAATTTGCGTTTGAGGATAACTTTAATATATTTTTGTCACAGAAAATATAAGTTGCGCTGAAAAATGTTATAATTTATCCACATTAGAAAGAAGAAAATATAGGAGAGAGCGGGGCTAACTCGTACAGGGGCTAAGTTGTACACGTTAAATGTTTAGCTTAGAATGCATTTCTTAGTCGGGTCGATAATGTAAATTGAATATAGAAGTATTCTTGGTCAATAGTGCATTGAATCAAGTAGTATTACAGATTTTCTGAATTTTAACTTAGACTTGTCTAAATTAAAGCGGTTTTCTGTAATATTTCGATTGCAAAAAAGTTGGAATAAAACTTGTAAGATAATAATTCGGGTAAATTCATCAAATAGGACAACTAACAAAAATATTGACGCCTTGTGAGGCTTAAATAGTTTTGTTGCAACTTAGTTATATAGATTTCAAGATTTTCAATTTTAAGGCTAACTTGTACATTATCAACGGGGCTAAGTCTTATATGTATTTTGAATGGGAGAATTTGTAATTTTAATTGATTTTTTTCGTCTTTTCTACACTGTTTTGGTGGCGATATCTGAATTTTTTTTAATTTTCCCATTTAAAACACAACTTAGCCCTAAGGTTTGTACGACTTTACCCCAAGCGCGTGGCCAAGCCGTACAAAATCAATTTTTTTTAAAGACATTAACCATATATAGAGGTTGTTCTCATATTATAATATGATAAATAATATAATATAAAAGTAGAACACTTAGTGATGAAAAGAAATTTTTAATTTTGTACGTCGCTTGAAATTAAATTGTTATAATTGATATGTAAGGAGAATACTATTGCGCAACTTTTTGTACTAAAACTAAATTTTTAACTCTTTTAGTTTTTTAGTAATAGGTAAATAACGTCATTGTTAAAATAAAAAAAAATCACATTTTTCACTTCAACTCGACATAACTTTTTCAAACATGAATTTTTGTTCTATGAGATATAACCCGTGAAAAAAATACAAAAAAATATTTTGGAAGAAAATGGCGAATTTTTAAATATATTTTGTCAATAATATCGAGTTGAAGTGAAAAATGTGAAATATTTTTTTTATTTTAATTTTAATATTTACCTAACATGTAACTTTGAAGATACTTTATAGACGTTGTATTGTACGTATTGAACTGTATATTAATAACGTTCATTATAAACCTTTCTGTATTAAAGTATCCCTATTGAATGAAGGAAAACTTTAAGAATATCATTTTACAATCACAATAGACTGTGTCACTAATTTGGAAAAATTATAAGTGTGAAATAATTTCCACTTTCATTACTGATATTCAATTTTGTTTTGTATTTAAGTACCTGGACATTGTAACAAAGCATTCCAAATCTACATCAATCTTACATAACTTAAATCTATCTTTCATGGATATCAGAAAAATTACTTCAATATATAAGCAGTTCTTCTTCATCGTATTTTCTTAATTCATAATTTTTGTTAATTAAAAACAAATGAAAAATACATTGGTTATTTTATTTTTCATAAACACTGAATACTCAATCTTGAAAAAGTTCCGATGTCATTAAAACTAGTTAGAATTCATTTTAAAGTGTTTCTATATCTATAGTGGATCTTTTTGCCTCCGAATTAATAACCAATCTTTTCCATTAACGGTATTATAGCTAAGCGAATGACCCACAGACGCGGGATACACCGCGTCATTAATACATTATAGATTTTAATTTATAAAGGAAATTATGCATTCTTACTAATTAGCACAATTTTTAGAAAGTATTTTAATGTATGTGGGAAGTAAGTACAGTACCGTTCATTAATTTGTATATCTATGTTATACATATTTTTAGTATTTAGTGTTTAACGATTTGGTTGAGTCAATTCGCACGATATTTGTTTCTAAAACTTGTTCATAGCAAGAAACAAAAATCCAAACTTAAACAACATTTCAATACAGAAGATGTTTCAGTTGTATAAAATCATTTTAAACTTTATTATCTTACATACACAAAGGCATCGTTAAAATAAAAGCAGACATGGACTTTGCGACGAATTTTTCGTTGTAATCTTTGAAGTTCGAAGACACTGTTTACGGCAGATTTCACAGCAATCTCCGCCTCACGAGTGCGGACATCGTTATATATTTTCCAGCTCACCGGCCATTTCGTCATTATAACCAGCCGCGTATAATAGGAATATTCAAGCGCTCGCGCGCGTCTATATAACGTCATCGAAATATTGGCCGGAGGGGAAAGGCGCTCGCTCGTCTGAACCAACGTCATTGTTTATTTTGTTACTCGAGAATGTAAATTTATTTTGCGAAGGCGCTCTGCGTAAATCTCGAATAATATTATCCGATAATCCATATGGTACGATGTGCGTTATCGTAACTTCACTAGTCGATCGTTCTTTTATTATTATTTTTTTTTTAATCTTGTATAGAGAATATTTGTCCGGTATGTGCGGAAATTTCGGTGTTATATAAGGCGAGATAGCGACGCGCATTACGATGAATCGAACTCGCAGCGCTTCTTGTTTTTTCTTCTGTTTTTTACTTTGGAGCGTAATTGAAGATGACACTTGTAAGCATTGACTTTTAGTCTCCTTGCATTATCGAGGCTTCTCCTGTAGCGAGATTCGATAGTTATTTTTGAGTCGCATTATTTCTTATTTCTCGTGCTGCGTACTGCAATGATGTTATTTGTTTCAGGACGTTAGTCAGACGCCAGATGGGAAAAACATCAGCTAATAAGTAAAAACAATAAATTTATTGTTACTTATAGTTTTGAAATTTGAAATTTGGAATTTGAAGAAGATTAAACTTAAAATAATATTATGTCGTAATATGAAAAATAACAGAAAATTAGTTGCCCATACAACGGATTGTAGGCGAACCCGACGGTACCTATATGCATATAATAGATCGTTTTGAAACAGTCCAACGTCATTGGATAAGATATGTCTTCAACGTAACTTCATTGGAAGATTTCAAAAACATTCCATCAAATATTGCTTTCGTTCAGTTTACCTATACATTTAATACTCTTTTATTAAATCCATGTTAATAAGATTAGCAAACCAATTTCTTAAGAACATATTGAACGTATAATAGGTGATTGGCTCCGATAATTTCTAGCAAAATTGCTTACTGGTGCATTTTTAAAATCTGATCAGTGTTGTTACTCTAATTATAAGGTAAAGTATAAGCCTATTATGAAACGATTTTCGGGCACTTTCTTTTCAAGTCCTAATATGAATTTCAATATACCTTTAATTGTATATTAACATATATCAGTCGATTAGCTGCTTCCTCTAGATTTAATATCCTTTTTCAGATTTTAATTTAGTGCAATATTTATTTATTTAATAAACAAAATACTAAGCGATGTTCGCCTCCCATTATGAAACGCTATTTTTTTACTGGAACCTATGTTTCATAATACATACCCCTATTATGAAACATGATTAAATTGATATTTTAATACTATTTATTCGCAATTTTTCGCTGAAATTATCAATATAAGTAAAAAGTGGAATAATAAAATGGTAAAAATAAAAGAATTTTAATCTTAAAAACTCTAAATGATAGAAAAAAGATAATTTAAAGAAGGTTTCACTACATGCGGGATACGCTTATGTGTAGGCAAATTTATTAGGGTGACGTTTTATAGGTAAGGTTCGATAAATCGTATTAACAAAATCAGTTCTTACTTAAAATTATTCTAGAAAAAAAACACAAATAAGTAAAAATACAACTTATTAATAATAATTACTTTTAATTTTTATATGAAAATTCAGCTTTAAAACACGCATTTCTTGTGTTTCATATATATAGGTGCCTAATAAAAATAAGGAATCCATTGTGATACGAAACACGTATTTATTTATTATTATATTAGGACTAAAAGGATTTATAGCGAATTTAATCGATTACTTGGTCGCTTATCTATCATGCAATAAAATTATTGAAATAATAATCTGCATCATTCAGCCATTCCAAGTCACCTCTTCTGTTATTTTACACCCGTTTTCAAGAGCGCGTAGCAAAAATATTCTTTTCACTTTGTTAAAATTGTATTTCGCAATTATCTTAATTTTATTGTAAAGTTAAATGTTTAATAATAATACGTATATTTTCTGTAGTACGCTTATTAGGCATAGTGCGTTTCTTACACATAAGAATTGTACACGTAATTATTGTGCACAATTTAGCATTGGTCAAATATATCTATATATAATTTCACCAATGCTAAATTGTGTACAATAATTACGTGTATAATTCTTATGTGTAAGAAACGCTCTGTACCGCTTATTACTGTAAAATTTATATAAAATCTAATATTTTACGAGTGTTTCATAAAGGGAGCCATTTTTCGTGGTGTGTCATAATAAGCTACTTTACCTTAAATGTTTACGGGTATTTCGCTCACAAGAACAAGAGTTCGTAAACAAAAATTATATTTACATTTTTAAAACAATATTACCCTTTCTTGGTATTTACGATAAACGCTCCCCTTTAACGACAAAAGTGACGCCGTTGAGATTTTGTTCGATGCATAATAAATTATCTTTTGTAATTAACAATAAGTCTACATGTCACATATAAATAGATTGAAAATTATTAAGCAATCATGGTTTATAAATTTTTATTTTTTAATTTAATACTTATTTAGCAATTACATAAGATTATATAAAAAGTTTTAAAGGTTTTAGGACTTATATAGATTAGTAATTATAACATTTTAATAATTTAATAAAGTATTATAACATAAGTATAATATTAAGTTAAATATATTTAAGCAATGCAATTATCTTATGCAAAACTGCAGCGCTGTACGAAAGGTGATGTCACTGGAAGTCACATTTTGATTACTTTATGCGTTCATATATGTTAAAAAGTCGCTTACGTCACTCAATAATGAGGCATTTCAGTCGCGCGGTAACTCTGCGCTTTTACTTTAAACGCATAACAAGGACACCTGCTGCTGAAGATTTTTGTTAGTCGTTGACAGTTCCTCGTTAAAACATTTCCTACTTTCTTTTGCAATGACAAATGACAAATTTAAAATAAATTGTAAATAAACAAAACATTAAAAATAGAATCTACAGGGGAGACTTACCTAGTACGGCCCTTTACCCAGTATCGCCCCCGAACCCTTTCATATTATATTACTATTAAACATATACTTCGAGATCATTGCTTTAAATTCAAAGCTGCAAAAGTTTTTTAGACAAATAGTCGTCCCGCTAATTTAGCCAGGGTCAAAAGTTAATTTTAATAAGTCAGTAATTATTGTGCAAATAAGTTTGTATCTTTGTAGCAATTTATATGTAATATTTAAACCGTTATCTGTTAAAAATGTGCATGAGCGTGTGCGTGTGCGTGGGCGTGAGCGTGTGTGCGTGCGTGTGCGTGTACGCGCGTGAGCGTGTGTGCGTGCGTGTGCGTGTACGCGCGTGTGTATGTGTGTGTGTCTGGACGTGGATCAGCATTACTCTGCATATACACGGTGAAACTTGATATTTCAGGACTCATTTTTTTGCTTTTTAGATGTTGGGGGAACAAAACGATTTATTCAGTTTTTCAATGTTTTTTGTTTTTATAGCGGTTTTTCGATTTTAGCGTTTTAGTTTTTCGGGTTTTTTGGTACATTAGAAATAATATCTTTGAAAATGCATTTGAAAGAGCATAACATTACCTGACTGTTCCGACCTGAAAGTTTGGATAGGCTCTTTCCCTTCCTTTGTTATAGACGAAAAAAGTCATATGTATAGTTTTAACGGTTATATCTCGGAAATCTATTGATGGAAAATCGTCCAAAAATTTTAAATGATTAGGAGTTCAGTGAATCTGCGTACTAACATACAATTACATATAATTTAAATATTTAAATAATTTTAATAAATTACGTACTGAAAAAAAATGCTGCGATAAGGATGATTACCTATCTGTGTGTAATTTTAGTATAAAATTATCTTTTGACAAACCATCAATGATAAAAAATACACCTTTTTTGATCTATTAATTAGAAAGAGATGTAGCAATTTAAAATTAATTCATTAGAACAAAGAATTTTATATTGGAACAATTAATTTAGTTTGAGGAAGTAAAGTGCCAATGAATTGGCAGCGGTTTTTTGTAACCTATTAGGCCTTAAATTATATTGTAAGATACTCTTGAGTTTTCTTTTATATTTTTTTGATCAGCAAAATATCTAAAATTGAATACAAGGTAATCACATGGGGAATAATGTAAAAATAGCCACAAAATAACGACTGATAAATTAAATATCACACAAAGAATAAAAAAATAATATTTTCTTACCTTAAATACTTTTTAACTATTACTTATTGGCCATTTACGCCATTAAAATTACGAAAAATATTAGTGGGCGATACTACGCAAACCTTTTCATGAATCGTAAAATAGCAAATTTTGAACTTTGATTTATAATTAATTCATATTATTCTTTTTGTAAAAAAAGATTTTGTGTTCTTTATAAAACTCCATTCAACAAACAAGTTCCAATTTCTATTTTTAAATTTCACCGTTAAAGTCAAAAGTTCGAGCCAAAATAGCTATGGAGGGCTGTGTACTACGCAAGTATCCCCTAACCTTTTAAACATTTAATAAATATCGATTTCTAAGCATCTTCTATAATTAATTGATGAAATTATAATAATATTAATTATTGATGTTATTTGAAATATGATTATTAAAAATGGAATTAAAATATAACATTTTTTCGGTAGTCAAAGTATTATTTAAATTGATATTGCGTCTTTAGCGTGTAAACTTTTTACGTACCTAATCTTTGAAATTTACTTTCTTGTACAATGTTATTTGATTGATTATTAGATTATAAGAAATAAAAGCATTCGGGAACAAATTTGCACGATCAATTATTTCTGAGAATCATTGACAAGTATTGCGTAAAATGCATTAAGAATCATCAACACTTATCCAGTTTGACAGCTGAAAATAGGCCAAAGAATAGCAATAGTAAATTCATAAGATTACGTGCATCAGTGCAGTTTATCTGAAATCGGCATTAATAAACGTTTCTAGAAATTCAGAATAATGAAACATTCTTTGAAACGTCAGTATCGTTCAAATATAGTTCATAAAATTCAAGAATTCCATTTATCATCAACTTTATAACATCTAAGAGAAGGAAGATATATTAATTTTTAAGTATTCTGATTTTATTTAGAAATTTATTTTCCCGTATTAATAGAAAAAATGCTACTTTTTCATTTGTCAAGACAATATTTAAACATTTTTTCTACAGAAAGAGATCTTAAGAAGAATGTTTTTAATTCATTTTTTTTCTGCGTATTGTTTGAAAGAGTTTGTCCACAGTGCACAAATTAAATTTTTCGGGCTTTTTGTTGAGTAAATAATAAAATAAATGGGAAATTCAAGGATAGCTTTTTATTAAATAAATATGCAAACAAAATCCAATTTTGGATTATCTAAAAATTGAGTTGCCAGAGCTATTTTAAATATTACGCGTTTAAATCCGTGGAATACCTACCTAGCACCTAAAATTTGCATGTGATTAACTTGAAACAAAACACTTTGTAATATAGATTATCTAGAGAAACACGTAAAATCTTTTAAGCATATTGAACTCTTCCGAACAAATATTTTTTCGAGTAATCTTACCATTTTCATTTTTTGCACATCACAGAAATAAAAATTGATACAAGAATAAGGTTTAAAATATTGCAGATTCAATGGCTAAAATTGTCGGAAAAGTTAAGACTTGTACTCTTTGTTATTAACTGTATCGTAGCACCCGGAATATTTGCCCTCACTTAATATATGAGTGATTCCACCGCAACTTTCCCAAAATAAGCATAAAAAAGGTGGAATAGTGAAAAATGTCGATTTTTACTCTGAGATTACATTGATTCCCCTGAATTTACAAGATTTAACTTCGTATGACTTTTTATGTATTTTTAGCCGTAGAATCGTGTGGTATTAGTTTTTTTATGAAATGATTGCAAATGCCTTTTATTTTGATAATACCTTTCATAGGTGTTGCGGCACTGACATTTTACTTTGAAATTGCTCTCATAACTCCTAGACTTAACATACGAACTTTTTGCAAATAAGTTTTATATACTTTACTATTAAGAAACGAAAAATACGTTTTACTTGTAGTTAAACATCTAATAAACAGTATCTAGATAGTAATTTAGTATAGTGTTACGGAACTGCCCTTTACTGCTTTTTACTGAAATCTGAAATGAGAAAACTGTTTATACTCGTGAAATTTTGAATTCCTAGTAATTTTTTCGGATACGTTTAACGAGTCATAATATATAGTTTGCAAATCCACCGTCAGGATGGTCTATTATAGCAAACTACTGCAATTTTAGTGTAGATAGGTTGTGTATTTTTGTATGGTGTAAATTTGGTGTAGAACTGTTGTCATCAATATTTTATCGCATACTGGTGGGAAAAAGTATGCACCTTGCTTTAATGATAAGTAGCTTTTTTGAGTTTAAAATCAATACCAAATAATAGTATCAGATGTATATTATTAACTATATAGTTTACTATGCCGTTTTATATCGAAATTTGAGTTTTTGACATGTTACGTAACGGACATTTGAGACCTAAGTTATTGATTTATTTTAAAAGATAGCACTTATGTACTCTCTTAAGTTCTTAGAGAGAGCAGTCACTCCAGAAGTGGGTAATTTTGGACAAATTTGATTATAGGGGAAAATTCAACTCTAATGTACTCTAATTAGAGTTAATTTTCACTCTAAAAAGCAAGAGAAGGATCGCTCACTTTTTAAAATAAAAATTCGCTCTAATTAGAGTGCAAATTGACTCCATAAGAATCGAATTTTCACTCTAATCAAATTGATCCAAATTTGTTCACTTCTAGAGTGACTGCTCAATCTAAGAACTTAAGATAGTACGTTTCCGGTTTTTATCAATTATAGTTGGTGCATTTCACCATGCCATATACATGTGTACAAATTAAGAAGGATTTTTTTCCAAATGCGTCAGAGACCTGGACGCAAAGTGGGGTTACGGTGGAATCACCCATATACAAATTATAAAGTCATTGATTGACCTGAACTATACTGATACATACAAAATAATGTCTATGATCTGCAAGATTTTATAATAGCATAAGAAATGCGCAGTATCGTAATTTTCCTTTTGTGTTCTTTTATCTATAAGTATCTAACGTCAATATGATGTTAGATGTAAATAGACAAATAGATTGATCGTCTTTTCCTCGAGTGCGCATTATTGTCAAATCGTAAACAAAATAAGCGAATGGAAATTTAGAGCTATTAAACTCTCGCGATGTATGAATCATTGCAAAGAAATACAGATATCCAAGACTACTCGTCCATACAAGAAATACATATCACTGAGAATTTAAAAAAATATCATTTACGCTCATAATAACAATAATTATTTATGTATATAATATACTTTCATTAGATCGATAATCTTTTCATTAACACAAAGGAAACGGCTAACCGATAAAGCTGATGATGAAAAGTCTCGATATATATTCGTACATTGCATACAGGGGATATGCATGCAGTGGAACATACTCAAATTTCCATGAAAATTACTATATTTGTAGAGAAAAATTGCCATATTCATGATAGTAAAAATTGTCAATCATTAAGTTTTACTATGAATGTGGTACTTTTTACTAGAAATATGATAATCTTTACAAATTTTTTCATTTTTACGTCTTCTTTTCTTTTGGTATTTTTTTTACGATACACGAACATAGTAATTTTATCTATTCAACTTCTTAAAGTGTACAATAAAAAACAAAGCATCGCGCTGCACACATACCGCTAAGATTCTCCTATACCTACATATCTGTGGGTTCCCGGAAAAACGACTTCAGTCGATTTTTTTGAAAATTGAGTCGAACTATTTTGGTACCCTTACATAGTATATTTTCAGATAGAACTGCAAAAATTTAAAAAAGTTTTAAAAAGTGACCATATGTACTATTTACAATTTTTTTTAACACTAGATTAAATGGATAATAATAATTTTAAGCCTTAATATCTCAAAAACATAAAAAGTGGACTTAAGTCGTTTTTCCGGGAACCCACAGATATACACACGTAAAATAATACAAATGGCTCAATACACAATACACTGGCATTGAGATATGCAAAAACAAAATTCAACAATTGGGATTTAAAGTGTCATGTCCGAAGCAAACCAGTTACGATACTTTCTTTTTCGTTAATACCATATAAAACGGTTGAATTTATAAACTAATTAGGTAACAATATTCTACGTGTTTTACAGTTTCAGAATCTGCAAAGAAAATAATTTAATGACAACTTTAAAATAGAGTTAATAACTTTGTCACCTTTTTATTCCTTCGCTATTACATATAAAACCTTTCCAACCACTTTTTTTAGTACAATTGATAGTTATAATTAGTTTTAAAATCCACCCGTTGTGCTTGTTTATTTAGAAAAGAAGATATCCTCAAAACTACTTTGCTTCGGCCATAACAATTTAAATCCCAATAGGTATGCATCTCCGCTACATAATGCAACGCAACTTCACGCAACTACTTTATCTACTACGTCGCATCGCTGCAATGAATGTTGCAGCTGCCTAAAAGAAGGGGAGATTCGTTCCCTCTCGTTTTCTTCTTTCCATTCTTTTATTATACACACATTCTCGAGTGTGTGTGTGTGAGAGAGAGGGGGGCATGCATTGCAGCTTGCAGCAGGCGCCTTCTGCCTCTATATCCTTTATGTGCTTTATACAAAGTACGAGGAAACAACGGAGGCATCAGTCATCGCGCTAATCAATCCCCGCGGCTGATAACGTCCACACACGCTCCCGATGATTGTCTGTTTTATGCCAGCACATGCACACATGGTCTCGAAAAACATCGCCTCACTGTTAGTGCTGCTTCTGCTGAGGTTGTCAAAAGAAGCGAGAGAAAGAAAGACCACGTGTTTTCGGTATATGTATGGTATTCTCCATGGGGGATAAGTCTTCTTCAAATATTGACCTTATCTTGTGGGCAGTTGGCTGTGATATAGACTATTTATTGTTGGAGTGTGTAGGCAAACATTGGGGGCTCGAGTGGAATTGATCTAGTTTGGATGAAGTTGAATAGTCGTTATAGGTGCTTACGAATCGTCATGATGGCTTTATCTTATGTTATCGGTGTAAAGAAAATTACACTTAAAATTGGTAGACGAAATTTACCCGAATCATTAGTACTGCGTATAAGTCATCTCCCCTATGCGATCAGTGAATGTTTAACATTGTTTATTTACAGTCACAAAGTTTCATTCATAATGCTTGTTTAGTCCAACAAATCTTACCTGATTTATTTAAACATTCAGTTAAAAAATCCTTGTAGCTGGTATAAATTGATAGAGATAAAAAATAGTACAATTTCATATATATTTATGTAAATAAATATTTTTACATTGCGTTAAAGCTTGAGTTAGTAATTATCTAAAATGAGTTTGTTTCTGTAAGCTTATAGAGTACTTGCACAGCACTTCCCGAGTAAAAATGATTTATATATAATTATATATAAAATCAGATATAGATAAAGATATACATAAAATTATTTATATTTAATTATATATAAAATCAGATATAGGTATATATATGATTATATATGATTCTATATAAGTTTTGTCTCTGTATAACTATATGTAATTATATGTATATATATATATATATATATATATATATATATATATATATATATATATATATATATATATATATATATATATATATATATATATATATATATATATATATATATATATATAACTATATATATAATTATATATAACTATATATGATTTTATATATAATTCTATATAATTATATATAAATCGTTTTTATTCGGGTTTATAAAATGTCATACACTATAGTGTAAAATCTGGCACAAGTATGTCTACTTTTAATTATGTTAATTACTGTGAAGAAATAAACGATAATTAAGTAAAAAAAAAGATTTTTATGAATTATTCTTTACTTTATCTAAAATTATATTAGCGATGTATGCAAATCTTTTGTTTATTTGTTTTTGACCGGCATCGATGAGTACTTTTAACTCTAAAAATAACTAAGTAAAAGTAGATTGATTTCAGTTTTTGGCTCTATTACTTCTTTCTTACGTAATTACTATGACATTCTTATCAGTCGATTGAGTTATTGGTTACACAGATACGAAAATTGAATGATTTATTACGCAGTACATCTTAAGATTGCAAATTTCTTTCGATTAAACTAAGAATGGGTCAATTTTATGGGTCATATATGGGCGATTTTCACGAAACTGTTATAGATCTACATATTTATCGAGAGTTTAGTAAGTGTATTTAGGTGTAATACGTCGAATTCATGTACATAAAGAAATATGAATGGATAAATATGCATGCAAGATATTTGATGACAGAAAGTTGACCATTTGTGAATGGAAAACACTACAACTAATTATTTTAGAGATTAAACTATTTATCTATTTAATAATTTTGATTGGGTATAAAATGTTAACATTTACAAATATTTCGTAAAAAATCTCAGATTCTGCAAAAAAATTGAAAATACGTCCGTTTTTACCCTATTTTCAATTGGTCATAACATTGCACCGGAACATCCATTTTCAAGGAACAAAAACTCAAATTAAGGTCTTTTCTTCTACTTTTATATAGTTTATGGAAAAAAATTCACCTATGTGTGCATAGTTATTTACTGCGCAGTAAAACCCTTTTTTTGCTATATATAAAAAACCGTAAAAAATATAAATTTGCCAGAAAAACATAGTCACATGGCCAATTTTCATTGTTCATATGCGTTTTTCTTCATAATTTGGCCCCTAAAACAAGATAAAACAGGTTTGGAAAGCCGAGTATTCAAATTTTTTCTTGCTATTTCTGGATCCAAAAAAGTGCATTCCTTTCGGGGATTTCGCCATATATTAACGTGGTATATATCCGAATATCAGTAATATCATTCTATGTATCCATGTAAACTTTACACAAATGTTTCAAATATAATTTTTTCTTGATCAATTTTCTAAAAAAATATTAGGAAGTTTACCAACGGTTTAAAATTGTACCTAATATGATACAATGTGTAAAAGTTTGCTCTGTTAATCAGAATATAAAATTTCCATTCTTTTTTCTTGCTTTTTCTCTCTGGATAATAACAATTTATTAATTTAATTTTCTAGAACCTTCAATGGAACGAAGAAGAAGAAGTTCAAACTTAAGAGTATATACAGAAATATTTTTTTAAGGTTTCATAATCCATATATGGATGATTCTGAGTGTAACGTACAATTTCATGTCCCAGGCAAATTAACAGAAAATATTAACTCAATAAAGGTGTATTTTTTAACATTGATTGCTTGTCAAAAGATAAATTACAAAAGAATATAAGCTTACAATCATGAATTAAATTATCGATTTCAAAATATCGTTGAACAGATAATTTAATAAAAAATCACCGCAACATTCTCGAGAGATTTAATTAGCTATCACTGTTACTGACAGAAATAATGATAATTATTGTAAAGTAAAATTGACGGCGAATATAATAATATTAAATTGATAATAAATAAATATGCAGTACTAAAGTGATGCGATGTATTAACTACAGCGTTATGAAAGAAAGAGAACCAAATGAAATCGGCTACGCGTAAAGGTTGAGCATGTTCTCTGTCTCGAGTGCATTTCCCGAAAGAAGGTCGTAAAAAAAGGTCCAACGTTGACGCTCTCGACAACAACAAGGCAGTGCAGTTTAGACTCTCGTATGGTTCCCATCGTGTGACTATTAGGGAAAGTATCGGCTTTTTAGCATAAATGTGTCACAGGAATATTAATTTCTTCTCTTTATTAATTTCTCTTCTCGTGAATCCTGCTTTGTGCCGGAACAATCACATTAAAAGAAAAATATAACCTCGAATATCCTGAAAGATAAAAGACCTCATAGTCTGGGAAAATAGCTCAGCCAAGGGATAGTGAAGAGGCACCTTGTTCAGTTTAATATATTTTAAAGGTTTTTCATCATATGTTTCCGAGATATCGTCGTTTAAACCAAAAATGACGTTTTTGTGTATAACAAATGTCCGAGAGAGCTTGTAAAAAAAATTGTGTCGTAAAAGATAGATAATATTATGATCTTTCAAATGCATTTACATTCTTTCTAACATTTTTTTTAAGTGGCTCTTGGAACTCGTAAGTTCATCGTCTCATCTACGAAAGCCTTCCACGCATCCCTACCTTATGCTAAACCCATCCATGAAGCACCCTCCCGCCCGATTTCTATTAGATCCACTTTGACATTGTCCTCCCATCTGCGTCTAGATCTACCTAGAGGTCGTGTTACATTTGGTTTGCCCTTCATAATCCGCGCTGCCGTACGGTCATCTCCCATTCTTGCTACGTGTCCTGCCCATCCTAACCTGCGCGATTTTATTATTCTGTTAATATTCGGTGACGCGTGCCGATTGTGCAACTCGTCATTGTGCAGTTTCCTTCATTCCCCGGTTTCCTCATCTTTCTTCGGTCCGTATATTTTTCGCAGAACATTATTTTTAGAACCCTAAAACGGTTTTCGTCCGCTTTAGTGAGTGCTCACGTTTCGCACCCGTACAGAACCACCGGCAGTATTGTAGTCTTATATATCCTTATTTTAACGGTTTTTGACAGCAGCCTTGACTTCAGTAATTTACTCACGGCGTAGAATCAGACATTACCCGAATGGAGTATCTTGTTATCTCGGCTTTAATCTCGTTTCTATCATGTATAATTGCGCCTTGATACCTGAATTCGCTAACCTTTTCAAAAGCAAAATTTCCTACTTTGAGATCCCCCTCCCCTTTGTAGATACCTAGTATATTCATAACCATATATTATGTTTTCGATTCACCCACTTCTAGTTTTGTCTCCTCCGCCGCTTTTATGAGGATTTCCGCGTTTCTTGCCACCGTTTCATATCTTCTGCGAATGGAGTGAGCCTGGCTTGTATTACATTTGACAACATTTTTTGGCACGTTGCTAAGAGTGAAATACCCATATAGTTATTGCAGTCTGTCTTATTCCCCTTTTTAAAAATCGGTATAATGATAGATTTTTCCAGATTTCAGGTACTGTTTCATATTTCCAAATGGCACGTACTTGTTTATAAATTTTGAAAGTAATCGCGGTGCCCCCGTATTTAAGTAATTCAGCTGGTATAGAGTCGTTTCCCGCGGCCTTATTATTTTTGAGTTTTTTTATCGCGGCCTCCACTTCTTTGTAGGTTGGTTCCTCCATCTGGAGATGAGCAGTGTGAATTTCATCTCCTATTTCTTCGCAGTTTTCATGTACATTTAGTAACTTATCAAAGTAGCTTGTCCACAACGAGAACAGCTCGTTTTCGCTTGTTACAAGGTTCCCGTCCTCATCTTTCATCAGCAAATGCGCTCTACTCTGAAAACCTTTTCTAAATCCTTTTATTCCTTTGTACATTTCGCGGAGGTTATTTCCCTTACTGTTTGTTTGTATCCTCCTAATTTCGTTCTTTTGATACTGATGCTTCTTATTCCTGTATATCGCTCCAGCCTTTTTTCTCACGTTACGATACTCTTCTACGGCCCTATCACTTCCATTGTGTAAGCTGTCTAATTTAGCCTTTTTGCGCCTTTCAAACCAGAGTTCGCACTCTTCATACCAAAATAATTTACCTCATCGATTTCAGAATACTTATCATAAAATAGAAAAATCGTTATAAAACAAAATAGAGTCGATGAATCTTGAAAATTCTTTTTAATTTCAAATCTTCATTAAAAGAACGAAGAAAATAAACCTTGTTATAGGTAGAAAATGACCGCGCCGTTCTCGACATATATGCGATCAAAAAAGGTTTTAATGAATACATAACCTTAAATATCTTGGAATATAAAGTTTATTATGATCTGGGTAAATAACTCAGCCATTAGATAGTGAGAAACTACCGTTTTGTAAAGTTTCAGATAAAAAGCTGCTGCTTTTCTCGAGTTATCGTTGGTCCTAGAAAAACGTATTTTTTTACCAAATGATTTTTTTCTCACGTATAGAAAAATAAAATGACTCAAAAATTTAACAGAATAATCTTCTCCATTGTTCTAATCACCTCAATTTTTTTTTTCCAAAAGTTTCAGAGAAATCACCGTTTAAACAACAAATGACGTTTCCATGCATAACCAACGAAAAGTAACACCTTATCCAAAATTTCGGGTGGTAAAAGATAGGTAATTTTATGCTCTTTCAAATGCATTTTCACGGAATCAATGACATTATTTCTTATATACCAAAAAACCCGCAAAAATAAAACTCAATAGCAAAAAACGCATAAAAAAATAAATTATGTCCCCACATTACGAAAAACAAAACAAAAAGATAAGCCCTAAAACATTAATTAACATTAATTAACATTAATTTTTACTGTGTATATTCCGAGAAATAGGAGCATACATAAATATGCCAGACTGAGTTAAAATTGAAAAAAGAAAATTCTTTTCATGAGCTAATAACAATTTTACCTTTGTAGGGCAACTATTCTGAAAATTCTTTTGCTATATAATATCTGTTTTGTTGAAAATTAGTACAAAATCTTTTGATAATTTCTGAAAGTCAAATTTTATGCTATATGCTCAAAACCATATTTCATAGTTACTCTTAATTTCAATTATCTTGACACTTTCTTACAAATAATATTATATATATTATAGTATATAAGAATGTATACTTTCACATAAGTTTGATCCTCATATTATAAATTTTTACAAGTATTAATTCAGTTTGATAACTAAATGAATAATAAAACGTATATTGTATCGCCATAATTAATTTAATAAAAGTAATGCAATTAAGACTTTGTTTGTGAGCATTTATATATAAATAAGTGCCATTAATAAAGATAACTACGCGCAATGCTTTGATTAAACCTAATCTTATTTTTGTGGATGAAGTTTATTTTCTAAAACGATTGTGCGTCAATGAAAGACACCAACAAGGCAAAATATTGCAAATTCAGCTAGTAGTGTCGCAATAGATGTATTTTATATGTGACATTTCATAAATATTATAAAACTATTCAAGGTCCTTGATTTTCGTATCAAAATCATAACGTCATATTTATCAGTCGACACGCTGGGTGTAATATCCAGTTGATATTTGGCTCTTACTTTGAATAATGTGTTGTACAAAGCAACTGATAAAATAAGGAAGCGTGTCATTTATTTTTTTATATTATCTGTAAAAGAAAAAAGATAAGAATAGGGCAATAACACTTGGACAACTTTTCCTCTTGCAGAATTTTTCCTTTTTATTTTTAACCTCTCAATGCACTTTTCCAAATATACGAGCTTTAAAAGTCTATTTACAAAGTCGCAGTGTGGTGTTTCATATAAATAAAAAATAAATAAATAAATTTTGTTTTCTTTAATTCGTACGATAATCCTTCAAATATTTTTACGTGAATTCATTAAAATCACGTGTAACGCTGCGGTGATTCTTTATTTCGACGTTAAGACACAAATACATTGTTTACTCTAGGCGTCAAGAGGTTAAATCGTATAATTTCTTTATACTCTCTCTCTAAAATCGCATATATAATATTTTTGTTAGTTAAGATATATTCATCGATCCATGCACTCGCTCTCTTTCTCTTTTATACACACCCTTAACATCGATAGATCCTTTGTAAATATATACTATATGTACGTTTAAAAGTTCTCGTAACCGGACGTCGATTTCTTTTCACTTTGGTCTACCGAACACAATGATATAAGTGATCAATTATGTATATATATATTTCTCTCTCGATGATAAAATTCCTATAGCGCTCTTCGGATTCCTGCTGATTATTAGTTTCTTATTTTCTTCTAAGCGTTTTGTTATGCTTTTTGTTTTTCGTTTTAGATTGTTCGCACTTACATCGATACATTTTTTCATTTTGTATCATCGCTAATATATCTCGATGCAGAGAAACAGTTCACAAAATAACGTCTATTTCTCGTCGAATCAAGACATTCGGTATCATTTGTATATTTTTACTTTTCGAACAATACCTTTTTGTATTACATACTTCTTGAAAACTAACGATTTCGGTGTTTTATCTGCATTTTATAATTTACACGACGAAGTCCTCGTTTCGCATTCAAAAGGATAGAACCAAATAAAACAGAATTCGCATTGTTGAAACAATATTATTCATAAGTATACAACTGTAACGGAGTTTACAAGCTGAAAACATATTAATAGAGCGAAAGAAAGTTCTTCCGAAAACGGGAAACTGAATCGCAGTATCTAACGAGGTTATCAGAGTACGCGAAGTCTCATTTTCTCTAGATGCTCTACTGAAAATATTCATGAGCACGATGCATGCAACAATTTTACTCATTTAACTGTTACGTCGAATGCAGTACCGCGGGCATTGAATAAATTAGATTTATTAACAACATTTTAGAATATTAAAACCGCTTAGTTTTACAACTTGCCAAACCATTAAAAAAATGAACACGTTCTTCAATGGAAAATACAATTTATTTTTATTGTTTGACTATAAGATAATGTTGTGCATTCGTTATACTATTCATGCATATGTTTTGAAGTTAACAAAAATTGCTAATCTAAAACATATACGAGCCCAATTGATATTTATTTAATTAATAACATTATCTTAAAAGTAATTTATTGTCAATTATAAACTTATTGAACATTTGATCAAATAGACACAAAAATTGATAGGTTTAAAATATTAACAGTTCATATAATAGAAATATTTTTACTGTTTGATTAATGAATGATGCACAACAAAAAACAAACCAATATATTTCATAATAAAATAATGTTATCATTTACTTTTATTGTTCATACTTTACTAATTTATTTCATCTTTTTAGTATTAGCAAGTTTTAAAACTAAAGTAACATAAACTTTAAGTCGGTTTAGTCGGTTTATCTTTATAACAAAATACGAATTTTAGTGAAAATACTTAAACAGAGAACGCGAAGAAACTTTTTTTTCTACTGAATCATTTCAAAGACAAAGATTCCTGTTTTATTGACATTCGTACTAAAATAAAAAGCACTAATTTCTTCCATTTTTCAAATTCTCAAGATGACATGTGTATTAATTTTCTAAAATTGTTCAACATTTGGAGGGAATCTCTTGAATACTCAAAAAACTTATAATATACAAGTTTTTTGTCTTATTCCAATAGATTTTCTTTAGATGTTGGGACAAATATATATCAACGTCCCTTATGAAGACTAACCCATTTCAGGTTTCTCGAAAAATACTAGTTCTTGTCAGGAATCTCCTAAGAAAATTAATAATTTTCAGAATTTTACACAAAAACTATAATTTTCATAGATGATCTAAGAAAGTGTTAGTATTAAATAGAAAACCTAAAAAGTGCTAGTTTTTTTATAAGAGGACTTGAAATAGAACTAGATCTTTTGAGAAATCTGAAATGTTAGTCCTCGTAAGGGACGTCAATATGAAACCAGATTGAATTTTTAATTTTTAACACTTTTAAACCCAAGGCTTAGACAGTCACACTATCGAAAAACTAACTGCAGAATGTTGCCCGTTGGCATAACAGAACATTAATGGCAAACATATATTATAAACAATTTTGTTATAAGGAATTTGTGTAACAATTGTTTAAAAAAAATTGTTTATAGGGAATTTGTGTAACAATTGTTTAAAAAAATTAATTTTTGAGAAAAACAAATAGTGTCATTCGATTTCACGGACAGAAATATTATGAACAGATGAGTCACGTGCGCATCAATATTGATATTTTATTATAAAAATAGTTACAAACAACTGCATAAATCCTGATGTACTTGCTACAGCCCACGGCAGAACTAACAGCGTTAACAAATTATTTTAACAATTTATTATTTACCGTTTGGCCTTTGACTGGAGCAAGTACAGGCTGTATTTAATTGTTCATAATTGTTTTGTAACAAAATAATTCGTAATAATTATTCCAGAGATATTTATAGGTTTATCCTATAAGAACTAATTTTTTAAATAATCGCTTAAACAAATTCTTTTAACAATATTTTTTTCTGTTAATTCTCGTTAATGCTAATCTACAGCATTTCGTAGTTAGTTTTTCGTTAGCGCGCACTTTAATGGGTTAGTCACATGGAAGAATATTTCAATCGCCCAATACTGGTCAAGTAATTTTTGCTGTAATTTTTTGCCGAATAATTTTCTTGAAAGTGTTAATAGCTTTTTAGCATATGTTAGCATATGTTAAAAAGCTATTAACACATTCAAAACTTAAATATTGGATGATATATTTCATGAATTCTCGATCTTGCGCAGTTCTCCAACGAATTTCTCATCTTATACATATAACGCTCTAAAAATCCTTCAACCATAAGGCGCGCAAATAACATATATAACGCAATGAAAACTAACGGCGAGCAACTACGATGTCATATATACATACATACATACAGACACACACATAATATATATGTATGTGTGTGTGTGTTTGTGTAAGATGCTCGAAAATAGCACGCGGATCAATCGAAGAAAACTGAAAGAAAAATCGCCGACTCCGCGCTTTTGCGCTTATCGATCGTTCGCCCAACTCAAGTATATATAATATACCTATAAATAACAATATGTATAGATAAAGTCATCATTATCTCTCGCGGGTACAGAAAGGCGAAACGAGTTGAACAGTTGCGGAGAGGGAAAGATGAGAGAGATAGACCGAAAATGACATATTATATAGCTTTTGTGCGCGACGTACCAGACGCGCGCGCGCGAATTACAACGTGTGTACGTGTGTGTGTGTGTGTAGGTGTGAGTGTGTGTTTGTAAGTGTGTGTGTGTGTGTGTGTGTGTGTGTTTGTGTGCGTGCGTGTGCACCGCATTCGCTTATTTTCCGGTCTTGCGCTCGCGGTTCACGGCCAACGGTTAGGCTCGATTAGGAACATATTGTCGTTCGCCTTTTTCCATTATTTTCTGCTTTTTTCTTCTTTTTTTGTTGCTTTATAATCGCGTAAGCATTCTCTCGACACACGATAGATCCTTACGTGCTAAACTAATCGTACAACTACGATGGAGTAAAGCTAGTTTTTGTTATACGTCTCGCTTCAGAACTTTGAGTCCTGTGCAATTTCTCATTTTGCATTCCATTTTTATTTTCGATGGCATTGGTTTTTTTTTCGTGAAACTAAATTGACGACTGATTGAGGCAAATGAGATAATTTTATTTTTTTTATATTTTTATTAAAATGTGGCGACTAATTGTTTATTTTAATATTGCACTATGTTGCATATTAAATTTATGATTTAGTATGATACATAATTGAATATAAATGCATTTTAAAATGTTTAAAATATAAGTTCTACCTGTAAGGTATTTTGAACTTAATACGATTAAAATAAGCATTCATGAAATGTTCTTTTTGGAACTCCTCTGAAACTGTATGCCTTGTATAAGTAAAAAAGACTTTCATATAGATTTTAAATTTGAAGCCTACTAATAAAGGTGGAGCATTATATTAATGCTCTTCAACATAAACTTTGTTAGTAAATAATTTTTAGTATAATTTCCATCAAAAGTTGTATAATGTTTGTAAAAATGTAAATTCTACAATAAACTTCAGAATTTCCATATAAAAATTTATCGACCATGAAATTATTCTTTGTATGATATTATTCAAAATGCAAAGATTTTTAATACGACGATGTAATATCACCAACGTTATTAACACAACACTTTACTTATATATATTACATGATATATTTTTTTAACATTTTATGAAGAATTACATATCTATTTCTAATAAAAAGCTTTCATCATTATTACAAGCATAAACAAAATCTTATGTTTCTTACTAATTATTGACACATGTGTTTTCTTGTTATTCATAAAAAATTCCTGCTACAAGTTAATCATTAGTTCTATATTTGAGTTTCCATTAGTTTGGAATTCATCACTGAGATTTGGCACATACAATAAAACTGTTTTCATTATCAACATTCAAATTAATAAGCAATGCAATGCTCGTATGCAATAAAGCCTTTTTAGTGTTTTCTAGACGTACAATTCTGAAACGAGTCGTTTTCTTCAAATATTCGTTCATCATTTCTACGGTTTCTTAAAATCTGAGTATTTTGTCTTTCATGTACTTTTTTTAACGAGACATCGATATTCGCAAACGACGCGATAATTGTTTCTTATGGCAGCTTTTTAATCAGGGCTGGACAAAAAGTACTTATTGACAGCAGAATTTTTAAACAATAGGAGTTCACAAAAACACTCGCTTAAGCGATTTTAGAAAGCTTTTGATTGAGTCTGATTCGATCGACTATCGAATTCATAAGCATGATTTATATAATCAGATTTGCTAGTAAACCCGAGTAACTTTTTAAGGAATCTGTTTAAAAGATATTTGTCAGTTAATATCATTCTATTAGTAGAGATATGAATTTGATTTTAGTGCTTTTGCTCATTATTCTGAAAGTGAATATTCTATTTCATCTGTTATAATTTATTCCACAAGTATGAAGTTATAAATAAATTTAAGAAAAATAAGAGCAAATATACGCTACTTAATGAACTGCAATGACGATAAAAGAAAATTAAAGCTTGATTGGATAAATTCACATATTGACTTCTTTGACTTTTTATGTGTTATGGATTATGTTTATGTATTATGAATTACAAGATTAAATAATTGAAAAGGGAATTTCCTTGCTAATAAAAGTTAAGTATGAATATTTAAAAATAACGATTTTATTAAAGATGAGAAGATAAAATATAATTTCTATACTATTAATAAAACCCATAAACTAAATTAACTTTTCATTTATTGGAGTATGTAGGTTTTCATTTTATTCAGCACTCTTGACACACATATTACGATCGAATCATTCAATAAATGAAATCAGTGTGTACACAGTGATAGCTTATCGCAGCTCGAGCCCCCTTTCATATAGGCCTGTGGTTTGAGAATAAAAATGGCGATATCATGAGCACAAGCTGAAACTTTTTTAAATGATAGCTTATGATCCCAGTATATTGGGAATAATACATTTCCAAAAAAATACGCACAGCAACCTTCTTGTGTATAACAAATTTATAAACAATATTCAAAACATGTTTTTTTCGTTCTGGAGAAAAAATTTTCATAAAATTTGAATAATTTTCAGAAGAATAGTTAGTTACAAATTTTTCTCTAGGACTTAAAGATTTGCTGTAAAAAATCCGTGAAGTTTGAGAAATGACAAAAACAGCTACTTTACAGTTTTTTATGAGTAAAAAGAAGTATAATAAATTACATTTTTCGTAATTTTACAAGCAACATTGTAAAGGATAGCCTTTGAACTTTTAGAATATACAATATTTTCTTTAAAAAACTTATTTTAACTAATCGTAGTAATTGCTTGAAAAAAGACAATTTAGCAATATGTTTCACAGCTCACTTATGCTAAGTCGTATAGTTTATTTCAAACCATTACTACGATGAGTTAAAATAGATTATTTAAAGAATATGTTATATATTCCAAAAGTTCAAAGGCCGTCCTTTACAATGTTGCTTGTACAATTTCGAAAAATTTAATTTATTATACTATTTTTGTGCTCGTAAAAAACCGTAAAATAGTGTTTTTTTGTTATTTTTCAAAACTTCACAGATTTTTCACAGCGAATCTTTAAGTCCTACAGAAAAGTTTGTAACAAACTTTTCTTCTTAAAATTGATGAAATTTTATGAAGAAATATTTGTACATACGTCTTTGGAAATACCAACTATGATTTTAAGCGCCTGGCTGTCTTTTTAATTTCTCACATCATTGAAGTTTTACTTCGCATCATATAAAATGGAAAAATATTAATCAGATTAATTCAATTTTTATTCAACTCGATTATGAGTTATGTAATCGTTGAATCTTTATATGAAGGAAGGGTACATTCCAAGAGTAAAAATAAATCCGACTTTAATTTTCAGTGGCATTATATTCATTGTTTTGAATGCAATTTTTTTATATAGTTTGAAGAGATTTTTTTTAAACCTTTGAAGAAAATACACGTGAGAAAAAGTAAAAATTGCTCGGAAAATTCTGCTGACAACAAGTATGTCATCGTGACCTGCTCTATTATCAAATCAATTATAATAATAATCGAGTACTTTCGACATATGCACACTTGCGTCGTCGTGTGTCCCTTATGTGACTCGGTTAACGACTAAGTGTTAATCGGGCTTCATTTTCTTTGAAACATTATTTTATTAAATACATAAGCCAAGGGCCTTCCGTTGCTTTATACAGACTTGGACGACTCTCGTAACACTTATAACTGGCCCCTGATATATAACTATGCGACGTGTTCCCATATCATGTAAGCTTCTCGATCGCCGTCCACATTCAAAAGGATGTTTAGCGACTTTTCTCAATATTTTGAATACTTTGTAAATTTGTACACAATGCACACAAAATTCACTTTTAAAATATGAGTTTCATTCAAAGGGGGAGAGCCAATAAGGGCAGTTTTCGACTCCATTGCAACTGTACAATACAGTCACTTTTCTTAAAACTGGCAGATGCTATGGTTTATCTAGAGAAATAGATGATTTGAAGTAAAAGAACCGGTTGGACTGGTACAGAAACCTTTTTTGCTTTTTAGCTATAGTTGACAATGTTTTATAATATTATAGATTACGCTTTCTATAGTATTTCTTTCGAGCTTATACAATTACCTAGAAAAGTTCTCTACCACGGAAACCGTTTCTTTTTAGCTTAAAGTTACCTATTTTTGTAAGAAAGAACCATCACAGTTTCCATTTTAGTGAAAATTGGATGATTTGTACTGAGACTGAAAACTGCCCTTATTGACCCTCATCCTTTATATTAAAAGCTTTAATACGTACCTTCTGCTAATTTTAATTTTATACATAATTATTAAAATAACCTTAATCAAACAATGAATGCGTGTCAGTATAAACTAAAGTTATCATAAAACAAATTTTCACTCTGAGAGAAAGGATTTTTAACGATAATGAATTCGTATATTTAGAATTTTTTATACGTTAGTATTTATAGTTAATCCAATAAATTTAATAGCAAAGCACGAGTTCGTAACAGTTAAGTTGGCAGATTATTTAGCATAAATGATTTATTACTCCAAATGAACGAATGCTGAAAAGTAAAGAACTGCGTCTAAACTGTTAGTAACTTCGACTTTGGCTATATCTTTATATCATCTGTGTACATCTTTAATGCAAAAAAAGACTCGGATTTAATGGAAAGATTCTTTTCTCTTAGTGCACCTATACAGGTAGAAATGATTTAAGTTTAATACGTATGAATTCTCTTAACACATAAATTTTATGTCAATTCCGTAACATCATTCAATTTTGAAACAATATAAATTATTTTAGGATATAGACTTTTAATTGTCTTACTAAAGTTCTTCAGATATATCTAATAAAGACATATTTTTTTTATGGATTTTACTAAAAAGAACAGAAATGCACTTACAAAAGAAAAATTTTGTAGCTTTTCAAATTATATATATTTTTGGTCAAACTGACGTCTGGAATTACTTGATAACAGCAAAATGAACTTATTTTGTTTATATAAAAAAGTTATGCCTTGAAAAAGATAAAACGTATTTATACTTCTTTTCGTGAGATGAAAATAGTTTGGGAACATCCACAAAGTTAACAATTTCCGACTAAAATAGGAATTGGTTACTCACAGCATGAGTGTTTTTAGGATTTTTCTGTTGCGTAAAGTCAAAAACATTATTTTCAATCGAATCGAATAAAAAAAAAATTGGCTATTGACAAAAGACAACATATTATCTTTCTTTATGAAGAGTTACCCATTATAAATAGTACAACCCACAGTATTTCAAGTAAAATGTGTGCATATATTCGATGACCTACCAAACAAAGGCTTTTCAGCTGCACTCAAACTTCCAATCTAATCTACAATTAAACAACGGCATTCAAAGCACCAAGAAAAATCGCCAAGGATCGAGCATCATCAGCATAGTCGTAGTCGTCATCATCGCTCTTTGTTTCTCCCTCTTTTCTGGTCGTTTCATTCGACGCGATAACAAACGCGCGAATCGTACCATTAGATCAACCGCGCGCTATCAGCGTTCGTTATACATATATATAGATATATATATTAATTTTTTCGCTCACATGCGCATCCGCAACCCCCGAGGTTACGGACATTCCCGCGCGTTCGTTACGAAACTCGCGCATCTTCTAGCTGTGTTTCTCGTTTCTTTTTTCTTCGTTCCTCGGTAAGTATACACGAAGATATAAGGTATAAACTCGGTATACAGGCTGGTAGTGACGTGGCATAGAGTTGTCGATGATGGCTCACAGCACGTAGAAGATCCAGTAGACGGTGTTGAAGAGCATGAAGCTCACGGGGAATATGATGCGCGAGTACTTGTCGATGAGGTTCACGTCCTTGATCTTGGGCATCGAGGCGCGCAGGACCGAGGCCCCGCGGCGTATCGCGTGCAGGACCTGCGTGCAAAGTTACAGAGAGATTTTAGGAGATTGTAAGTAGTTGGACGAATACGAATGCTTTGATCCTAGTGGAAAATGAAAAAACATGTCAAAAGTGACCCCAGCTATTTTACCATCTCAAAATAAATATTTGTAAGGTAGTAAAAATTTTCAATGGCCATATTTCGTGACAATACTCATCGTGGTCAAGCCGCAGATTTAAATAGCTGGGGGTATTTTTACATTGCTTATCACGCTACTGCCTTTTGCAATAAAGCGCATTATTTGTAGAAAATATTTTTAATATACCTTGCTTGGTATATACGACATATTATAGATGTTCTCTATTATGCTTTCATTTGTCAAATAATTAATTTTGTTAGTATAGATACGGTAATAGAACTTATGTATTAGAGGGTGAATTATTTCAAGATTAATAACTTATAACTGCAAATAAATGTGTTTGAAAATTAAAAATTTATATTGTTCTGACTAACAGCATGCATTTAATTAGGAAAAGATTAATATTCAATTTCAAAATAACATTTTTAACAAAACTACTGATAAACTGCCCATAAAATCCATTTTATTTCTAACAGGAAATTTATATGAAGTATAAATAACCTGTCAATCTATCCGATACATACATTAATTGAGAAAAATTAAGTCTATTATATTAATACAATAAAGAAAGAATTTATTTTGTATTATAATAATATTTGCTAGTAGATAACAAACGTATGCACTTGATTGATACAATATTCGTTAACTGTTAACAAATAAGTTAATGTAAATTCTTCTTTCAATGTATGAATATTGGATGAAGATTTCAGAAACAAATTTCTTTTCGTTAATGTCTTAAGTCATTGGAATATCACATAGATAAAGCAATGATTAAGTAGGCAATTAAAATAAACGTACAAGCATATTTATGATGCTATACGTGTTACAGATATATAAGTCAAGTATTGTATTTTAAATTTCTGGAAGATATTAGCAAATAGTGAAACAGCAGATTTATGATTTTTTGTAGAAATAGCATACTACTTAAAATACTTAGAATTGATTTTCTATTAATAATTAATATATACAGAAATTAATATTAAATTAGTTCTTGTATCAAACGTTTAGTAAAAGAAATTACACTTTTAGCAAATAATTGTATTCTTAATTTTTTTTAAACCTTAAATAATTTTAGTTGTTGATGTTTAATTTGTTGATGTAATATAAAACTGTTTGTGTAAATTGTCAATCGTTAGTAAATCATTTATACGAATAACTTTTTTCTGTAGGTTTGCGTTGTTTAGTTAATTTCAATGACCTTGTATGAAATGATTAGTTAATAGTTATATGTCATTAATTTTAATTGTCATTTAAAACTGCGATTAATGTATTTATGTATACATGCAAGTTGATGTTTACTAACTCAGGGCAAAATTTTGTTTGGATTTTATTACATAAATACAAAATAGTAGTTTCAATATGGTGGCCGAGAGGACTTATATATATAGATATATATGATAAAATATTCCTTTTGGCGACCATGTTTTCGCTCGCAAACATAGTTCGTTTCCGCATTAAAACTACACCTCAATTAATACATAAAATTAAAAAAAGAATACTTTATCGTCCTACAATTCTGTATGGACTTTTTATTCGGATAGTCTTGAGATACTTAGCTTTTAGTTTAATTAAATAAGGTAAAACTGTTATTACTATGAAAATTCACAAAGCAAAATATCGATCTATCGCATACCCTGAAATTACGCAGATATTATATTAATATTATTAACAAAATATTCTAATTTCACAAAATTGTTTATCTAGTTTTGGTTTTTGTTTAAGATCATCTTAACATCAGCGTTCACATGTGAAACATTTAGATTCATAACATAATACATAAACCCATTTTAAAAAGTTGGTAAACAGTCATAAAAAATTGAAACATTTTATATATAAATCACGCCATTATTTATTTGATTTAAATTAATATTCATCAAATTTCACTCTTCTTTATCACTAACATTAATTCTAGAAATGAAACTGAAATATTATATATATTACTGTCACTTTATTAGTGAAAAATCCACTGATTCAGCAATAAATATTTACTACTTTACATGTAGTGACAAAATTAATATCCGCTGCTAAATGAGCGGATTTGACATTACTTCTCACTGTTTCATCCTTACAGACTTGAAATCGACAATCCTCACAAAGACTAGCACTTTCTCTGAATCGCCTCAGTCTTCCAAAAAAACATCATTGCAACCATCGCGACAGCTTGCAAAACATCTAAAAACGAACTATTCTAAACTCCATATCCATGCATCTCTCCCAACTCGTAGAAATCAACCCCGTGAAAATTCGCCAAACCTTCTTACCCCCAGTCTCACCTTCGGCCTCTGGTGTCGCTGGCCCCGATATCGCAGTCCCGGACTCTTGGCGTGCGTGCTGAAGCCCGGCGAGGGCCTCGAGATCCGAAAGCTCGGCGGGAACTTGGCCGGATCGTTGAGCTGGTCGAGTCGCGCGGCCGAGGAGGAGGACGGGTTGCCGGGGGTCGCGGCGCCGCTGGCCAGGCCCGATCGATTCCTGATGCTGGGCAGCGGCGACAGGCGCAGATCCTGCAGCTCGATTATGTCGGCGTCGGTCGAGCCGGGAAATGGGGAGCTCGCCTTGCTTCCTGTTCAGCCCCGGCGTGGTTATTAAGGTGCCGGAGGAGCGAGGAGAAAACGGTTATGTGTAAGAGTGTCTCGATGGGGATAGATATGTGCCCGCGGAGAAGGGCTGCTCGTTGGAGGGAACGGGGGAGTGATGAGTTTGGCAGGTGGGTCGGAGGTGATGTTGGATCGAATGCAAGGGGGCAAGGAGGTGTCAAAATCAACGTAAGTATTTATCAAAGCTCGATACCAGTCTTTTTTTTGACGTAGATAGTTGAAAATGTATTGGTATTTTTTTCCTTTTTAATAAAATGGGGTTTGATCAGATTTTGAAAGGCGGTGGTACTAATTTCCTCCGTTAAATGTCTCATAAACCTTCAAAGTAGGAAAATAACAATTTTATCATTGATGTTTAGTACGCGATTTTTGATGAATCAACTTTTAAAAAATCTAGGAGGCATGATTATTATTAGAATAAATGTAAGCAAATGTGAAAAATAGGTAAGTTTAGCTTAACATTTTAGTGCAAATATTAAGTCTATTATCGCATTTTTAAAAATTTAATAATAAAAAGTATATTTATATTTTCTTAACTTTCCTATTTTTAACACATCTCAAAAATAATAAGCTTTGGAGATTGCCTAAAAGCTTTATGTCTATTTATCAAAAATTGAACAGCGTTGGTCAAAAGAAAAATTATAGTTGAGCTTTAAATAGTTATATTGATTTTCTAAATTCCTTAAAATAGTAAATATTAAGGTAAAAGTACCTATTATGAAACACCCTCTTAACTGTGACCCTTTTATGAAACAGTATCAAAAATCATCAAATAAGAAATAATTATAACATGCATAAACGAATATAAAATTTTTATTGATAATTATTAATGATTTCGTCTGTAAATACACGAACATGAGTATTGTTATACAATAAGTAGTATTATAAAAAATCATTTATCTTTGCGTGTCTCCAAACTCGTGTAGATCGGCGGTTTTCGGAGCCGAAACAGCTGATTTATTTACTTTGTTTTTGCACTATATTTATAAATATAAATGACTTGACACCATGTGCAATAGCTTAAATTGTAGCTTTGGGTCTGTAGATTTGAATTATCTACAAACTGTTTTAATGCTGTTTCGATTTTTATTAAATATGTAAATGTTTCACAAAAGGTGCGCGAGTTAGAGGAAGTCCGTATTTATGAAACACCTTTGCAAGGGCTTTCTTTAATAATTTTAGCTATTTGCATATTATTTTCTGTATTATGAAGCCTAACCTGTAACTTATAGATTACGAAGTCGATCGTATGAGGCATAACTCTAAATATGATCATTTTGTTGTTATTAAAAACGTTTTTAAAGAGGATGTCAATATTATGTTGACGTTATTGCTCGTGTATATTAGGCGCATTATTTACGACAGATATAGCAATTGTAAGTAAAATCAGTCAAATAAAGTAATATTTACATATTTATTACGTTTCATAATAGGGACATAAATTATGACATACCCGGACAGCTTGCGATTGCACTGTTTCATAATACGTACACTGGATAACTTCAGTATTTTATTAATATAATTAATTATTAACGTTTAATTTGTATTTTAAAGGCATTATCTGATCAAGGAAAGTCTTGCCCTTCGTTGTTTTAACGTTATATGCTTATTCAATCCCAATTTTACAAAAGAATAAAATACGCCCCGAAATCCGTTCCATAATAGGTACTTTTACCTTATATACACATGCATGAAATTGAATGCCCATATCAGCATATTTATTATAAATGACATTAGAATGACTTCTATATGCATGTGTGTGCTAAATTTAAATTACTTGTACCTTTATTTTCATTAATAATATTAAGGGAGAGTACCCTAGCATTGACCCCCTCTCAATGTAGACACGCATGGCTATTCGGTTCTCACCGCTAGATGTATGTTATACGCCGGGTTAGATGCATGTTATAGTTCTAGTAAGTATTATCAGAGGTTCTTGTTTTTAAATCACCCCCCCCCCCCTGCCCCGAAGGTTCTCGCGATAATAACGAAAAAAACGTTATTTTTCGAATAAAATGTTATTTATATGTGATATGATTTAAAGTAAATAGACTTCAAAACATACTATTTTATAACTTTTACATATATTTTAAAGTATAATTTTTAAGTATTTAGACTAAAAATATTCATGTACATACTGGGAGACACTTTTTTGAAAACTCAAAATCTTAATTTTTTTACATTAACATTTAATTTGTAGAATTGAATGTGACTAAAACTAATTTATTATATCAAGAAGGTCCATATTTCGATAAATTCCGTTTTGAAATTTTGATTTTCACCTGGGCAATCAAAAGTTGCAGCGAGAATAACTAAGGGTCTTCGTACTGGGGTACTCTCCCCTAGACTTTTTTAATATATTAGCTTGAAGTTTGATTTTATTGCATTCGCATCAATTTGACAAATATAATTTAAACGCAGTGTACTTATAGTATAAAACAACATTCAATAAACATAGTTATTAAAGTATTTTCAAAAGTTTTAGAAATACTATTTTAGAAATTCATATCTTTTAGTAGTATTTCCCGATTAGATACGATAGACTTACGTAAGATTTACTGAATTAGAAATTATTAGTCTCCACGATGTAGTAAAATCATTAATCTCATCACTCTAGTGCTAGTGTGCTGTATAGGTTTCAGCCCTTATCACATAGTACGAGTTACTAAAATAAAAAAGTTTCCTGAAAGAGAAACTTAAAAATGACAAATTATACAAATTTACAAAGCAGAGACTAATCAAAAATTCGAAGTAAAAGTAAATTTGCATTTCGGCCAGAAATGCGGCAAGAACACTATAATTATGAAAAAGTACTTAATTAAATCAATAAAAAGAATGAATAAGAAATATTTTCAATAAAAGAAGTCCACCAACTCCCCGGCAGCCTTTTCTACAAAAAACCGTACTACAAAAGAATTCCCGCTCTAAGTGAAGCTATTCGGCTAACAAAAAGTATATCCCCCGCTGGTAAAATCCGCGCCTAGCTCGAGCAATCGAGGCAATTAGCTCACCTCTCGCTCGCACTCTATCTACCAGGCTTCCACTCGCTCGGCACGGGCGCCTCCCTCTTCCCCGCCGCAGGCGCACCCACCCACACACACATCTTACACTCCGGGTCTTTCACGGGCGCGCGAGCGGCTGGCGGGCGGCTCTCTTTTAAAGTCTCTTGCACTAACCAGTCTTTGAAGAGCAGATGGTCTTCTTCTCCTCGGTCTCCTTCTTCTTGCTCTTTTTTTTGGCCCTGGCGCCCCAGTACGTGTAATTAACGGCCGCGTACTCGAGCAGCGCCGCGAACACAAAGACGAAGCACATCACCAGGTAGATGTCGATGGCCTTCACGTAGCTGATGCGGGGCAGGGAGCTCCTCACCCCCGTCGATATCGTCGTCATTGTCAGCACGGTCGTTATGCCTGGAAAGGAAAAAAAGAAAGCGAGCCGGACGAAGACGGCGAATGACAATTCTGGACTCTCGCGCTTTTCTTTCTTTCTTTTTTTTTTTTACACAAAAAGGGAATACGCTCCTCTCTCCTTTTGTCGCCTAGTTCGCGGTGCGACAGAGAGAGAGAGAGAGAGAGAGAGAGAGAGAGAGAAAGTGAGAGAGACTCACTTTGATGGATCGCATTGTCTTTTCATTGGATTCCCTTTGGGGCTTTGGTACACACAGACACACACACACACACATATACACATACATACATACACACACACACGCACACACCGACGCCGCCGATGCGAATGCTCGAGCTCATTGTCCTCGTGGGCTTTGCAAGCTTCTGTCGGCGGCGCTGGCGGCTTCCGTGTATTGGTATTTATGCGAAAAATCGATGTGTGTTTGCAGTCGAGGGCTTGTTTTGCGTTTGCGGCGATGCACGCGCGAATCGAGAGTAATGAGGTGCCGTGCGTTGGAATAAATTAGTACTGTCGACGAACTTAATTTTTTTACGTAAAATAAGTATCATATAATTTTTCTTTTAAATAATTTAACAGTATTAAATTCGAATTATTTATTTACGAAAAAAGTTATTTTTACAAATCAAAACATTCAAATAAAATTAATTTTTAAATCCAGAATTTACAGCCGTAATTCGTAGTATTTTTTCCGAAAATAATGTCCATCTAAGAATTTAGATTTCTGATGGAATACCTTTCCCCGCACATACTTCAAAATGATTACATACTTTTTATATTTTATATATTAATTCAATTAATAGTGACAAACCGAAAATTGGGGTCTGACCAAAAGTCGGGTCCTTGACTAAATGAATAACGTTGCTAATAACTTTTAGCAAAATTTTAAACATTTATGAAGAATATAATTTAACATTAATTTCAAGATTTGTATTATAATATTGACAAAAATTAATAAATTAAAACCATACAGGGTCTACTTTTGTAATAAAAGAATCATTTAACTTCATATATAATTTTTCATATATATCAATGAATATTAGTTTTATTACTTTATTAGGAATTTACACGCAAAGTTCTATTATTACTGAATTATACTTAATAAACTTTTGAAATGCTATTATATTTGGGTCAAATTACTAACTATTTAAAACATTTAAGAAGTTTGCTAAGATAATGGTATCAAAAATTTTGATTCAAAGTTCTAATTATTATTTCTCAAGTTGAATTTAAAACTAAGTCGATGTGAAAATGAATTTTTAAATGTAATTGGACATAGAACATTTTTGAAACTTTAAAACTATATTACGTTGTAAATCGCATAAAGGCTGTCTTACACAAACAAACTTTTATTTTAACTACGCTCACTTGCGTCACAAATAAATTTAATTGAAGCGTTCATAACAAAGATTTAATTGCACTAATTATGTTCAGATTGAAGAAGCGTTTGCTCTGAAATATTGTTTTCGTGACGGCAACGGGAAACAAATGTATTCAATGTGTGTTTGAATTATAAATAAGTTTAATATAAGCTTCCACGATAAAGACGTTTAAACCTTTCGATAAATCATACTTGTTATACTTCTTACCTCTGTATAAAAAGCGTTTAAAATAAATAATTATACAAATTACATCTTACTTGTATAAAATATGAAATACTGATTTTATCTAAATTATATTAAATTAACGATTATAAAATTAAAAGAAATCGGAACTTTGAGCAATTAAAAGTTGATATTTAAAAAGGAAAACAATGCAAAAAATGTTAAAATTTCTTTTATTTTTTTAAACAATTAGAAATTTTTTAAATAACTATTGATGCCAATTCGTATAAAAATTATGTTACTGGAATATATTTAGTTACAAAATCCCATATTATTTATAATAAAATTAAATAATAGTAATAGAAAATATGGTTATGGGACACCAGTGACCTATGCTGCATTGAAGGGTTAATTCAGTTTGAAATTTAAAATGGATTATTATATTATTTATTTACAAAATAAGGCGATATATTTTGAGCCCTTTTTACCCATCTGTTACTATCTGACTAAAATAGGTTGATTATAAAAATTTCTTGTGCGTTTAAATATTAAAAAGAACTTGAAATTTATTATTGCTATAATGATATTTTATTACTAGATTAAGAGAATCAGTTACTGTGCCCTACATCGATAAATTACTGTGCTCTAAGGTATTTTTATTTAAAAAATTATAAAATCATATAGTAACTCGATAAAATAATATAGTTTTTAATATTATAAATTAGTTATGCATCGAGTTACTTCATGATTTTGTAACTTTTTAAATAAAAATATCTAGGGGCATAGTAATTGATATAGGATACAACAATTGATTTTCTTATAATATATCTTTACTAAATATATCGGTATGCTGTAGAATTTTGTTTACAACTGATAGTTATTAATATACTAAGGACACAATTTACCACACATACATAAAGCATGCTTTATCAAATATGCATGACAAATTCTGAGATGTATTGTAAATAACACTATAGCAATTATCTATAATAGTTGTATAACGTAGGGTGCAATCATTGCTTCTCTTACCCTAGAAATTACAAAAATAAATTTATTTTTTCAAATCAAATTTTTACAAAATGCGATCAAGTAGAAAATCCCGAGCGCGTCAAGGCCAATCTCATTCCGTCATAAAATTCCATTTCCATTTACAAAACTCAATAAAACGCCCTTCGAAAAAACCGCCTCTAAACTCGCAAATTGCAACATCGAATCTATCCCTCTCTAAAAAAAAAAGACCAAACGCAGGTGCGAACACCCCGTATCACACAGGCCATGGCCCCTCAATTAATCTCCCCCTCCCATCCATCTACTCCCTCCCCCCTTCTCCCCCCTTACCGAGTGCGACGCGCGCGCTGGTCGCCTCGTGATTGATCCAGAAGCTGACCCAGCTGAGCATGACGATGAGGATGCTGGGCAGATAGGTCTGGAAGACGAAGTAGCCGATGTTGCGCTGGAGCTTGAAGCTCAGCGAGAGCCTCTGGTAGATCCCGGTGGCGAGCTTCTCCTTCCGGTCGTTCGTCTCGTAGCCGATTATCGTGAACTGGGGCAGCTCGGCCTCGTCGACGCCCCGCACCGGTGTCTCCTTCCACGACATCACCACGTCCAGCACCGTGTAGCCGTCTGGCGGAGGCCGGAAAAAAAAAGAGAAGGAAAGAAGAACGGGAGAAAAATAGAGTCATCGACGTAATAGAGCGAGTCGCCTTTTTTTTCTGCTCTTTTTGCGCGCGCTCGTTCCGTCGGAGAGCTTCTTCTTTTTTTCTTTATTTCGCCGGCATTGTCGCGCACTTAGAGTAGGTAGCTCTTCGTTCCGCGAAATTTACGATGAATCGTGAGAGAGGAAGAGAGAGAGAGATGCTAGTGTTCTCGTGGGAGTCGAGTCTCGTATGCGCGCCGCGACGGTATAAGTGCGCTGTAACCTCTTCCCGCTCGTGCAGGATTACTCATTTTCCGAGTTGTTAAGTCTTTTTTTTCGCGAAAGCGTGCGCGCGAGTGTGTGTGTGCTTGTGGATGTGCTCGTGTGGAGAGTCTCAATTTTTCGTTTTGGTATGCATATAAAACGCTTTTTAAAGTATTGTGAATTTAAAATCGGTATTTCTAATGTTTTTGAAATTTGTTGCGTAAAATTTAGTTAACTTTGAAATATGCGATTAGTTGTTTAAATGGCTTACTGGTAGAATATATTCTAAAATATTTAATTAAAATATATATTACTTCTAATTTTAGTAAACTGAGACTTACATTGGATGTTTGTCATCAATATATGAAGTTATACAGATATTCAATGTTAATAATATAATGTAAAATATTCATTGCGCATACAATGTTGACAGTCAGTTATACTCAAAAGATTTTGATGCATATTTTTAAAGCGAAGAACAATACAAAGTAGCTTTTCATATTACTTTATAATTTATCAATTAGCTTTAAATATACATTTCATTTTTCTTAACAATTGTTATTATACATAATTTATAAGTATTAATTTACACAAAATAAATCAAATTTTCGTTTAAAATACCTCAAAATGTATCATGCAGATGCCTCAATTTACTATGCGCAATGATCATTTTATTTCTTCACTCAGGGTTGGATGAAACAATTCATCAACCAATAGTACTTTTTTGGGTTTATACAATGACAGTATAGAATAAATTAAATTATTTTCAATCTAAAAAAAAGTTAAAAAACGAGAGCGAGAGAGAGTTATTAATGGAAGGGTTATATCATTTAAACTTGTAACATATCACTAAAGAGCAACCTGAAGCTTTCTGTACGAACGATTATTATAAACAGTTTGTCATTTCATCAATTTAATTGCACGTCAATCATATATCTATAATAAGAAATTACTTTGATTGCGTCTATAATAAAACTATTGCGAGCTAAATTACTCCAGAACTACCTTCGTTTCACTCAGATGATTTATTGGCTTCAGATATATTTACCCAATATCATTATATAAGCATGTAATAAATAAATGTCATATTAATACGTACCTTATAAATTAACAGGTAACACTAATGAAACAAATGCGTTATATGATTTGTAACATTCTAGCAAATTCTATCATAATTTTTGTTTTAATGAAATAAAAAGTGCATTCAAATAATTTTACGAATAGTTTGACAAAAACAAGATTAACAAAAAAGGAAACGAAGCAAGGCAAAAAGCGTATCAATTTGGAAAAAATCCGAGCGCACCGGCGAGTAAAACGATCCATAAAACATGCACAATCTATCAAGCATGTCCTCCGTCTCTCTCTTTCCCCATCAATTTTTTCGGCGGTAATCGCCTATTAAAACGCGCCGATATTACGCATTACGGCTCGCTGCAGCGAGATTATTACGAAGGTATCACGGTTCGGGCGCTGGATGGGACCTTCGCTCGCTTGCGCGGCTGCGGTAATCCGATCCGTACGCGCCGGCAGAACTACGGGTTACCCACATAATAATAAAAGGACTAGATTACTACTGCGGTTGTGATCTCGTTTCTGATAATAACGATCAATTCGTGCGTTGGTCCGTGTCTGCGCGACTGCGCCGCTTTATCAATGAGCTTTTGCATTTGATTACCTTTATTACCTTTCTTTTTTGGGAGTCTACACCGAGTGTTTGCGTCTTTAATTTGCTGAGGTGTAATTTAATGTGCTGCACATGTAAGTCAGTGCACACGTTGAGGAGTGATTGCGCAACGGTGTTTAGATACGGCGAGTTTTCCACTTAATTGATATTGGTTCATGCGATTGTGGGTTTGTTTACGAAAGTGCGTAACGATTAATTCGCGAAATAAGCGTTTATTTATTATGGATTTATTGAAGTGTGAAAGCTGTATTTTGATAACTTTTGAAAAGTGGAACAAAAATTATTTTGCTCAAGGTTGACAGATAAGTAAGTATTTCTATTCTCTGTATTATCATTTACATGTAAATAATAATAATATTGATCTAAGATTTTACTTGGTAGGTACTAAACATGGTAAAATGTTCATTTTGATGGTATCTCTAAACTAGTTTATCGACAACTACTATTAGACGTTCCTACTTGACGGTATTTTACTTTGTTCGAATTCGCCCCGGTCTCCCCTATAATTATTATTGAAATATGAAACAGTTACACTTTTGAAATTGAATGTTAGGTACCCTAAAATAATATCTGGAAATATACTATTAATGTTTATGGCCTATAAATACAAAGGAAGGCATAAGTATAAGCGTATCGTGTTTTTAATTAATTTTAGCGCTTCCTATGCATTTTTTGTATTTATCAGTGGTACCCACACTAGCCTACTTCCAAAATCTGTCGCAAGCGGTATTGCCGCTACCTTGACCAAAGATGTATATATCTGTTTAAAATACACATATATGTAGATACGTAAAATTTATGATAAAAGTTTTGAAAATCAAAGATTTCTAACTTCGAAAGACCATAACTTTGTCAATAAAAAACTTAAACGTATTTCGAACAAAATAAGATTCTGTAAAACTGAATTCGATCATTTGAATTCTCATACTTTTCGGTGCAGTAAATTTTCAGGTTACTTAAGAAGACCTTTGAATTTAAAAAAAATATAATTTTCATATTTTAATAAATGATTTAAATTTAACTAAGACTTGCTTACTTAATATATTATATAACGACGAGTTAATTAGCAATTTAATCTTTAATTTTAAGTTAGTCAGTTTTGCTTTTACATATTTATGCAGTTATCAATACTCCAATTATACAATAATCATAATGAGGTACTTGGTAGATACACTCGACGGTAAGATATTCTTGGTCTAGTTAACGGTATCTGACGTCACATTTACATATAAATTATAGTGTAGGTACCGTCAAATGCTGAGTAAAGTGACGCCAAATATACCAAGAATATCTTACCGGCGAGTGTATACTCGATGTGGGAAATTTGTGGTTGAGTGCGTTTGAAATCCTCCAATGAGCTTCGCGAAAACGTGCGTTCGATCCAATAAGACCAGAAATTTCTCACGTCGAGTATACATACGTAAATTATTAACTATATTATAAGATAAAAGCAAACAACGAATATGGTAAAATGTTATTTTTGAAGTTATAATTGAAATAATTTATCAATACCTTGAATTCGCAGTTTATATTTACGAAATTACTATTAGTATTGGATTTCGAAATAAAAGTAAATCCTCCAATCATTTTTTAACATCACTATTTCGGTCTCTGCTTGCAGATAACAAATTGCTAATTAAACGCTTATCCTTTATTTTTTCTATCATTTGTATTGCTTGATGTATTTCTATTTATATTATAATAGTCGATTTGTAGTAATTTAACTAGCTTATGAATATTTACCAAACAGTTTTTTCTACCTATGCAAACTGTGCACTTAATTTCTTTTTAAAAATTTCTAAGAATCACCCGTTTTCTATTTTTTAATATTTATTTCAATTACATTATAAATTATTGCTAAATATTCATCTATTTATTAAATTTACTTTTTTATTATTACTTTTTCCGAATTTCTTTATTTATCGATAGTGGCCCGGGACTGAATCGAAATTGAATAAAATCGAATAAAAAGAGATTTGAAGTAAATTAGTTTTCTAACTAATGCTATTTCTAAATTCTTTTTAGGGTGTAAGATATTTAGCTATTATTTAATCAATCTGAGACAGCGCTACATTAACTAACGAAAAATCACAGCTTGTGAATAAATAAAACCCCACACTAGCATTCCTTTAAAAATCACATTATCTTTGTAGACTTAAATCAATGACCCAGCTAAAATCACTGCCGACTTCGGAATTCCGTCGAGCCATCCTCATCTAACCCCACTACAAAGCCAAAACAAGATAGAGTCTTAGTCAACATCAGTGTATAAAGTATAATACGAACGTACAGCTCTCGATCTCGACTGTGCAGTTCTGCGAGTCGAGAGGGTAGTAGTGCAGGTCCATCATGCAGGCCAGGGTCGTGGTGAACCTCATGCCGTAGGTGACCGAGCCGTCGCCCGCCAGTCGCACGAGCTTGTTGCGCTCCGTCACGTCGTGCAGGAAGCTGCGGAAAAATACCCGTCGAGATATAAAGGATAGTGTATATACGAGCCTGTCGGCGAGATTTACAGTGTGTCTATGTGTGTGTGTGTGTGTGTGTAGGTAGCATGTAAATTGTAAAGTACAGCGAGAGGAAAAAAACCGAGGAGAATGAGAGGAAGAACACGCGCAAGAGTAGGATGCGGTCATGGTTTTAAAAGGATGGAGCGTAGAAGGAGAAGAGACAAAAAAGAACACTCTTTCGACAAGTTTTCTGCTTCAAAACTTGCGGAACAGCGCTGATGCGCTATTGCTGAAAATCTTTTACACAAAAGAGTACATATGCAGGTTTTTTTCTCTTTTGGAGTGTGCGAGTGATGTGGGTGTGTTGTATATGCTCGTAGTGGTTGATGGAGGCAAGATATAGTGGAATTTTTGAGTGCTCGCATCAGCTGTGATTTTATTGATTTTTCTCTTGAAAATTTGAAGAGGATGTGGAATTTTTCTTAGAACTAGCGCTAACTTCGACACTTGAGAGAGGTACGACATCGAGTGCACCCTTTCTTCGTAGTGCAAGAAGTGTTGAGGGTCACATGGTACATGATTTAATTTAATAACTTCTTTTTATTTAACACTGAATACTCATTCGTGAGTAATTAAATAATTATAAGTAATTCTTAATTAATTATATTATATTATATTTATGATGAATTATTTAATTGTAATAACAGTTCTAGTTCTCATAAAAGTAAATTCAATTATTAAAAAAATATTTACTTTAATTATAGATATCAAACTTTCCTCATCATTATTTATTCTAAATAAATTACTTCGTTATGAGGCATTCGAATTACCATAAAAGTCTGCATATTCAAATACAGATTTAAAGTTGTTTAATTTTAAAGTTTTGTGTTTCTTAAAGTCCGTCTAGAAGTGCACGTGCTTTCGGGTCATCAAGAAAACACTCGACAAAATAAAATTACCTCCAGTGCATTCTTGAGAGTGTTAAAATAAGCTTAAGTGCTGGGTACTTGTAAACTTAAACTATTTTTTTGCACTTCCTACATTTCTAAGCCTTTCTAATAATGTGGCAACCGTAATCTATATTTAGTAAAAAAAATTAGTTCTATTATAGGATTTATAATCAAGCATGCAAAATAATAAGTTTGAGGTATATTTTCTGGATTCTAGATGAAACAATTTGTTTCAAATGTTTTTTCGAACTCAATTACTGTTTATTCCTTTACAATCATAATTGCAAATTTAGCTTCCTTGCAGCAATCTTTCTTAAATAAACGCATTAAGATAAATTGAGTAATCATTATGTCATTAATGACGTGTCATTACTCATTCTATGCAATCAGCGTTACTGCACAGAATGAATCCTTGTTTACACAAAAAACGATACAGATAAAAAATTCATCAGCATTTACTCCGGAAGTGAGTAGTATCTCAATGATATCGTTATGTTATGCGCAGTGTTTTCATTCCTTGAATCGTGCTTATTTCATTATAAAAATGATATCATACATACTATGAAACGAAGTGACCCGGGTGACTTTATAGCCAAATTTTTATAAATAGTTATTACAAATCCTGCATATTAAAATACAAATTTTAAAGTAATCAAATATCTTTCTATTGATATAAAATACTTTTTGCAAGATACTTTATTTGAGATCAGACTGTTAATATGACTCTTATAAACCTTTAACAAATTGGGTGTAGCATGACACTCATATTACCGCAAATTCTTTTGCATTTTGTGTTACTGTAATAGAAAAAAATAATGACACTATTTAAAGATCCGATTATTGTATTCTTTGAGATGTTGAAAAAACGTGAAAATATTGAGTTTGTATTGATTATAAAATTAAAAAAATATTATTTAGTTTGAATAATTACAAATCTAACACGCAGAAGATTACAATTTTGATACAGGAATAATACAATGATTTACTAATAAAACAATTCTACCATAAGTATGTAAAAAGATAGAAATACATCTATAAGTATTAACAGGTTGAGGGTGGCGTGACGCATATGTATGTCACGAATTGACGCACATTTATTTGCATTTTGTCTTACTTTAAACGTAAAAATTAATGAAACGTTTTATACGGTCGGTTATTAAATTCTTTAAGCTCTTAGAAAGAGGTAGAATCCTCGAGTTTATATCAAATGTTTAAAATTTTAATAAATATTGTAGATAATTGAGAAAATTCGCTTATACATAAGTCACCTTCAACCTGTTAATTAATATTGTTTTAAAATCACATATTCTAATTCCACCAAACAACCAAAATTATCCAGACAATTGCTCTTCAAAGAACACTTGAGCAAGTTATTCAAGTTACTTAAGGTCAATGACAGAAATCAAAGCTAAACTGCCAACATTCATAAGCTCAGTATAGGATTAGAAGTTTCTTTTATATACCAATATTGTATTACAACTTATTTAGAAACATACCAAATGAAACTTTATTTATCTTTTCGTACATGCAAATAACCGTAAAAAATACTACAAATGTACAGAGCTAACGCAAGTAACCCCCGCTTACATACAGCCCTCCACGAAAGATTTACCTCGAATCAATCACAATCTTAGATGTTAAGTCTTATCATACTTACACATCTATCAAACCCATTTTTGTATACCATAATACAATTATAAAGTCAACCATAAAGTCGCATTACATCGACCAACGAACTATCAACAAGGACAAAAGCCAGTGTAAGTCTAACGATAGCAATATAAATCACCGCGTCCCAGCGCGAACAAGAGAGCCGCTCTCTTATGCACAACAATGCGCAGTGTACACCGCTGGCAAAATGACGCGTCAAATCCACCACTCGCGAATAAAAGCTCCCCCCTCCCGCGCGCTCGCACTGGTTTGACAAATATATGTATAGGTATAGCGGGTGTGTGCGCCCGGTGCAGCGAGAGGAGATGCGCGGATAAGATAAAGAGTCGCGCGACGGAAACAGTCGCGCGCCGCAGCATGGCAGTGCCAGACGCAGCAGATGGGCCGAGAAAGCTCCTGTTAATGAAGAGCGCGAGAGCGAGAGAGAGTAAAATTCAGACACAGACGGACTATATGCTGCTGCTGCTGCTCGCTCTCAGCGTTCTCCAAGAAGACGAAGAGAAGAGGAAAGAGAGAGAGAGAGAGTAGACGCGAAGCCCTTCCTCCATTGACGGGGGCGCGGTAGGAAAATGGGGTCAGGGTGCCGAGAACCCTTACCTTTAAAGCGAGCGAGAGGGGAACTGTTTTACATGAGCCCCGCTTAACCCACATTTCGCCCACGCGGTCGTCCGGCCTTCTCTCTCTCTCTCTCTCTCTCTCTCTCTCTCTCTCTCTCTCTCTCTCTCTCTCTCTCTCTCTTCCTCTGCTCGCAAAAAGAGAAAATTGATTCTTTCGCTCTCTTGCTCTTGCTCTCTAGCTTATACTTGCGCAGGTGTGTGTATATACCCCGCTGTTCGAGGGCAAGGCGGCTGCTCGCGCACGTGCGCCGCGGATATGTATATATAGGTATTACGTATAGGCGTGCATGTGAGAGCGCGCGTCGATTTTGATTTCGATCGAGAAGGGGAGATCGCGGGCTCGGTTCGCGTTCTTTTTTTTTGTGCGCGAGCTTTGCTTTGATTTATTTCTGCTCGGATATTTCTGCGGCGATCGAGTGCAGAGGTGTTGTTGTTGTCGGTTGATTGCGCGTAACAAGTGTCGACGGGTGCAGGGCGTTTTGTTGGATTTGCGTGGGAATGCGTGGGTGCAGTGGGGAAAATTATGTGGCGAAAATTGTATATTGTATTGTACACACCGGCGAGTTTACATACATTGGGGGTGTACTGGATTTTCCATTAAAATTATCTTATTGATCCGTAAACACGAGTGTGTTTGTAGTTTATTGAACAAAACTTTTAATACGAACACTTTTATGTATTTAGGAACATTTTTTAGCTTGAAATGTGACAGAAAAAAGTAATAAAAAACACTTTTCTATTCTTCAAACAATTAATTGTGAAATTGTGAATAATATTTTTAACATGTAAAAAATTAATTCTAACATTTCTAGTACGTTAATTTTGTTTGTATTGACTGTTTGTATAGTTTACCTGAACTGTAAGCTTCAGAGCTGGAACAGGTACAAAAAAGTACACCTACTGGTGAGTTAATAGTAAATTGTGATATTCGTATATGAATATGCCACGCCAATGGTCATTTTGAATTTTGGAAATTTATTTTTAGAATCATAATCAGCGACCCAAAGAAACTTTAATACAAAATTTCACAAAAATCGGTTGAATACAAAAATGCATGAAATAGTCAGTTTTGCTATACAAGTTCTATCAGTGGGAATTGGTGATGCGTGGAATGAAAGAGCGTGTAACGTGTTCGTTGGAAAGTTGAAGAGTGATCGATTTCTGTTTTGGAAAACATAGAAGAGTACTAAGGAAACTTTCAAAAATACTTTCAACATAAATATTTAATGATACGAAAAGTTGTGAGAAATATTGTTACGTAACATTTTATTTATAATACAACATCTTGCAATCTTATAAATGTGTTTGAAAATAATGGTTTCCAAATTCTTAAGGAGATAGAAAACCCTTGACTTCCTATAGCAGAGAGTTTGAAAAATACTTTTGAATTCGATAGCTGCACAAATGGAAGAGGTTTCATAATATGTATCCAATTTGAATAATATCAATGATACACTCAAGTATAAAAATCTTGTAATGAATACTCTTAGCAAAATTCGAGGCAAAATTTACACATCGGGGAAGAAAACTACCACCGCGACAGCGGTGGCGCTAGCAAAAATGCCGCTTGACCGCCATGTTATTCTCGTATAACATGGAATACGACATATATAATGGCCAACGAAGGGGCGATCCCACGAGAGGTCGCATGGTAAATTTAAAACTCCAAATTATTACTATCAAACGTTATGATAAATAACAAACCTATGATTTAATTACTATTTTGCGAAAAACATTTGAATATTTTCGCGTATTTTCGTTAAAAAGAGTCTTTGTTAATAGTAATATTTACCTGTGTTTGTCGTTTGCAAAAAAGGTGTCCGGCACCCAGATTTTCTCGGCGAAGTCTCCGCTGAGAGTGAGAATCTCCTTGTCGTGCGAGAAAGCCAGCCTCTCGTCTTTCCAATATTGATTGAGGTACATCGTTATCGTGTAATCCTGCGAAAATTCAGACGACGTCTCTTATTAAGATAATACATCACGTCTCGCAAAAATACGGGGAGCCTGACTATACTCGCACATTTTCTACTTATAAGGGTCTCGAGTTCCATTTATCTTTTATATGTAAATAAATGGATGCGTCAAAAGATAAAGGTATTTAATACAAAATAAAGTTTTATAAATGTTTCTTCAAATTTTTATAATGTGAAATATTTTGTAAAATAAATATTATTCATATCAGTAATTATTAACCTTTTAGACCCCAAGTGTGCCTGCATGCACACGCGGTTTGGACTACAATAATCACTTCTAGGGTATCAATACGAAGAAGTCAGTGTATATTAAAGTCTAGATAAGAGCTTTTGTTTAAAATGATAATGCAAATACTGATTTTTTTAATAATTCAAAGTAAAGAATCTTTTTGTTAAATCCTTTTGATAGATACTTGTATATAATAACACTCAAACTAACTAATTACCATGCTAGTTGTTAAAATTTAATTAATATAAGAGTATAATATTAACAGGATATAGTAGTTTTTTATATCCACCTCCATAAATCATACTAGGAGTATGTTTTTCTTTTAAAAACCATTCGTAAATTCCTTTTAGACCATTTTTGAGGTAATAAACTACTTCCCATATTTTTTTTCAATCGAAAAAGAGCCTTGGGACTTAAAGGGTTAAGTCATATATATGCACAAGTACTTTAAGACTCCTTTATTAACAAACTGATAGACTTGTAAGTACAAAAACCCCAGTTCTGTAATATATACAGCTTAAAAGACCATCACATAAAAAATAATTGAGAACGTGAACGGAATTGTATAGTCATTTGGAACGTTACCAAATTTGGAACGTATACCAATAAATGCTCCCTTTTCTCGAATGTTCACAGATTTTCAAGGTCTTAGCTCTAATTTCGAAACATCTGCATCCGTAATAAAAAAATGTGAAAATCCTCAAATCGAAAGTTTGTAGAACTAAAAAACATTACTGAGATTATTTATATAACATAATGACCTATTAAAAAAAGTTTCATGCAAAAATACTTCAATATTTTTATGAATACCATTCAAATAAAAACTCTAGTCTGGACTTTCAAGACTTTGTTGAATGGCATTCGTCGAAATAATGAAATATTTGCTTGAAACTTCGTACAATAGTATAGATTAATACATAAGAAAGGTCAACGTTGTTCTAGTTTTACATAAATCGGTCTGTATAGGGTGAGTGAAATGTTTAAAAACCCTGGATTATCTCGAAAGGGAAGCATTTTCGCTGAAAACATTGAATTAAAAAAGTTCGAGGTTCGAAGAAACCTATTAGATAAACAGAACAAATTTTGAGCTCATCTGATTGTGTTCCTAAAACACTGGAATTTTCCCATATAATGTTTTTATCAAAAATAATTTTCTTTCAGAATATACCGGGGTTTTATCTATTTTCACACACCACGTATATTTATCAACCATCTCGATCGTTGATATTTAAGGCAAGAAATTTGAATTTTAGATTAAAAAAATTGAATTTAAATGTAACTCAAAAACTAGGATAATCCCATACGACCCAAAATTAGCGTGCAAAAATCGGCAATAGCAATTAAAACCTTCAAAACCATCACCAATCTAAGAAGCCTCAGCTCATCTCAAAACAAAAAAAACCCCGCACCTATCTCACAAAACCGAAAATGCAGCGCATCTATCCAATACGAAAATAAAACGTCAAAACCGGCAAATCCCTCCTCCCCTCCCCCTCAAAGCTCCCCAATAATTTCCTCGAAATCCCGACAAAGTGTGCCGCTCGCGCGCATCTCGACTCGTAACAACAATGCCAGCCATTCTATTCTCGCCCGCAGCTTTTCGCGCGCATCATCGCGTCCTCCATCATCACGTCACAAACACACACACAAACACACACACACACACACACACACACACACACATCGTGCACTTGCAGCGCGCGATGCGCCTCATGCGCAAAATCGTTTGACGTAAAGACGCTCCTACTCCTCCTTCGCGTTTATCAACGCTTCTTTAATGGCGTATCTCTCTCTCTCTCTTTCGGTAAGACGTTATGCATTACGCGCGCATCGCGGCGAGCTTTATCGGCGTCATGCTCGGAATGATCGGCCATATAGCTCCGCAGTCTCATATCGCATTCCCGGAGGGCAGCTGTCGAGATGTATGTATATATATATATGTTATGCTCGTGGAGGCTTACGTACACACCACGTACGTCAGTGCATACGCTACGTGTGGGTATGTGTATACAGCTCAGCTCGATAAATGAGAGTCGACGAAATTGAGAGAGAGATAGAGAGAGAGGGAGAGAGAGATAGAGAGAGCGAGAGAGAGATGGACAGATCCGCGAGGCATCGATATAAGAGACAGATTTTGTAGGATACGAGCGAGACATAGACGGATGAATAACTTCTTTCGAGCTGTCACGTGGCGTTGTGCCATTGTGCGAGAGGTATGGATAGATATATTGAAATTTTAGTCACACGGGTAAGGTGTAGTCGTGAAATATAATTTGATTTTATCGCTGGTTCTAGTGCACGGGCTACACGTGTCTCGCAGTTAGGGGTTCTATTATCTGACCGATAATTGGTATGTAGTTTAGAGATAGGAGCGTGTTTGCTCGCGTCATTTTTAGGAAACATTGCATTATCCAACGGCCCTTCGGAGGCTGAATACAGAACGTATTGAGCAATGATTTTGGATGGGCTCGCGCGCGATGTGGAAATAATTACTGATATGCAATTCATCTGTGCTACGAAAATAGATTTGTAATAGCTCCCATCTAGCGTTTTCTTTGTATTGCAGTATTGCGTCATTGACTAAACATTGTAGCAAACACAATTCATATAGGTACATTTTATTACGTTCTTACTTTTTTAAATGAAACAGTTTTTTTTGTGCAAACACAAGGTCTTATTCGCTTGTTGAAAATTCGTCTCATACATTGTAGGATACCTATATAACTAAAATATATACTACCTATTATAATTAAAATTTGAATTCCTTATTGTTACACACATTAGGATTTTTAAGCATTTCTAATCGTTAATTTCTTGGCTTCCACCATATTTACGAGGGGATTGGTAAAAATGTATCACATAACAATAGACCGAAAACTGCGTGGGTATCACAGGAGATTTCTCGGAAGTACACCAATAGTGTCTTTTTAGTCATTTGAAAATTTGACAATTAATTTTGAAATATTTTGTATGCTTATTCTTTCCCGTTTAATTTTTAGTATCTCGAAAATAACCCGGAACAGATATTTTTACGATGAATTGTTAAATTGTGAAATTTTGAATATTTGATTTACGCAATATCTGCCGGAACCTCTTTTATCGTAACATTTTTTGGTACACGCGCACCTTGCTACACACAATCATGTATACAAAATACACATATATGTACACAAACTCGCGCATCACACATATCGCTAGTGCAGGAAACATCTGGTGCGGGCCTAGCGAACAGAATTAACACCATCACGTTCCTATTCTATCCATGATGCGATTTACATGCGTTTTTAGTGATTTTCACAACTCAAATAATAAGTTTTATAGTAACAAATTTATCTATTGCTAAATAATGTGAAATGCTAATTATATCCAAAAAATATATTAAAATACACTGGTTTTTCTTTTACATAATCATATCAATGACAATTTCATGAGTTAGATGCAAAGTAATTAGAGGCGCTTTTCGTGGAAAAGTACATTGCAATATTAATAAGTAGCATATTATTCACACTTTTGAATACTTGACTTTTAAAATATTATAAACGTAGCCAAAGTACGAACTAAATCTAGTTGTTTAAAAATGTTGCTTTCTTGTGTAATAATGCCTTTTAATCGTTAAATTGTTACCTTGTGTAATATTACGTTTCATTCAATTCATTAAATTAATTCAATATTATCAATTTCGGTTATTATCTATTAGATTTGCTAAGATAAAATGAATATAAAAAGTGCTTTAGTCGAAACGATAATAATTTAGTGATAGTGCGACAGTAATTTAAGAAAGTAGGTTAATCCCGTTTAAGCTTTTGATAATGCACTCTAATCGTTATCTTCAAAAATGAATCAATCAAAGAATAAAATTTTAAAATGAAAGGAAAAACCAGATTAAATTCATTAATCAAAATTATGAATAGAAAGTAAGTAACATTTTGTAATAGAAACACTATTCAAGATCAGGGACAAAAACAATAGATAATTACATTTAATAAGCGAATGAGAAAGATGCAGAAATAATCATAAATATATAATAAGAATATAAAAAGGTTTTATTGAAGAAGGAAAGTAAAGTAAATAAAAACGAAGACAAGTCATAGATTGAACAACGTGAGTTTGTAATGAATGCAATTACAATAAATCTTATACTGCGCAAAATAATAAGTGCGATTTTATTAACTTTATTTTAATTATTATATGACATATTTACAAATTAATTTAGTCAATAAAAAGAGGATATCTTATTTTACTCTACTAATTCATTCATAATCAATTAATTCAAATTTGTAACTATTTAACTTCAATTGATAACTGCGTAATTTAATCACATTAGCGGCCAAATACTAAAGGAAAAACTGAATGAAAACATTTCCAATTCAGAATTTTCAAAAAGTGCTACACAATCGCCGTGCTTTCCCTTTGAAAGAGCTTAAAATACGCCGAAACGTACAGAAGAAGGACAAAGCTCTGCCCCTAAAAACAAAAGGCATAAAACTACAAGTTCAGAGCAAAAGCTGCATATGCGCACGGCACACACACACACACACACACACACACGCACGGCACAGACACACACACACACACACACACACACACACACACACACACACACACACACACACACACACACACACACACACACACGCACAAACACACACACACACACACACACACGAATATTCAGATCCCAGCATCTGCAGCGGCAGTGACGAACAAGGGAGCCGCAGAGAATTTTGCCTCTTTTTTTTCCGCCGCGAGTTTACAAATTCACGGCCAATGAAAGTGGGTCGAAAACGATTTCAGGTCCAAGTGGCTGCCGTTGCGCGGCAATTGCGCGCCGCGGGTCAATTATCGGATTAGTTACGCTGCGAAATTTTTATACACCGTCGTGTATTCTATTTCGGTATGCGGCACGCGCGAAAGTTTTTCTCCGGGTTCTCGGATTTCAATTGGCAGCGATTTTTCCGCCACTCTCGCACCCGCGCGCGCTCCGCTTGAGGATCTAATTTTTTCTCTTTCGCTCTTTCGCACCCTCTCTCTCGATATATATATAGAGAGAGAGAGAGAGAGAGAGAGAGAGAGAGAGAGAGAGGGTGCGAAAGAGAATATATATATATATATATATATATATATATATATATATATATATATTTATGTATGCGTATATGCAAAATCCACTTTAGGGGGAGACACAGTTTAACCATTTACCGCCTTTATGCGGAGGATTTCCGGCTGCGCTGAATTGTTTTGGTTGAATACTTTGGGAAATGCGTTCATTAATTTACCCAAGAGGCATTTTTTTCTTTTCTTGTTTCAAGGGAACTTTTGATGCTCTTTATTAAAATATTTTAAGTGAATAATTTTAGTAAAGAGTTATTTAAAGAATTGATAAATAATACACTCATCTAACCAATACAAACCGTCTCGAAATAGACGGCCTTTTATAAATTAGAAATTTGAAAATTTGAAAATTTGAATCTTAGTAATTGGCATTCTGATAGTCTGCACTGTAGTTGAGTGTACATTATGTTTTCTACATATTTTTTATTCTTACTGGAAAATGCATTTTTTAGTTATTTTAAACTAAATTTAAAAAAAATGCTTGTATTGGTATAAAACAGTTTTTTAATGCTAGAAACCCTTACAATAAATAAAATGAATACTATAAACAATCAATCTACACTTTTAAAAAAAAATTTATTGGTTATTTGGTAATTATAGTATTGCACTTTTAAGGTGGCTCTCCGATGATGTTTTCGATAAAGTTGGTTCAACTCTTCCTTAATAAGTAGACATACGCATATTATTATATTATATTTTATATTTTAAGCTGAAAAATGTCATAGTTTAGTCAAAGATATTTACGTATTGCAGTTTCACATTATTTTGCCTAATTTCGATCATTTATTGACAGTATAAAATTGAATAAAATAACGTCTTTCTTAGAATTTTTAGGTTAAAAATGATCTATACTTTCTTTTAAGAGTTTTTTATTTATTTTTTTAAATACAATAAAGTTTGGATTATAAATTGAACCTATATTTTTCATTATTCTTCACCAATTGCTGTTTCTCGTTATTTAAGTTATCAATATTTAAAATGTTTTTAGTGCATACCAAAATAACAAATATTGATGAAACTTTTAGGATATGTTCTTTGAAGTTTTCGTAACATTAATCAACTGAAATATTTTGTAAATATCCATGACAAAGCTCATGTTAAATGTTTGCATTAACAAATTATCACTATTATTAACTATTTTTAAACAAAGTAATATTTATTATTTAAAAAAAAACACATAGTTGAGTAAAAATGGATAATTTTACCTAACTTCTGTTTATATCACAGTCAAAAGCACTCAAATTTTTTTATTCATAATAGTCTTTGTGGCGTGCGCTAATAACATTTAGCGTACAGCCTAATTTTACTTAAAAATAAACCTATTATTCTCAATAATTTCCATAATATCTGATGAAAAGTTTAAAGATATGTGTATCAATTAATATTATTATAAACGTGTCAAGTAAATATTTTTTTATTAGCCTTAAATCTACGGAAGTTTTATTTTTCACCGGAGATCCACCTTAAGTATCCAAGTCTGAATAGTAGCAAGAATAAATAAGCTTAATCAATAACAAGTAATATTATTTTAAATAACAATAATATGTTTATAAGCAGAAGATTCTTATTTGCTCGCAAAATAGTATTTTGATCTAAAATGCTCTTTTTATCAATATAAGGTATCTGCAATAATATACTGACTGATCTTGACATTTAGAACAACAATGATACAATCAGGTGAAAATTAGTTTCAAGTACACATGTTCGTCCTTCAATATTCTGACTTAATCTGCTTATATCATGGATATAGTGATTTTTTAAATCGATATTTATCAATTTGTGTAGAAAGTTTTTATTGTGGTATATAGCTATAAATAAATTTATCAGAAGATAACTTATTTGCAAATTATGTTATTCGTACATCAATCACACTAATTATTATCTACTATCTATATCCACGTGCGCGTAGTAAAAGATAAATAGTTTGTTATTAATTACTTATCTTCAAAAAACACTTGATAATCTACTTATAAGAGATCTATAATTTTTCCGAATATCGTATAATTTTAAGAAGTGTTCATTCTGTACTTAATTCAACTTTTCCAAAAATAACATTTTTTTATATATTTTTACATTTTATGGAGCTTGATGTAATTTAACGTTTAACGAATATCTTTTATACATTATGAACTGGATGGAGACTTGACTACAGACATCTTGATATCAACAAAAAGATAATTTAATTTGAATTTGTTTATTTAAAGCTAAACAACTGGACTTTCTATTGCTAATGATATAATTAAAAACATGATAGTTTTTTAAAAATTTTTAAAATTCAAAAACTCTTATTTCTGTTGTTCGAAAAAATTAAAATGATGTATTTACTAATTATCCTGACCTAATTACTATTGAATATAGAATACAAAATAAATAACACATTTTTGTTTATTCTTCAATATACACTGTGTTCAACATTTCTATTCGTCATAGCTCGCATCATAGCAATGAATCCATGTCAGTAATGAGGAAGAGGAAGACGCACCCCAGATACATTATTTGGGATCTTTAGTATTTTAAACATTAAATGAATTCAACTCACCATATTGACTTCAGAAATAGCGTCGAAACTTGCTATCGTGAGATCCATTTCAACGAACAAGGGATCACCTTAAATAAAGTTTGCATTATTAAATAGATGTAATTAAATTATATGCAGTATTTATAAAAAGAATTATAATTATTATTTAATTTATTTGAGGCGTATAAATATATTTTTATTAATTATCTTGATTTATTTATAAAGATCCATCATATTTATTATTAATGATAATACTTAAAAAAAACTTTTCTGCTTAACATATTAAAATATTCCACATTGAATTGAAAAATTGGAATAAAATGTCAAGAATTGTAAAGTTAACTAGAAGTTCAGTAACTTTTTTGACCAGTAGTAATTTTATAATGTCTACAAACTTTACATAGGTCTAACATTAGATATCTAAATTTTTCTGCATTTAATGAAATCTTATACTGTTATATGCTCTTTTTGTATATTATTCAGAATTTTCGTATGTACATTATTTAACACTAAATATATGTCCTTACAAAATTTACTAGAGTCATTCATCAAATAATGGACTTTATAACATTAAAGTTAGTTCAAATTTTGATAAATATTTACAAAAAGATTACCATAGTTGCCATAAAGAAGAAGCCTGAAGTTTACGGTTAAAATATCGATTAAAGCCCAAAATTAATACCGTGCTGTAACTGATATGTATCTATTTATATATAAATTTTATATAATACGAATTATAAAGCAATTCTTTTAAACTTTTCATGAGCTATACAGAGATGTATCACTATATGGAATTATACAAATATTGGCGTCTGATCTAGAATTGACAGAAGATAGTAAAGAAATAATTATAAAAAGTATACATAACTTCTCCCTTTCGGATGTCCGGTGTCGGGGCGGCCCGGGGGGAGTCCATGTAAATCAACAAACCAAAGCACATTAAGGTGGGCACATGAAATGTGCTCAGCTTAGCAAGCGATTGGCAGATAGAAATACTCTCTAGGGAAGCAGATAGATACGCCTAGACATTGTAGCTTTACAGGAAGTTCGGAGGGCGGATGTTAAGAGGGAGAGCATGGTAAGGCAGCGAATCAATAAGTATACACTGTTACATGGTGGATTACAAAAGGCGGAACAGCTGGAAATAGGTTTCCTAATTAAGAACAACCTGACAAATGCGATAACGAATTTTAGCTTTATCAACCATCGTTTAGACACCCTCATTATTCAAAGCAAGTGGTATAAATACATATTCATTAAGGTTTACTGCAAATGGCGACACCGACCACTTTTTGGTGGTAGCTAAGATCAGAGCTCGTATACTAGTTACCCAAAATAAGAATAAAACGGATAAAACCTGCCCAACAACTGAGTTTAACTTGTAAAGACTACAAAATTACGACACCTCCTTCAGATATAGGAAAGAACTAAAAGACAGACTAGATAGTATAGAGAATAAGGAAAGCAGGAATGACATCGAGACAACCTGCGATAATATTAAAAACTCAATTAAACAAGCTGCTAAGATAGTATTAGGGAAACGGAAAAAGTACAAACATAAACCGTGGTTTAACGAAGAATGCGAGGAATGAAAAAACAAAAGGCAGCAAGCGAGCGTGTAATCTTAATAACAATACAGAACTAACGCTTATGCAGTACCATAGCATCAGAGAACAGGCCAAACGGGTTTTCCGAAAGAAAAAGATAGAATGGGAAAATAAGAATATTTCGGCTATTCAGGAAAACAATAACAAGAACAATATTCGTGAAATATACGCAAAGATAAATTTGATCAGGAAAGGAGCACAGAACAATTCCGATTATCTAAGGGACGAACAAGGAAACCTAATAACCGATACAGCAGGGATAATAAGCAGGTGGAGAAGCTACTTTGATGAGCTCCTAAATGTACACGAGCAACAATTCGTCTCGGACAATCAAAAAGCTAAAAAATAACAGATCCCGGGAGTAGATCAATTACGAGCAGAACTATTCAAAGAGGGAGGAAAACCACTTATTGAAATAATTCACACTCTTATACGTGCCATATGGAAAAGGGAAATTATACCTATGGAATGGAGAGATTCAATCGTAATACCGATTCACAAGGAAGGAAATAAAACGAATTGCAATAATTACAGGGGTTTTTCTCTGATATGTACATGTTATAAGATATTGTCCAATGTACTACTAGCGAGACTCACTCCCCTCGCGGAAGAAATCCTTGGGGATTATCGATGTGGATTTCGCCGAAATAGGTCGACTAATGACCGGATGTTCACAGTTAGGCAACTCTTGAAAAGAAATGGGAATATAGCAAAACAGTACACCAACTATTTATTGATTTTAAAAAAGCATATGACTCGATTATAAACGCTAAAATGTACTGCGTCTTAGTACTACTAGGGATTCCAAAAAGACTAGTTAATTTAATAAAAATGTGTCTAGATAATAGTAGGGGCATCGTTCGCGCAGGAAACAGCCTATCAGAACTATTCGAAATCCACAATGGATTAAAACAAGGGGATGCGCTATCAACACTACCTAGTATTAGAATTCGTTGTCAGACGGACCGTACAAGAAAGCGGGAAGAAGTAATACTTAACGGTTTCTTAACGCAATTGCTAGTCTATGCAGACGATATAGATATAATAGGACAGAACAGGGAAACCATAATAAAAACCTTGAAATACTAATAAAAACGGCAAAATAAGTAGGTCTAAAAATTAACGAAAAGAAAGCGGAATACATGGTCACTGACAGAACGGCACCCGTGAATGAGTATAGCGACCTGAAGGTGTTAGACAAAACCTTTAAAATAGTAGAAGAATTTAAATACCTCGACACTATAATTGACACCTAATTTCTTTTAAAAATTTCAATTGAGCATAACTTTCTATCTGAGTGCCCTCAAAAGTGCTGCGATATCGCAAATTAAAGGTCTTCATGTCAGCTTTCACACAAAATTGTATACAAGTACCTATGACGTATATTACCTGAAGTAAATTACATCAAACTGTAAGAGATCCCATTTAAAATGTTAGTAATGCAATGTATTACAGAGACCGGTATAACTTTCATATTTTGATATCCTATGGTATTCCAATATTTCTGTTGATACTATTTGGAACAAAGATTCAAAATAATATTGGATTTTGAATAATTATGAAAGATTGAGGTTATTAAAAATGTCCAAAAATAGCCTGTTTTAAGTCAAGATTTTGACTTATATGACTGTTAAGTCAAAGAAAAGTTTTTCTTGCCGGTTAGGATGCAACTGATTTTTAATTCTAGTAGTATAATCAATTGCCAAAACTTATTTTAGCATGAATAATTAAGTTTTAGTTATTTAATTGGCGACTTTACGAAATAATTGCATAAGTGCTCTTTAAAAAATCTTAAATTCGAGGTAGTTACCTTTAAATGTTAACTTGAAGCACCCATCTTGCAGGAAATTTATTTTTTTGACAAATACCAACTTTTTAGAGGCTTACTTTTGATATTTGAAAGCTTTAGGGAATTTTGAACCACCCTATGACACACTCATCGGGATTCTCATTCAAGACACTACAATTCGCATTTGTAAATCCGACCCAAATCCACATTATCAACAAATCCCAACGCAAATAACCGAATTATCATCGTATCCCTCATTCCTCCCATCGCTAACCCCCCCCCCCCCCCCTTATCCCACCGCCCCCCACACATACATACACATTTTCCCCTCGTTATTCTTTCACCTACATCTTTATCCCATCGGCCGAAAGGAAGCCAACCCGCGCAGCATCATCAGCGGTCAATAAAACGTAAACGCTTTACTTCCACTCATTGAGCCATTCAATTAAAAGCGCGCTAATGATCGGCCGTGTCGCGGCGCGGGTGTTGAATAGAGTACAGAGCCTCCGAAGCAAATTCCATTAAGAGCGAGTGCGCGCGTGTCTATCAACTCTCGTATACATGTACTCTCGCTCGCGCGCACTCTCGTATCTGCGCAGCGCGCGTGAAGGCCTTCGAGTGAGAGAGAGAGAGAGAGAGAGAGAGAGCTGGCATTAGCGGTTATTCTGCGATAGATAGATAGATAGATAGATAGAGAGAGACTGAGTATTTTGCCGCTGATTTTCGGTTGCTGCTGCTGTCGCTGGTGTTGGGGCGCAAATAATGGCTTTTTCGGCGCCCTGGAGCGTTATAGAGGCGCGAAGTCGACCGTTCGATTTATTTGCGAGTGAGAGGCTGCGCGGAGAATTGTACTTTTTGGAGATTTAATGATGGTCGGGTTCGACGACGGATTCGCAATATATTTCTTTTTTTAGTGCGAAAAGGAAGTTTTGTAATCAAGCACTGGTATAAAAACATTTATAGGTTTGATCATTTTTAGATTTTTTGATAAATCGAATAGAAATTAAATTCATTTTAACGTATATGCAAATTAGTTTTCTGCTTCAATCATACCTATTACTTAACACGTAAGACTCTTTCAAAAATTATTAATAAAGTATGCTGTTTAACCTTTTGGTAGTTATGAGACTGGATTACAACGTATGGCCCGTTATCCATATATAAAGTATACGTATAGATTAAAGTTGGTTTGAAGGGCGCTGAATATTGAAAAAATTATAATGAAGATGAAGTATATTTCAAAATTTACATATTTAAGTAATTTTATTTCATGAATTTTGCATTATAAAAAAAATATGATATTACTCGTATCTTTTTTTAAATTGCACGTTAAATGACAAAATTCGTTCTCATGATTTTGAATTTTGAAAGAAACAAATCTCTACACAATAGAACCCTTTAAATTTTTCTATCAATTATCACTGTAATGTTATTTTATATTAAAAGTTAAATCGAGACTCTATTAAAGTGCCAGTGAAGACGAGGTACTATAGCCGCTAAAGGGTTAATTCCTCTAGATCATTTTCGGAAAGCGCACTTACATTAATCTATCCTATAATTAAAATGTCAATGTATTATATTATTCTAAGATTAACTCGGTCAAAGACTTACTAATGGAAATACCCTTTTTTAATAATTAACTTAATAATCAATTTGCAATTTAAACTTTACATGTACAATTAGACAATCTTAGGTTAATCAAATGATAATGAAAAGTAAACAAAAATTAATAATACTAAATCACGTTGATAGTCATTAAAATGGTATATTATAGGTCATCGACCTGTATGGGCCACTATGTACATACAATATCAGTAATACGCAATACGCATTAATGCGGTGTAAATAATTATTATCGTTTTAAATAACAATGTATCAATTGTTTGTAGCTTTAAATTATGTTACAAATTAACGAATGTTATACACATAATTCTTGACGAGAACAATAAAATTGTGGTTAATGCCATAATAATTAGTTTATTATTTGTTATTTGAATGAATCGATCGGTCTGTATAAGTACCTAAATAAATAATAGCAAGATGTAACAACAATATTAGTCTAAATAACTTTGAACCCATTAATTTTCAAAAATATTCCAAAACAAACAAGATAAACGCGCATTATTCAAGACCGCGACTTCTAGTGCCGAGGTAATACAACGCCAATTTGCAGCTACTACTAACAGCCTCCTCCGCGGAAATAACGATCACGTGAACGAACCGTATACACTTCCCCAGACCATCCGCCAATATTTGTCGTCCTTGTGCATCGCATCTTATTATTAAAATATTGTCAATTAACATAAAGTCGATCGCGTGGGCGTACAAGATATAGATAGACAGATAGATAGATAGATAGTTAAATGAAGAGAGAGTGAGAGAGAGACTTACCACCGAAATTCGGCCTCAGCCGAATGTCGTAGCCGTCGAGGATCCTCGAGATCGTTTGCGTCACGTTCGCGAGCCTGTCTGATAACTCCGTCGAGCCACTCTGCAAAAAACTGTTAGACGGATACAAGAATATAGCGTATTATATAGTCACCCTGCGCGAGACTCACGCTGCATGCACTGCACATATACACACACACACTCACTCGAGCGAATTAAAATTTTTATATCGGGTGTACACATTGTATACGAGATATGATACACAGTCCAGTTAAATTAGACACAGAACAGAGAGGTTTGCGGAATAATGCCAAGGTCGTCAAAAATAAATTAACGGCATAGAAGAGGTGTTTCTCAGTGAAATAAAATTAATTCACAACTCAAACTACTTATGCTTTTTGCAAAAAGAAACCCGAAAAACTAAAAAATACTTATATTTTAGAAACTACTTATAGGAGAGAAAAACTAGTAGGTATTGAAAATATCTATAAAATGGGACGTTTTACGTTAAGATTGGATAATTAATTTATGCGAAAAACGAAATCAAGTAAACCAAAATTGGCAGTGCACACGTGCGCGCGTTCCGTGGTGGCGGCTCGAAAAGGTCGTTCGGCCGCTCTCTCCCGCGCGGCGCATGCGCATAACCACTTATCATAGTTAGAAATTTTATTCATCGGCATATCGAGTTTTTCATGTATTTAAAAGCTCATCTTAAAAACGTTTTCGCGAGCTTTTTTTTTGGTGGACGTAATTGCCCGACGTTGACGAATACTGACTTACGTCCACGAAAAAAAGATTTTATGTCCATGAATATGGTTTTACGTTACGGATATATCTTTCCGTTGACGAATACTACCTTACGTCACGATAAAGGTCTTATGTCCACGAATATGGCTTTACACTGCGGATATTGCCTTACGTTGACAAATATTGCCCTATGTTGACGAATACTACCTTACGTCACGAAGAAAATCTTACATCCACGAATGTGGCTCTACGCTACGGATAGGTATTGCTTTACGTTGACGAATATTACCCTACGTTGATGAATATAAAGCTCGGTCTTGAGTTTACGCTTACGTTAACGAATAAAATATATGTACACGAATAATAATTACGTTCACTAAAAATCTCTCTTGATGAAAAGCTTAAGTTCACAAATAATATTCGTGGACATAATATATCCACACAAAATTACGTTCACTAAAAATCTCTCTTGAGTAGTCAGTTAAGTTCACGAATTTTTGTTTCGTCGACATAATATATCCACGTAAAATTCACTAAATCCATGAATGCTCCGTGAATAGCGCGACCCTAATGCAACACGCCTCCTTTTGTGTATATTTTCAATGCCTACAGAAAACATACTATACTCTTTTCTCTCCGATAAGTACTTTCCAAAACATATGCCCAAACAACATTTTTGAATTTTTTTATTTCTTTTTTTTTTTAAAAGCGGGAGTACTTTGAGTTTGGAATTTATTTGATTTCACTGAAAAACACTTCTTCTTTGCGATTAATTTTTTTTGGCGACCTTGGATTTATTCCGCTTTCGATGTCTAATTTGACTGAACTAACATACGTTCGATCTAAAACTGAGGGGCTGCATGGAATAAGGGCCAAAAATCCAAAAATGATGTCTGAAAAAAATAGAATACACTGTACGTGTAATTGTTTATTAATAAAAACGATAATAATAGCCGTTTGTAGGTATTGCCAAATAAATGTTTACTATTCAGCATATGAGCATTTTTATTGGACATAATGACATATGTTAAAAATAAATCATATTTATAGACCCTTATACCGCGTGGTCCACTAATTTCTGTAATTTTCATTTTTCTTATAAGGGCGAATGATTTTATTATGTAACATACGTTGTCAACTGTTAATAATGAACATAGAATTATTGTTTCTACGGTGAATACGCGGTGAGTTTTTAACATTAATTTAAAATTTATTATTTGAACTCTTTGAGTTAATATTTTGATTGGGGTTGAAAGAAAGCAGTAAAAAGGTTAACGAAGGAAAGATTATTTATTTCCTTTAACCCAAAAGAAGTTGGACTTGGAGAGACTTATAAATAATTTTTAAAGCAAATTTTTAAAGAAGTAAATAGTTTGAAAATAACGTAAATGTCAAGCAACACATAAATGTTACTAACAATAAGTTTCTAAAGAAGGTTTATAAATAAATAAATAAATCAATAAATAAATTATTGCTAATCAAATTAAATATAAATAGCATACATATTGTGGATTATTTAACAATGACCTACGAGAATTATTAATAAATATGTAATTAAAGTTTTTCATAATGAATACTTAAATTAAATCCGCAATTAAATAACCACTTTCACAGAGTATCAATTACAAAATAAGTAGAAACTAAAGAAAAGACTTGTATGCATTCAGTCTTGCTCTAACGAACGCCCACAATGATACGGTAATAGCATTCTCTGATTATTCATTCAAGACACCTGTTGGAAATTGCCTTTCCGATTGAAAAACGAAATGTTCTGATGTGCCTAATGAGTAACATTATTGATTTAAATTGGATTGATGTTTCATTATATTATACAAAAGATAATGTCGTATGCATTATGAAGCTTATTACAGCCAGTTAAATTAATCAAAGTGCAATTAAAACTTATCTATTATGTTGGCTATTATTTAATTTTATCTTTAATATTTAATAAAATTCTGATATTCATCGATAATATACTTGATAGCTTTAAAAAAACTTATTTATTAGCATTTCAATTAGAATTCATTTTACTTAGTTAGCATTAATTGCTTTGTATTGCACAACAATATCCGACGGTTTATTTGCTGAATGAGTAGAAACATCCAGGCATGGTAAGACATCCACGCGTACCTTACAACTGATACAATAATGTAACATTTTGTATAATTCGAAATTCAAAATTGCATAAATACGATATTTCTATATTTGAGGGAAGTTATTACCACTTTCTCCTGAGTTAAGTTGCTTATACTATATTATATATTTCATGATTTTGTAATCTAATCCACTAGTTATGTAGGTTAGAAAAATTACATTATTAGGAATTTTAACCTATAATTAGACGGCAGTTGTGAATATGATTCTTTGTTTTTAAAATGCAACTTTAAATTGCCACGAAATCTAATACAATTAAAAAATAAAATAGTTTACCACATTTTCCGAACTATAGATCTATCTAACTATGTATCTTCGATGAACGATGTAGATTTAAAGCAAAAAAACGTTTTCGAAGGATACAATAATCATAGATATCATTCACTTCAAGATCGAAAATCGCGATGCCCTCTCAAAGCGTTCCAAAGGGAAAAACAAAACAGCCCCAACTGGAGTCATCCCCTCGCTTGCTCTCTGACCAATTCAATCCCCCATATATACCTAGTATCATCCCACCATAACTCCCCAAAATCCGTAAAATCCATGTGCTCTCGAAGCCACACTCACACGCGTAATCTCCTCCTCCCCTCTCACTAGACAATATACATACAAATACGATCTGACCCGGCGTGGCGCGTGTCTCTATTAGGACTATCCACATAAGCGCAATCCTGTTCTATAGCACTGTGTTATATTTGCACTGTCCATTTAAATTGTAGAATTAAAAAGTTTATATACATGTCTATTTATGGTTGTGTTTGATCTTTGACAATGTGAGCCTGTAATAGGGCAAACATTTTTGTATACCCATCTGAACAAAAATGGCCAATTTTTTCCCTGAAAAGCGAGACCAAAATTACACTTTTTGCCCGCAAAATATAATACTATAATATATTAACCAATTAATAAATATAATATAATTAATAAACAAGTGTAAATTTGACCAAAAATCATTCATCTATCCTATTTCAAATTTTAGTTAATGTTACTAACATTACTGATAATTCAATAAGAGCAAACAAAATTAATTAATAATTTTTCGTACATTTTGCAGGTACTTGATATCTTAGATCAAACGCGATCACAAAAATTAAATAGACATGCAGATATACTTCTCAGTTCTATATTCTTCACGAATAGCACGACACAGGCTTGTAATTATTTTGACAATTTCTTAGAGACTGTTAACATAAGCATCATCCTGTGTTATGAAATAAGTAATCTAGCTATTACTGTATATACATATATGGTCCTTTAAGTGTTTAAAAATATTTAGTTACAATTTAATAAATGAATGATTTTGATAATAGGGAATAAAAACAAAAATGTTACCAAGTAAGGGAGTAAGAGACTTTGATTTTATGATGCCATTATTGATAAGTGTATATAATTATTAGAGAGTAATTCTTAGAATTATTTTAATTAATAGAGTAGTACATTCTTATTCCATGTTGAACATGATCTTACTTCGAGTGCTAATACATTATGTACCACATAGTTATTTTTTTATTTACTTGTTTATTTCTTTTTCTTTTTTCATTTTATCTTTATATGTGATTTTTATTTTCACTGTATTCAATGGTATACGTACATTGTAAGAATTCATTCGGTTTAAATTGTATTTTTTTCTTATAAATATCAAATTGGTGTAGTAAACCTTTAATTTAATATAAAAAATGATCACTGCGTATTCGTTCTTATGTCCACTTACTGTATAATGACAAAAATTCGAACCTTTTCATTTTTCATCTAAACCATTCATTTATTAAAGATTCTAAATGAACCTTTCAAATAAGTAGTTGGTCGAGGTTAATACAGAAATACTAAGGGAGACAATGTTGATAGAAAACTCACATGATAAATCGGTATAAAATAAAGCTGAATCTGTACCTTTTATATCAAAGTCAAATCAACGAATGATTTGTGCAAGTTATGCACTACAAACCGCAATTCAAGAATATTTACCTAAAATTCAAGCTATTTTAAACCATTGCGACCACACAAATTTACAATTCACATGAAAAATACCCATAAAAGATTCATTTATTCGAATTCATTCTAATACACTCAAACACTCCACATTCATAAAAACCACCCAACCTGTCTCCCACTAACAAATCGTCCCTACCACCTCCTCCCCTCCCCAAACTACTTACATTCCAACCCAGGATCGACCTTACCCAACAGATTCATTACCCTCCACCCCTCCCAACGTACGACAACCACCCACCCGCAATCTCGCAACCTCCTCATCAGCCACTCGTCAAGTACACCTTATTACCAAGCCGCCCGGTGCGACAGATCCGCGAGGGCCAGCAGCAGCAGGAGCGCCCCAGCTAGGAGCCTGCCACCGCCGGTGCCGCCGCCGCCGCTGCCGGGCAAGAGCAGCTGGCCGCCGTGTCGCCGTCTACGCCGTCGTTGCAGTCCGCAGCTCCCGAGCGCCAGCTCCAGCACTGTCGTCATCGTGCCGTGGCCGACTGACGCCGCCGCCGCCGCCGCCGCCGCGTCACCAGATCTGGATCAAGGTCGCGGCTTCAGCGGCCACCACCAGCTCCAGCTCCAGCTTCGGCTCCAGCTCCGGCTCCGGCTCTGCAGGCCGAGTACCACCACCAGCAGCGACCCGCCAATCAGCATCTCGCGCTACATACCGAACACGCCAAAGAGATGGATTTTTATATATGTACGTGCAGTGTGTGCATGTGAATATCGTGATATATGCGCATAAACATGTCGTGTGTATATCGCAAATAATTGTATAAACGTATATATACATCGTGTATGTATATTGTATATATATATATGTGTATATGTCATGCATATAGTGATATATACATACATATATACACATATATATACACGTTTACATATCGTGTATATATATCGTATATATATATGTGTATATGTCATGCATATAATGATATATATACATATATATATGTCGTGTATATATCGTGTACATTCGTATATCTATCCTGTATATGTGTATATGTCATGCATATAATGATATATATACATATATATGTCGTGTATATATCGTGTACATTCGTATATCTATCCTGTATATGTATATATGCGTGTATATACGTGTATTCCGTGTATATATCGTTATATACACGTGTATATACTTGTATATATGTGTATATATCGTTATATACACGTGTATATACTTGTATATACGTGTACATAATGTGTATATACTTGTATACATGTGTATATATGTATATATACGTGTATATAATGTGTATATACTTGTATATATGTGTGTATGCGTGTATTTAATATGTCTATATCTCGTGTATACATCGTGTGTGTATATATATATATATATATATATATATATATATATGTATATACGCGTATATGTGTATATACGCGTATATGTGTATATGCGTGTACATATCGTATTTGTATCGTATATATACGTTTATATATTATGCATACATGTGTATATACTTGTATATATCGTATGCATATGTGTATAATATGCGTATATATATCATGTATATATGTGTATACACGTGTATTTAATATCGTGTGTATAGGTATATGTACGGGTCTTTAAGGGGGAGGTGGATGGGGTGGGTGATAGGCCGATGGACTGATGTATTGGTGCGAGATAAGGAGGCATTGCTGCCTGCCTACTGCTTTGTTCGAGCCTTGATTCATTGGCTTAGAGGTGATCGATTTTTTTTCTCTTTCTCGTCTTTTAGGGAAGAGGCTGAAAGCGGAGGTTAAGGCGTTTGGAGGATTTTTTGACGGAGAGAGAGGGATGTACGAGAATAGAGATGATAGGATGTTTAAGAATATCTTTGTCTTTAATGGATGTTGAGTATAGTTCTAATTGAAGTACCGCCACAAACTTAGATTCTAATCAGCTAAGAGTAATTCTTGATCAGCTCTTGCTTGCATAAAAGCAAGTTTACTTAAACTTTTTAGACTTTGAACACTCATTTTCAGATGGTTAACAATTATTTCTTTAGCGTTAAACTAGTTTTATTGCATATTCAAAGAAATATTCGAAGAATATTCGGAGACAGGAAACTAATTTTTTATAAAAATGAGATTGAGGTAATGGTTTATGTAAAAAATGATTAGAAGTTTGGTCCTGATTCGGATCTGGGTCCGTTGCGGTACTTTAATTATTTCGTTACGAGAAAAACGATCCAAATAAAAGACTGTATCTGAGTATTATGCATTGAGCAAAATTGACAATTTGTATAAAAGATACTGAATAATCTAAGATACTAGATACATGTATAATTTAAAAGAAAAAAATGAATAAATCGACGAATTTAAAGACAGCAATTAGTTTTTGACATCATAAGGTTTTTCTATAGGTTGTCAAAATAAATATACTGCATCTATAGAATCTCAGTTGAGTTTTTTTAATATTGCTCCATCCAAACAAATATTTTAATAGTACCTCTAAATAATATTGATCCATATATACGTGAATAAATAAATATTGTGCGGTATGTAAAAATAGAAAAAAATATTCTCTATTTGACTTTTTAAAATATATCTGACTCTGATAGTGTATATTTTATTTCGTTATAAGAGTTAAAGAGATACTCTATTAAAGTGTATGTGTAGAGTGGAATATGGGTGGTAGATGGATTTCTTTGAGGAAATACCTTTTCACTATGAATTCATTTATAGAGACTTTTTTCCATAAGAAACTTTTTTAAAGGAACAATGATGCTTTTTATTACTTTGAATGCGAACCTTTTAGCAATCGATTTTAATCGCGATCAATGATATAATTATACTCATAAAATAACAAATTCAACTTACTTTAGATAAAAAATAATGTAATACTATAAGGATATTTATTCGGTAAAGATCAATCTAAACGTTGCAGGTGGCTACACGGAATTCCCTCGAGGTGCATTATGGAAAGTTGCGTTAACTCCGTCTGGCATTCTTCCCGTAACTTTTGCACGTAAGGAATTCGATCAAATTACGGGGGTCACGTATATATATTCACCAAATGCGCGGGTTTGATAAAATCGATGTAAACTATGCAGTAATTACGGAATTTCGAAAATTTGAATATCGCAATAATATGCTAACAGGTAATTATAACAGAAAATAAGTCCTCTTGCGTATTACAACGAGTTTTATATATATCTGTATCATAAATTAAAAATCCTTCGTCATGCATCTTGATTCTCATAAATTAAATCTGACAACTTATTTGAAGAGGTTCGGATGTTTACAATGTATATGGTTGCAGATTCGTACTCGTTTAAATCCAAAAATCCGAAAAGAAATTAATGCGCAGGAGGCTTAAAATTTGTTTCGCATCAATAACCGTCAAAACGTACATTTTGCAAATAATTGTCATCGCCATTGAAGCCTTGCGCCATCGAAGTATAAAACAGACAGTTTTGACGACGACGATAAAATTCTTACATACACTTTCACACGGGAATTCCCAATTAAAGTCCGAGCGCGCAATCAAATGCGCGCGCGAGAGAAAATCGTACGGCCGAATTGGGGCAAAGTCGTTATCACGAAATTTCGAACCCCCCGCGGGCACGAGTGTCATCATTATACCAAGCAGATGTTTCTCGTAAAAAGTCACCAAAGCCAAACATATTTCCTTCAAGAAGCTCACAATAAAAATAAACTGAAAAAAGGATACACTAAGAAGCTAATACTATTGATATTAATGTATGTATTTAGGGTTGATGTTTACAGTCTGCATTAAATTATCAGAATACATGTTAATAGTTAATATATGAACATTTGAGTCAATCTATCACTATACATTCAAGAATGTGTCATCTAATTTTTATATTTTATACGTGTATTTTTCTTGTAAGAACAGGGTAAGAGTCTATTAGTGTGTCCTGCATCAATTATCGTGCCCCTCGGTACTTTCATTAAAAAAATATGGAGGGACACGGTAACCTATACAGGACACAGCAATTGACCCTCTCACTCTGCATCATTCCGAATGCAAAAATGACACCCTTAGAAGTGTAGAGAATTAGCGACGAGCAAGCATTTAGCGTGTATAATCCATCCCACTGTTTATAACGCACTAACGCCAGCTCTTAATCCACACGTTACTATCAACAACACTTTTTCTTAGTACCACTGATAAAGAAAAACAACGAACTGTACACACACCTGTCCAGTCAGCAGAAAACCCAACCAACCAAGCAACCAAATCATATCGTACCAAAGCCCAAAAGCCCCCCCGCCACCTTTGACAACTCACCTAAGAGCACATCCGTGTCCACGTCGATCGGCGTCTCCTTGCCGCAGGACTCGCGACGGCAGCTATTACCAGCACGGCGAGTGTCGCGATTCCTCGCTATCGCGGGCTCCGGCACCAGCAGCGGCGACAGCTGCTCCTCCTCCTCGTCCTGGCTCGGCCGCTGCTCGCTGGCGCTGCAGCTCCCCACGGCCGCGAGTTCCCTGACGTTGGCGCGGGGCTGAGCGAGCTCGCAGCCCACGGGCCCGCACATCTCGCAGCCTCTCTCGCGGCGGCGGCAGCCCACCCCTCTCTCTCTCTCTCTCTCTGTCTCTCACAACTCTGGCAAGCTCATGTAGGGTCTGTATGTCTCTCTCTCTCTCTCTCTCTCTCTCTCTCTCTCTCTCTCTCTCTCTCTCTGTCTCTCTCGCACGCGCGGGCGCGCGCGAATCGGGTACGCGTCGAGGATTACCGCACCGCGGAACGCGTGGAGCAGAGGCCAAAAAACCCGGAGGACGGCGCGAGAAGAGTCGCGAGCGGGCCAGGCGAAGCCAGGCCAGGCCGTGTGTATAGGGTGGCAGCTGCTGCGACTGGCACTGGGAGCGAGCGAGCGAGCTAGCTAGCTCCGTTCGTTCGCGCGCGCGCAATACACACACACACACACACGAGTACGTACGTACGTATATCGCGACCCTCCTCTCTCTCTTTCTCTAATGCGCGCGCGCGCGCTTCCACGAGAAGAGAGAGAGAGAGAGTGTGTCTCGGTGATGTGCACCAGCTCTCAGCGGAAGAGAGGATGCTGTATATATAGAGCCGAGAGAGAGAGAGAGAGAGAGTTCACGGGGACGGCGCGCCCATTATTGCGAGGAGAGAGAGAGAGAGAGGTACCAGCTGTGGCTTCCTCGCCGTGGTTCTCGCGCGCGCGGTACGACAACAAGGCAGGAGAGAGAGCCTGCAGTGGCGGCGGCGGCAGCGGTACATCCCTTGGAGCGAGAGAGAGAGATAGAGAGATGGAGAGAGATGGAGCTGCAGGGTGTATAGGTGTGCGCGTCTCTGTCTTGCTTTGGTGGCTGAGTGGAGGGAGGGAGGGAGGGAAGGACTCGTGCGCCAGTACGCTTGCGCGCTGCGAGACTGGCTTCGTGGACCACGCCGAGCGTCTCTCCTGTCGCTCTCTCTCTCTCTCTCTCTCTCTCTCTCTCTCTCTCTCTCTCTCTCTCTCTTTCTCTCTCTTTGTATTTCTCCCTCTCCGTCGCACTCGCAGGACCAGCTCTGTCTCTGTTCCTTGTGCCGTGTCTCCACGTAAAGTGCGAGAAATTGTGTAGCAAAATTTACGGTTTGTGATTGTGCGTTGGCCGAACATAAATGTACTATATATATTCAAATGGATATTTATTTTTACTTCAATATTGCTGTTATCTGGAAAATCGGTTACTTAGAAGTCGGTAAACATTTGTTAGTTTGGATAATGATTTATTTCCTCGTTCAAACGGATGTTTACTAAGATAGAAAAGGATTTTATTTGGATCGGATAAATGATTTTCCAGGGAGTGCTGAGATAAACATTTATTGGAATTTTTTCAGTATTTGGATCATGCGCTATAGTAAACATGCTCTATAGAAAAAGACGGATTCTAAGTAAAAATTGTTGAATGAATATTAAAGATTACTATAAATATAGCAATTTTTATTATAAAGTATACGTTAGCTTATTTATATTACATGTGTATAACCAAACTCGTCTTTTTCTACTTAACCAATTTAAGCAGTTTCTTCATGTTCTCCATTTCATCGGGTCTTTGATAACAAAAAATTGTTCTACGTTTTCTTAAAACCAAGCAAGTAACATAATTCTTTCGTGAAATTACTGTTTTATATGAATTTTATTATTGAATGAAGGACTTTTAATCTTATTTTTGTCTTTAATCTATTCAAACCAATTTCCTAAGTGTATAAAAAGTTTTTATAGAATGAGCTGTTTTATGGACAAAAATCAAGTTGAAAAAATTTAGAGTTGTGGAATTCTTAGTCTGAAGGTGGTATATGATAACTATAAGACTACATTGAGTATACAGAGTAAATACATAGTAGATTTTATCCATTTTATAATAAATATAATATTATATTGCTTTATTTATATAAATGATAAAGAAGCTATAAAATATCTCCGTTATATTGCAAGTGGAGACGGATAGAGAGAGAGAGAGAGAGAGAGAGGGGGGAGAGAGAGAGATGGAGAATGAAGGGATACACGTGTGTGTGTGGGTATTAGTGCTCAGGCATTCCGTTCGACGGCAAAGGAGCGACATCTCGTTGCGCGCGGCTCGTACACGCTCGACTGACGTCGCTACACGACGACGGCTTTTCTTAATTCTCGCGCTTTACTTCCCTCGCAACTCTTCGTTTCGCACCCCGCCGCATGTTTACCTTCATTTCTTCTCTCGCGTTCGCCGCGGCGTCTCTTTCGCCATTATTCGCGGCACGGATAGCGTGGTTTAGATCGTTGTCAGGGCTGCCCAGATGTGGCTTTTAATTATAAGAGGCGCTCGCGCGACAGGTTATTATTGCACACACCGCGCGCCGTCGACTGCGAGCACGCGGAGATCGATGACGCAATCGATTTCCTCGTCTAGCGAGCGCTGCCTTGTCGACGGAGGAGTAGGAGGGGGAGGAGGACGTGGACGTGTGGTGATAGGTCGTCAGAGTTATCGGCGGGAAAAGGCTTTTTCCGTGATTTGTAATTGAAAATGTGGAGGAGAGGGAGAGTGAGAGAAAGAGAGAGAGAGAGGGAGGGAGAAAAAGGGGGGGGGAGGGAGAGAGATACAGAGCAAGAGAGAGAAAGAGAGAGAGAGAAAGTATATTTGGAGGATATTTTTACAGTATTTTTGGAATTTTTAATTTAATTTGATTGTTTAAAAAAAGCATTTCATTATAATAAAGGTTAAAATAAATTTTATTACACCGCACTAATGACAAACGTCAAAATAGATGTATTTATATTATTTTAATTTTTACAGTAAGGTTTTTATAATCAGTAAAATTATATAAGAAGTATCTATTTATTTTTTAAATATCTAACCACACTCGTCTTTTTCTACTGAATGTACATATGGATGATTGTCAAAAAATGGAGCTTTTAGTATCTTGCTTTTAGCTATCCCTTTAAATGTACTTCAGAACATATGACAGAGCTAAAAGAATTTTCGAGTTCTATAATACATCTTAAAAAAGATGTTCCTTTAGTTTTGAAAGTCTAAATACTCGGTTAATCTGAATAAATCCAATTTAATGGTAGATTTGTTATTGTCGCGGCATTTTTATTGTCCATTTTGTGTCATTTGTATTACAGATTTTGTTATTGCACTACATATGCAACGTGTAGCAAGATTTTTCTGAATAATATTATTAGTAATTCATGCAATAAAAGATAATTCTTTTGTTTTAAAAGTCTAATTATTTTATTAACGTCGATAAATGCGTAGATTAGACTTGCCACAAACATGACAATATAAAAGCTACGAAAATGACAAATCGTCCATTAAACTGGATTTATTCCGATTAACTGAATATTTAGACTTTCAAAACTAAAGGAACATCTTTTACATGAAGCATCATAACACTCAAAAGATTATTTAGCTCTGTCATATGTTCTGAAGTACATTTAAAGGGATGGCTAAAAGTAAGACACCAAAAGCTCCATTTTTTTGACAAACTATATAACATGCATATCATGTTCTCCATTTCTACTGCTCTTTGATTGCAATATGTACATTATGTGTATTTAGGTTACTAAGATAATAATATTGATTTATGGTCGCTAATAACAATAATTAGCACATCATACATCCATCAAATCAATTGCTGGTATCAATTACGGTAAGGTAGAAATCCCTTATCAATATCTATTAATTTGAATACGATGTCACAGAGAAAATTTAAAAGTGAAACGAAATATTAGTACTCGTATATTATTTATTACCAAAAATTTTGCATTGTAGGGCAAAACTTATTGCATCGATTAATAAACTTAAGCCACTTGATTTTCATTTGTGAACTGAGTAAATATATCTTACACAATTTGTCTTAATTAAGCTGGTAATTATACGTAATAATACATAGAAAAAAGTTCAAAGATTACAAACGCAGTTACAAAGATTTATATAACGCTTGCATGTAGTAATTCATAAGAATAATATACACTGAAGTTTATAACGAGTGGGCGGAAACTGCTCTGTATTTACTAACTTCACAATTACCCAGTTAAACAGACATTGATCGCAGATACATAAACCACCAGAACGAAGAAAAGGAGCCTGAAGATTGTCGTTGTAAGGATGAGAATCTCAGGAGATAAGATCAAAATATTCGTCTCGAAAAGAAATGATTGTAGCTCTCGAAGTTCTAGAAAGAGGCATATAAAATTATACTGATAGTTTTGAATAGCTGTACCAATAAGATAATTTTCTTTAAAATATTTTGAGTAAATAAAATCGACAATCTAGAATTAATCAATGCTTTTCTAAAGTTTAATTAGTATAATAGTGTAATTTAGTATTGTGTGAACATTATAGTCATTAATAGTAATATAAAAAAGTATTTTGTTTTTTTAACTTGTTAGTTTTAATAAGATTATTATATTAAATCGGCATTTGTGCTTCAGTTTATTTTGGTTTTAAAAATTCCAATTTTTAATGATGCTTTTGTGTACTCGTATGTAATTTCACGGCATTTTAGAATCAAAGTTGTCGCTACCAAATAATAATTCTATTACACAGCGACCACTTTGTACTCATCATAATAATGCGTCAATTACATTTATAAAGTGCTATGTCAAATTTATTAACTGAACGCAATGAAGTCCTTCTTAACCAAGTTTTACTATTTGATTATGATTACAAAGTATTTTTTTCGTGTTCAACTGTGGGGGCTCTTCCAATCTTTTACGTTAACTAAAGAGTTCTATCGAAAAGTGCTAAATCTTATAATAATCAAATGAATAAACAGAGAAATTAATTATCCCTAAAAATTCTTGCGAAACACTCGACACATTCCAATATCAATAACAACGCAAACATGCCATTTTCATCACAAATCCACATCGAGCATCCGTCAGCAGCGCGCGGAACTAAAACATTTGCATGCGCCTTAACTTCAACAGCCCAATTTCCTCTCTCTCTCTCTCTCTCTTTCTCTCTCCCTCTCTTTCTCCACTGCGCTGAGCACTGGCGACTACTGCCCCGTGCACAAAGCCAAAGCAGAAATCCACACGGAGCTGCAGTATTCGCGGCGCGCGCGCACGTGCTCGACAGCGCGCACGCGGCTTAGAATACGGGACGTAGGTGGGTAGTCGCGGAAGTGATCGTACTCGACGTATCGTTCGCCGGCTGCTGCCGCTTCCTACCAAAATGCGGGTCGAACTATTTACCAACTCTTCTCCGCGTGTTTCCTTCTCTTCTCTGCTCTTCTTTTTTTTCACTTCGGATCAGTTTGGATTTTTCTTTTGTTCTTTTGCCGAGTGCTCGCATATGTGAGTGTGTCCTGAAAGTCAGTGTTCTTCAAATATGCAAATAGTTATGAGCAATATCTAAGATACAATATCTAGATATAGTTCTAAAGAGAAGTATCTTAAGAAGATCAAGATAAAAAGTATCTGAAAAATGTAGCTAGATACTTCAGTATCTTGTGTCTGTATCATCCGTAAAAAAGGATCAATTTTTCCCATGACTACATACAAAGGACAATGCAGACGGTGGTCTATGGGTCATAGATTAAAAACCCAAACGAGGCAATCTATTTAATCTGTATAGTTGTTTGAATCGCAAAAATGCGAATTTTTTAAAATAATTTGATCCTCTTAACCCAGGAAAAGTGGTGAAAAATGCCCTGCAATATAAAAATGCTGCATTAATCATGGAAGATTTTAGCAGAAAATATCCGAAACTAGTGTAATTGGAGCCACTTTTTACTACTTTCCTTTGGAATGAAAGAGTCAATTTTTTATTAAATTCGTGTTTTTTCATGATGTTAACAACTATATAAGTTAGACAGGTTACCTCGCTATTAGGGATTTTAACCTGCAACTTCGTGTCCTTTCGCACTTAAGTATTTGTAAAAGCACGTGTGTGGGCAAATGCATAAAACTTTTAACTTTAGATGTTAGCTTCTTTATCGTCCTTTAAGAGCTGTAATTTTGTTTCCCGTAAGGTACATTACTGAACTAGGGTTGAAATTTTTGGTTTTAATGCAAATAAATGAGTCCTCATATTTTATGTAATGTACATCAAATGGCGCAGTTGGTATTTCTATAAAACTACCAAAATCGGGTACTCTTTTAAAAGAAGGCTAAATTTGCGAGTCTTAAACAAATATCAAGTGCACTGCTCGATTTGCCCTTATTAAAATATCAGGACTAATTTCTTCATCAAAAGAACAAATTTAAGCCCAGGTTCAGTCATGTGCCTCGTCCATAAATCATAATTACAACCGTTGAAAATTGGATTTTTGATATATAATGATCATCATTATTTATCAAAAATCCAATTTTCAAACAGCTGTAATGTGGTTTCTGGATGAAAATTACATTTAATTGTAACTATCAGAGCAATTTAATTAATCCAGCAATTAATCTAAGGCTTGATAACTGTAATCTTACTCATACTCAATTTAATTTGATAAAAACAAAATTGAATTTAATAAAAGAATCAAATATTCATGTTGAAAACACTTAAGGTGTACAATAAATACTGGACGACCATCGAGTAATTGTCGTAAATTTAAGTTTTTCTTTCATTTAATTCTAACTACCAAGCTCTACTCAAATCGACTTTCAAAGCTGAATTTCATCTTAAAACAAAGTTTTTTCACCCTCAAAAACCCTTCGGTGTCCGGCACTGGACGAATCTCCCTTAAAATACACACACCGGCGAAATGAGAATCTCGCGGGCGGCGAATGAATGCGGCTTTGATGAGGCGGACTCGAGAGAACTCAAAGAGAGATAAGTCACTGCCATCGCCAACGCCGCCGAATGTCGCGCTAATGAGCAACGCACTCGATGAGTTTATAACGCGCCGAGGAATATATAAGAGTCCCTCGACTTCAACTCCCCACTTTCCAGCTCCCCAACCGCGAGTATAATTGACGTTTATAGGCGCTGTTGCAGGGCTCGCGTCGCGAGGTCGTATACGATTATTGATTACCTCTTTTTTTTCTCAGCCACAGCCTCTCTCTCTCTCTCTTTCTCCCTCTCTCTGGAGCACTCGATTTTTTTCCCTCTCCTTTATCCTTCCTTCCTGCTTTTTTATTAAGCCCGCGCGCGCAGGCGGGCGCTCGACTTCGATTTGCAATGCGTGATTTAATATTCCCTTTGCCGTATACTTGAATTCGGTACGGGCCGAATCGGCTGATAGGTCGATCGGTCGATTGTATATAGGGTGAAGGATTTTTTTTTCTTTTCTTTCTATTCTGCGGATTCTTCTTCTTATTTGGACTTTGCGCGGCGCGGATTCTCGATAATTATTGCGACTTTTTAGCGGGCGGAAATGGGTTGGCGATTTATATTTGTTAATGATGGCATATTTATATTCCGCGCGCTGTTAGAGCTCTCGGTTCCACTATACTTTCGTCGGCGCCGTTGTATATATAGACAGACGGATGGTCGCAGTCTGCTCGGTTATAGTTCGGTTAATGAAGCTTATTGCGGGATATATGGGCTATTCCGCGTCCAATTGTAAGGCTGTAACTTCGAGGGCAGAGTACGCGCGACGAGTTCATTTTTTAATGAGAAATGGTCGAGAAATCGCTTTTTTGTGAATTTACAGTTGCGAGTCGGAGTGAATGATTTTTTTATACATTCTTTCGTATTAACAGTCGTTATAGGAAAAATAATTTGTTTGCCAAACTTTGCTAAACCTTATCAATCTTGGCCAAAAGTGGATATCCACAGAGTTATAAAAATCTTGACCTATTAAGGTTGAATGTTAAAAATCTATTCCATAATATTTATTGTTGAGGGTTCCCCGAATTTAAATACTTTTTTGTACACCTTAATTTTGGAGTTAGAAAATTTCTTCTCTAATTTGTTATATAACAACATTTTTTTTATAAAATTTAAAGTTATTTCACACAATTATGAAAGTCATAGTATAAATTGCATTAAATTTCGTAAAAAATTCCATTCTTTGAGGGAACTAACTACAAAAAAGTTATTTTCAAACCAAATCAAATAAAAGTACATTTTTCTATTTCCACGTAGATTGAGTGCCTCACTGTAATAAATATAAGATTATTCAATATCAAGAAAAGCTAAGATATAGCATATTTTTTAAATAAATCAATTTTTATAATATTATTTTACATATAAATATTGAAAACAAAAAACGTACTTTTAATGACATAAGACTTCAAAAAACTTCCCTTAAAACTTTGAGCCGGATCCACGAAGAATCGCCAAGTAATTTTTAAATAATAAATATAAGATATGCGATAAAAGCTCTTTTGTTAAAAATAGTTATAATATATTTAAATCATGTTATCTGTTATCAAAAATAAATAATATAAGAATCAGAATTTAACTTGGCCTTTTTCTTATATATAGTTGCGGCGAACAAAAATAAAAATGCGCGTAAATACTAAAATACACATATTTGTACTACGCTAATAAAAATCATTTTAAAATTAAAAAAATAATTCTTTCATTTAAATAACACTGAAGTAAAAGCTTTAATTTAATGTAAATAGCAAACAATAATAGAATTTTTTTAAATCTTTGTACTCTATTTAATTAATTGTTAGAGATGATGAGCAAAGCGCGATAAGAATACGCGAAAACAAGTAGAACATCCCAAATTTGGTTAGACCTAATTCGCGATCCCAAGCAAAAAGCGCGATCTGTAAATTCTGCGAGGGCCACACGTGAGCCCCTCAGCTAAACTTCATATGAACTCGACGTACAGAATGTACAGATGGCGCTTTCTGATTGGGATCGCGAATACATTGCGTTAAATGGGTAAAAACCAGAGATATTATCTTTTTAAATTTTCCGTGAACTCAAGGTATGCGCGTATGAGTCTGTCGGTGTGTACGTAGTGTGTATGTTCGTGTGTGCATGTGTGTTTGCGTCTGTGTCTTTGTCTGTATGTGTATGAGTATGTGAGGGTGGGTGCGTGTGTGTCTGTGTATGTGTCTGTGTTAGTGCGTGTGTGCGTGCGTGTGTGTCTGTGTCTCTGTGTGAGAGTTAAGGCTATGGCACAAACTCTTTCCGCGTGCTCGTTTCTTCGTGACAATTCCCGTTTATTCATAGTATTAACCAATGAGACGGTCAGTTCAACGGTTTGTGCGACTTTTATTTGATCGCACACGCACGACGACGCAGTACAGAGTAACCGCCAAACTAAATTTTCGTTGGTCAATACCGAGCACACGCGAATTTTTCTACAGGAATGAGCCCGCGGAAAAAGTATGTGCTATGGCCTTTACAGCGCGCACGGGCATTTTCACGTAGTAACGAGCACACCGCAAGAGATTGTGCCATGGCCATTAATGCGTATGTGTGCAAGTATGCGTGCGTGTGTTGTTGCGTATGTATGCGTACGTCCGTGTGTGTATGGGTACGTGCGTGCGAGTACGTATGTGTATGGGTACGTGCATGTGAGTACGTATGTGTATGAACTTGTACGTATATGTGCATGTATTTCTGCGTATGTGTGAGCGTGTACGTGCATCTATTTGTGCGTGTGTATGCGTGTATTTGTGCGTATGCCTATGTGAGTTTGTGTGTACCTGGGTGCGTGCGTGCGTGTATATGTATGCATGTGTGTGTCTGTCTGGTGCGTGTGCCTGTATCTGTGAGTGTGTGCGTGTGTCTGCTCATGTGTGCATTTGTGCGTATGTATGGGTGCGTGCCTACGAGAGTGCATGTGCCTGCGTCTATGGGTGTCTGTGCGTATATGTGCGAGCATGCGTTTGTTCGTGTATGTGTGCGTGTATTTGTACGTTTGTGCCTGAGTGTAGGTGCGTGCGTGCGAGCATGCCTGCGTTCATGTGTGTGTGCGCGTATGTTCGTAAGCGTGCGTTTGTGCGTGTGTATGGTTGTATGAGCATGTGTGCGTGTATGAGCATGTATTTTCGCATGTATGTGCGTGTATGTGCGTGTATTTGTACGTGTGAGTATGCGAGTGTGTGGGTGCGTGTGTATGTGTGCGTGTGTCAGTCCGTCTGTGTGCATGTGTCTGTATCTGTGAGTAAGTATGTGTACACGTCTGTGTGCATGTGCGTGTGTGTGTACGCGAATGTGTGCATTGTACGTAAGTGTGGGTGCGTGTATTCGTGTGTGTGTGTGTGCACTTATATGTGCGAGCATGCGTTTGTGCGTGTATGCATGCATTTGTGCGTGTGTGTAACTGTATGGGTGTGTACATACGTGCTTATGTGTATGTGTGTGTATATGTACGTATGTGCATGTGTATGTGCGTGTGTATATGCGTGTGTGTGAGTGTATGTGCGTGTATGTGCGTCTATTTGTAAGTGTGAATGTGTGTGCGTGCGTGCATGCAGCGTGTGTGTGCTTCGCAAATATTTCGAAATAAAGCTAGATTACAAGAAATGTTCTATACAAAAGTTGTAGGGGGGAAGAGCCGTTTCAATTTTCTTTTGATCGAACTTGCACACCTTGTTTGTAATAATAGTATGTGCAACGGGTGTGCGTAGCTGATTTTCGCTCGCGTGTTTTTGTCACCCCCGATTCACTATATTCTTCCGCACCGCTCCGATCCATTAAAGTATCCGTTCCGTCGTCAGTTTGAAGCCCCTTTAAGGTTAGCATCTTAGCGCACAAATGCGGCAATACATGGTAGCGGTGGAGCGATATGAATCTTCAATTGTTCGACATGTTTACAATGTTACAACGTAATGATGTGAATATATCATTTTGTAGAATTTTTCATTTCAATCCCTATTTCGTCGACCACCCAAGTGCGCCTAAAAATGTTATAAAACATCAATATCGACTTTTTTCACCAACCATAACTGGAGTAAATCGGCGGCATTTTATCTAAAACTTTTTAAAGGTTGCATTTTACTATGTCTTGACTGATTTCTTTGCTCAGGTCATAACGACCTTTATATTTCGACATATTTAAAGTTATGTAGGTATTTTATGAAATTTTGTTTTTGACTGCTTATATCTCGAGAACGTCGTGGTCATTTTTTATTAAATGAGTTAAATCTTCTCATTTTTTAATGAATATTCGAATTTAAAAAGAAATTTAAAGATTGATCGATTCGTTTTTGTTTAATAACGATTTTTCTATTCTACGATATTCTGAATTCGATAAGACAAATTATGTACATAAGATTTCAATGCTTTTTGTGGTTAAAATGTGGTATATACTTAATTTAGTGCAAATGTTTTTGATGAAGCTTGAAATCAGCTATTTTTATCTCTCGTTGTTAATTTGATATAAAGGGAAACAATATTTTTTTTAAAATATGATATATCTTGTAAGCTAACCATGGAAATTTAAATTACATTTGTGTGATAATATTTTTCTATAATTTGGCTATCATTTGCTGTAAAAGTGCGATTAGTCAGAGTCTGACGTACTTAAGAACGGTAATATAACCCTATGAGAGTAAGAAGGGTAGAACATGTTTAAAAAATTTCCGTCTCTGTTTCTCTCACAAGGTTAGATGTCAATATTAAGTACATCAGATTGCATGTAAACGCATCATAAGCAATATCGGTTAACATAATTATTTTAAAACAAATAATTTCATATCGGAATGATTAACTAAGTTTGAGGAAGCCAAATGCCAATTAATTGGCTGCGGGTTTTTTAACTTTACGACGTGGTTTGCCAAATATTGCCAAAAACGACTAATAACCTAGTATAGATTCATACAAAATCATTCTAACCGAACTTTAACTCAACATTTTCAAATTGTACTTATTCTGCAAAGAATTCGAAACTGACTAGTTTAGTATTATCAAAGTTTTCAATGATTGTACCTCGTATTGTACAGAATTAATATAGTTTGGCAATGATTAATAACAAAGTTTTAGAAACAACTTTTTTCCACTAAAGAAATACAATTATACGTGAGTCAATAACTCTTAGATTTTAATTTCACGCGCTGAAAAGGAATTTTAATATTTTTAAAGGTAGCAAGTAGGGAGAACTCACTGAAATTTGTCAGTGATTTCATGCTCCAGATTTTTCGTGGAATGATTCGTATACATCAAGATAGTTTTTCTAAGAATTGGAAGCTGTATTGTTGGAATCGAGCGAAATGGAGAAAGTGTATATAAATGAATACACTCGGCTGAATAAGATAAAATTTCGCTCTGTTCTGCGAACAGATGAATACCGACTTTCTTTCTTCCTTCGGCGGTATCTATTGCTCTTTAAAATTGTATACGTATTGGTTACCCGCGCACGAAGTAAGCGCGTGCAGAAATACTAATTAAGTCTGGCTGTAGATTTGTATACCTATACGGTAAAACATTTCTTGTCAAAGAAAATGCGGGTTGCGTGGAATTTTATAATAGTTTTGATAGAGTATTTGGTTTTAAATTTCAGTCTTTTTTTAATCTTTACAATGCACAAGAAATAATTTTACAATAATAATGATTTTTTCAAAGTTGTAAGTAAATTATGATTTCGAGTAATTTTGTCAATTTTCTTAGCGGAAAGGTTAATCCTGTTGCTTACTTTATAAAGTTATTGTATTACAATCAAGGTTTTCCACATCATGTAAAGTGCACCTACATATCATAAAGTGATTAAACTTACCTAAAAAATATAATAGAAAACATATAGGTATGAGGAATATTTTATTATGTAATTCCGCTAGATTTTCAAGCTTATCCATATTACCTTTTATACATAAATATTACTCTTTTATTTGACTAATTACCTACACAATAATAAATAAACTAATAAAAACTTATAAAATTAAAGTGTTCAAAAGGTTAGTTTTGAATCAGACACATAAATCGAAGTACAGAATTGTAAACAAGACTCAGTAATCGGGGGCTCAGTAATATGGCAATAGGCATTGATAGAGCACAGTAATACGTACAAAATGTATTTTCTTAATTTTCAAAAAATCTTGACAAAATATTACCTTCCTTGTCAAAATAATATTTATTTTAGGTATAGAAACGACTAAAGAACTGATATCAGTTTACAGTAATAGTAATCAAGGCAATGTAATTTCATGGTTAATTAATACTTAGATGAGTTGGCTTTATGGCACAGTAATTGGACCGAGTACCCTATTGCTCTTTAAATTTTAAATGCAGTCGAATTCGCATTTTAAACTTTAATCCCTGTAATATTTTAAAAGTTCGTCTCTGTAATGCTATTAATAATTGGATTTTAATTTTAAAATACTTTAGCGATGTTGAATTTTAACGTTAATAGATCGTTATGCTTTAGTACCTGAAGAGCATTTTGTGAGCAATGAATAAATCAGTATCGGCGTGTATCTTTTTTCCCAACATGGTGTAAAAGGTAATGGAGGGAAAAATTACGTGATCGGCTGAAATACGAGACGTGATAAAAATACGATGCACGTTTGTACTGGTATAATAAAGTATGAGCGTAGTTAAACTCACGTTTGAACCTTCTTTAATGATCCAACAATTTTTAGACAAATGCCTTGTTTTCACGTTTCATTCTTCTCATTTTTGTAAGAAGTGACCAGACAAAGAAAATAAGTCTTTCAAAATATTTTGAATTTATTGAATGTTCTTGATCTGAATGAAGCCTTCTCCTTTAAGCTCTTTTAAGTTAAATTATTTTTAAAAATTCTGAAGTATTAAAAAACAAACTAATATAAAATTTTCGTTGCTCTTTATTCAAGTTCCACCAGGTCCCAAATGTGTAAAACAAAGTAAAGCAGCTTAAAATATTGTACATAGAATTTACCAGTTTAAATATTGGCTTGAAACGAAGTTTGAAAAGCTAGAAAAATATTTAAAAAATAGCCCCACTCGTGAATTCCGTAGTTTATTCATAATAGAGTGCGGGTTTGAACCGTATTTTTATCATTTAGGTCGAATCATAGCCATCGTCTAAAATGCATAAAATGAATGCTCCATAAAGAACTACTAAATATTCTTTTCAATTTAATATTACTATAAAGCATTACTTAAAATGACCCTCCGGTGATTGTTTTAAAAATTTAAAAATTTTTTTTAATGTTTTAAAAGTTGGTTCAACTTTTCCTTAACAAGGAGAAACAGCAATATAATGATATTTTACATTTTAAGCAAAAAAATTTCATAGTTTAGTCAAAGCTATTTATTGCAATTTCACGCTACTTCGCCTAATTTCGATCGTTTAAAGGCTGTAAAAATTAAGTAAAAGAAAGTGATTTTTTGTCTGTTAGGTTAAAAATGATCTGTACTTTCCCTTAAATGTTTTTTATTTATTTTTATAAATATAATAAAGTTTGGTAAATTTGTAGTAGCGTATTTAAAATGCAGCTACATTTTTCATTATTTTTCTTTATAATCGAAAAACCACTGCCAAATTATTGGCACTTAGCTTTCTCAAACCAAATTAATTACTTTAATATGAACTTCTTTGTTCTTATAAATTAATTTTAAATTGCTATATCTTTCCGAAATATAATTTGCGGTTGTAAAACATACACACACAGTGATACACACACACACACATACACACACATACACACACGCAAACACACACACACATGTGTATCTGAGTTTGGATTACTTTTAGTCAATACATTTCGATTTAATTTTTGCCTTCTCAAAATCAAAGTTTTTTGCTTTCTCAAAGAGGAAGCTTGTGTTAGTTAAAAACATCGCTGCCGAATCATTGGTATTTAGCTTTCTCAAACTAAATTAGTTGTTCCAATATGAAATTCTTTGTTTTAATAAATTAATTTTAAATTGCTATACCTCTTTCTAAATAATACCTCGTAAAGGGTGTGCTTTTTTATCATTGATGGTTTGACAAAAAATAATATTTTACTAAAATTACAGAACGATCGGTAATAATAATTATAACCGCAAACTTTAGATAGGCTTCCCTTGTTTGTTATACACGAAAAAGTCATATTTAGTTGTTATTAAAAAACGGTTATATCTCGGAAATCTATGATGGCATATCGTTCATAAAATTTTAGATGATTAGGAATTCAGTGAATTTACGAACTAACATCTGATTACATTTACTTTAAATATTCAAAAAATTTTAATAAATTACGTACAGGGAAAAATTTATGTTATAATTATTATTATCTATCGTTCTGTAATTTTAGTAAAATATTATTTTTTGCCAAACCGTCAATAATAAAAAGCACACTCTTTTTGAGGTATTATTTAGGAAGAGGTATAGCAATTTAAAATTAATTGGAACAACTAATTTAGTTTGAGGAAGCTAATTGCCAATGAATTGGCAGCGATGTTTTTAACTAACACAAGCTTCCTCTTTGAGAAAGCAAAAAACTTTGATTTTGAGAAGGCAAAAATTAAATCGAAATGTATTGACTAAAAGTAATCCAAATATTCATAACACAAAACTCAGATACACCATTAATCGACAAAATGGTAGATAAATACCCATCTGGTACATCGATAATTTTATAACATAGGTATTTCGCAATTAATTAATATTATTGTTGGTCATTGATTTCTCCTGCATTAATAAATTAATTTATTAGAAATTAACAGGACCCTTTATATCGTGCAATAATGGTATGAAATATTTATAATACATTATAAATGCGGCTTGACAAAGTTTCGTTAATTGTAAATTAATATTTATTGTGCATTGATCTTCCGATTCCCAAGCGAGGTCATTAAGCTGCTTATGCAGTTAAAAGCTGGTATCATGAAAATTCTGAAATTTTACATTGTCAATTCATAATAATGATTATCATTCTACGCTATTATTAACACGTAAATATTAATCTATAAATAATAGCCTGAATAATGTTTTGATCTTCAATTTAATATTTATTTTGCGTTAGTTAAAAAATTAGTAATATAAAAAATGTAAATTGTATTCTATAAGTGATATGACAGATTAGTGGTTGCATACATTTAATACATGAAAAGATGCTTAGATTTTTCAGATTAAATCTGTGCATACTATGAATTTTTCTTCGCATTTTATTTTATTTTATGACACTATTTCCTAAAAATGAATATATATATATAGGAATCACATAGGGGTGCCGGTACTCTAAAGGTTAAGAAATCACAAGTTACATTTATCTTTATATAATAAAAGAAATCCGATTAAAAAGTAAAATTTAAGTACCTACTTGTTTGAGGAATATTAAAAGATATTGAAAAATTTTTTTATATATATATATATATATATATATATATGAGTTTTATGTGATATCACATTTTCATATATTTTATATCGCATTGTATTTTTTTTTCAATATCTTTTAATATTCCTCAAACAAGTAGGTACTTAAATTTTACTTTTTAATCGGATTTCTTTTAATATATAAAGATAAATGTATCTTGTGCTCTCTTAACCTTTAGAGTACCGGCCCCTCTATATGATTCCTCTAAGAAAATGCATAAAAAAGGTATCTCATATCATGGATTAATCATGTGTGAAGTGTCGATCGTGGGCCGAGCCACTATAGTGGCTTTCCAGTTTGGAAGGGTAATGTTAGATTTTCCTATTTAGAAAAAATGTTCTTATCCGACTTAAAATTCATGTAATCAGCGACCCTAAAAACCCTTAAATACTAAAGATTGAAAAAAAAACTGAAAAACTTTTTTCTTAACCATTATAGTGGCTTTCCGGTACTCTAAAGGTTATTATTCCGGCTCAAAGCAGGATTCACGAGAGGAGAAATTAATAAGTCAATCACAGTTTAAACTTTCAAAATTATATTTATTCAATTGCCTAGCCGATATATTCCTGTGACGCATTTACGCTAAAAAGCCGATGCTTTCCCTAATAGTTACACGATGTGAACCATACGAGAGTCTAAACTGCACTGCCTTGTTGTTGTCGAGAGCGCCAACGCTGGCCTTTTTTACGAACTTCTTTCGGGAAATGCTCTTGAGACAAAAAACACATGCTCAACCTTTACGCTTAGCCGATTTCATTTGGTTCTCTTTCTTTCATAACGCTGTAGTTAATACATTGCATCACTTTAGCACTACATATTTATTTATTATCAATTTAACATTATTATATTCGCCGTAAATTTTACCTTACAATAATTATCATTATTTCTGTCAGTAACAGTTATCGAGAAAGCTTTGTGACGGTGAAAATTTCTGTTTTGTATTTTTTCAACGTATAAACACGTTTATGCCTTGGGGAATCCGAATATAACCCATAGTTTTATTCAATAGGTCTTTAAATCTGAGATAGAGCCAAGAAACTTTAGCATTACTCATATGGGCAATGCTAAAAATCAGATATATATAGCTATACTATGAACGGTAATGAAATTCGTCGTATCTACCGTACAAATGCTCATTGGATAAAACCACGAGTAGTATGTTTCATTTTTAGATATCAGAAAACAATCCCTAAAGTTTCATCAAAATCCGGGACCCGCACATCGTGCCCCCCCCCCCCCCCCGTCCTTGTAAGTCATAAAAATGTCTGTATGTATGTGTGTGTTTTAATATGTGGCATTCGTTTAATCTGCGGTATACCTTGCCTAAACTTCGCACAGGTATTTAGTATCGTTGCCCGGTGTGCGCTTGAATGTTTTAGAAAAATTTTGGATTTTTGAATATTTAGCTTTCTCAAAGAGGCAGCTTTATGATAGTAAAACAAAGTTTTGCTGAAAACAGGTGAGAAACGTATTTTAAGACTAAGGAACTCGCTAAGGAATCAAAATATACTATTTTTAGAAAATGTTTGTATGTGTGTGTGTATGTGTGTGTATATGTGCGTGCGTGTGTGCGTGCATGCATGCGTGTGTGTGAGTGTGTGCGTGTATGTATGTCTATGAACGTGGATCAGCATACCTCTGAATATAGACAGTCAAAATTAATTTTTCAGAGCTAATTTACTTTGTTTTCTCTAGAGTAAAGCGGGGAGGGGGATACTTTTTTGCGAAAACGTCATTTTTAGTTTGAACAGTTAATCGCGGAAAACTATGATGAAAAATTGTTGAAAAAATTTGAGATAATTGAAAATATCGAAAAGAATATTAAGTGAATCGACGTAGGGGAGATGGGGGCAAAGTGAACCTGAAAAAGTTTGTTGATCGAAATAAAGAACATGTATGAATTAAAAACATTGCAATTAGTTTCAAACTATACTTTGGACTTTCATTAATGATACCTAAAAGATTTAACCTCGTAAATTAAATAGAACCACTTTTAATTTTGAATATAATAAAAAAGTTCATTTGGGTTCACTTTGCCCCGAACTCGGTTATACTTTGTAAATTAACCAAGAAATCTTAAATTTTATCGACATGCTACATTTCTGTAATAATGTTGCTACTAATAAAACATAGCGGTAACAGTAGAACATTAGATCCAATAATTTCATAGAGGTATATTCTTGTAAATTTTCAAGTCATAATACTTTATGTTTCCTGTGAAAAGAAAAAAAATTATAATAAATACATTTCTTGGACAACGATAACTTTTGTAACACTACATATAATGCCTTGTAAATTTTTATGAATATTTGTTAGGTGTCGAATTATATTGGCTTTATATTTTTAAACCGATTTGCTTCACAATCCTCTGTGATATTAGAGGTTCAATTCTTCAAATTTTTGTTTTCCCCGTATATCACGACATCTATTAGCTTTATTGTGATGATTTTTTGTAGATATTATGTATTATATGATCTTCGGTATTCTTCACATAGTCAAAATATAATATACGGGATTGTAGCTATTACGTGATTGAACCGGTAAATTATTATAATACTGGCGAATTACGTATATATGATCTCAGTTAAAGCTTTAGATTACAAAATTAATACAAATAAATATTATTATATTATTTTTAACCTCTTTTAATACATACATTTGTTTCTTTTTATTAATGATTAACGAGCGAAAAATAAATGATGTCAGTTCTTGTTCTTCTTTTTAATATTCAACTGGTCAAATTTTATATTAATTTACCTACATATTTATTGCAGTATAATTGATATCACTTTAAGAAAGCATAGAGCCAAAGCAGTTGGCAGTGCTATTTGATATTTATATCCATTAAAATTTACAAGTAGTTTGTTCTATAATTAATTTAAGATCGTATACCTTAATATATTTTACTCCTTACTATTTCTACTTTAAAAGTCCTACTACCAGAGCTTTTCGTATCATAAAGGCGCTCACATCAATATATCAAAAACTACTATATATCAAAAAGTACTAGTTTAGCTTTGCAGCAGGACGCCATAAAAAATTATGTGGCCCACCTCGAGGTCACGTCCCACTGAAAGTGTTAAGGTGTTTACCGCTTGTGAGAACGGGTACGTGCCGCGAAATTCCGTATTATTTTTTCCGTGAATTGCACTAGGCATCAATAAAATCCGGAATGAAAGTTATATATTCATTCATTTTTATCAAATGAAATCGTAATTAACATATTATTATATATGTTTACAAACAGTACATTAATCGTACATTGTTAAAACAGCGTATAATGTCACATTTTTTATTTTACGTTATCAACCAATCGTTCCTCATTTCTGTACAATAATACTAAACATTCTGTAACAATAATGTAAGATAAATAACAATACAAAAAAGCTTTAGTAGTAGTTTATTCATCTTATTATACTTATACTAAAAATTTCAAACCATTAATTCATAACTATTTTTTCTTAATCTTCTCAGATGCAATAAATGATTGTGTTGACGTAATATTCAAACTTCTTTGTATGCTGTTAATATAAAAAGAAATTAAATCGAACGAGTTTGTTCATACCATTGCATTATCCATTTTGAAAAGTTATTCATACTAAAATTTACAATGTATATTGTTAAAATACCGTAAGTGCAAAACTTTAATATTAAATATGTCTGGAAAAAGACAATGAATTTTTAAAAAACCTTTTTATTACATCGAGCTTTTATTAGAGAAACAAACTTATTAAAAACCTTGTTGAGTTTTGTTATATCTCTGAAAATTAACATTTTATCATATACGCTATTTTAATATATAATTCAAATATACAGTAATTATATACTATTAAAATTTATTTTATATTATATCTATGATAATAATAGTAATAACCACGAGCACTGAGGTTTTACTATTTTATTCAAGAGATTTTTAAAACACCTAACAAAAGTTTGTAAAATTTAATTGTTTACCTTTGCAGAACCGTTGTACAGATTTCTCATCTGGAAAGACTGAGTGTAGCTGTGGTTAACTTGATTAGAAGTACTCGTATTTATCCATGGCGCTACCCGTTATGTAAGGCAACCGCAGAAATCCTGCTGAACGCAGTGAGATTTAGTTCAAGTATATACACGATCTAAATATGAATACTTCTTTAGCGACCTAGAGATATTTATTATCTTGTGCTTATAATTTAATTAATTTTAATATAATTAAGTATAACAAATTGTAATTAAAAGCGAATGAAAAGTTCGAAAGTTCTTTGATAACATTAAATGTACATTTGTGAAAAAAAAAAACAAATTTCATCTAATATACTAACCAATCTTGAGTAAGTGTATTTCAGTATAGAAAAACCATTTAATTATATTGACTAAAATACATCTTAAAACGTTCGATATATTAAAATTTGACAGTAGCTATTAAATGCTTATTTATTAAAAGAAAATCTTAAGTTTATTCAGTCGGTAATATTGCATTTTTTTCATTATCGACAATTTAAAATTATACACCAATAGTATGTCGGCAAAATACCTGCGCGCATGCAAATGGTGTTACATATAAACTCAGTCTCACAGTTGCATTCCTAAATGTATATAATTAAATGTATTACACAAAATGCAATCTTTGATTAAATTAATTAATTAACTTCGTTCAGGGAACGTAATATCGTTTGATTTGATCAAATAAAGTAAAGTTTGTTATTGGCAATTCTATATTATTGTGTTAATGATCATTATTTCAAATGATTAATTACATAATGATTTCGAATGATTTAATTACATATTACAAAGTGTTATAGTAATTGTTATATGCCACACGTATTTCAAAAATAAAAATTTTACAATATCTTATGAATTGCTGGAAAATATGACAATATTATACGATAATACTTTCATTCCTTGCAATAACACTAATTTATTTTCTTATTTACATATATAACTTGTATTTAAAATACAAAACATTTTTTTATCCCTCTACCGCGAGAACGATTTTAGCTTGTTCTATGCATATGAAAAAGTTTCGTCAAGTGAAGAAAGAAAAGAGATGTAAAAGGAGGAAAAAGAAAAGAGATATAAGGAAAGACTACCGCGGTTTTTGAATTGCACAGTCTCCAAGCTGTGCTCGCTTAATCTTTAACAATATATTTTGAAAGAAAAATAAATGATTGTAAATCAGTGTATTTATCAACTTGGATGCATTGAATATAAAATTAATTATTATATTTCATAACATTAAAAATTATGAAAAAATTATTGTTTAACTAATTGATATAAAAAAATATCTTTAATTTTATTTATAATTTACATATAGTTTTACTAACATTTTACTTCAGAATTTGAATATCATTTTTTATGTGCTGCCAACTAACATTTATTCCATTACAAATTACTAATGTACATAATAATTTTTACTACACATTAGATTGTTTTAACAATAAATGCGTATCGTTGTATAAAAAAACCAAAGTATAACGAGAATTCATCTCACCAGTATCCCACAAATAAAACATTTTACCTCACAATCGACGTTGTTTTCATGGTCCATTTTACATTTCATTTTATTTTCACTTATCCAAACGCGACAAAATTTGTTTTTCGCGATCACCAACTACCAAAATATTCTTATTTTCTGAAATATGATGTATTTTAAATATGTATTTTGTTTTTTAGTACAAAGAGCATGTATTGGAACTTGCAGTTTACTATCACTAAATTACTATACACAAATTGTTATCTAGTAATTACAAAAAAAAATTTTTTTTGTTGAGGACATATGAGACTCCAGATTTTTCGATTTGTAAAAAGTATTTCTGTCGAACGGTTTTCTCTTTCACAGTTAATTTTAGAAAAGAAATACATTTTTTATTTGATAATAACAGTTAAAAATATGAAAAGATCGAACTTTTCAACTAGTACTTTTATTTATTATATTAAATAATTCGTCAACCTCTGAAATTAAGAAAATTCCATATCATTGATCCAATTGTAATGCAATACACAATTATAATAATCCTATTACACACAATACATCGATCTTGCAACTTCAAAGACTCTCATCTTCAGACAACTCGCGCGTTCTCACAAATCGCCTCCCACTAAAGAGCTACTTTTCAACTATCATCAAACTAGCTGAGCCAGCCGTAATAAACCAACTTCTTCCTCCAAGCAGAACCGGTAAACAAAACTCCTCTGTACGCATACAAACACAGAAAAAAAGGCGGCAGCCGTCGAAAAAAAAGTCTCACACGAAACGAAAAACAATCTCTCATGCCCTTGGCGCGCGTTTCCACCTCTTCTTTCCTCCCCAAAAAGACGCCGCTGCTCTGCAGCTTCATCATCATCTCTAGCAGGCTGCAGAAGAGAAAGAAAACGCGCATCGTATAAAAGCTGAGGGGGGGGGGGGGCAGCTTGCAACTAGCGGAAAGACTGTGTATAGGTACGCAGGTCCTCACAATAAGCCAAAACAGAGCAACTGATGCAGCTGCTTCATAAACAGTAGGCGCCCTAGTAGAAAAAAATGTTAGCAAAAATCGGTCGAAAAAAAAATCTGGTGAAAAACTGAGCTATTTGATGATGAGTTTATCGTTCATATTGGTATAGTAAATAATTAATTGTAAAATAATAATAATTAACACAAAAACATTTATAATTATTTTTAATGTATTAATTGTATTAATTATTAATTGTAGCTTTTTAGACAATAAAAAGCTTACAAAATTGTTCATGAAGAGCAATCGTGTCAATTTATTTAGAAAAACTAAGCTAATTTGTAGATAGACATTTGCTAAATTTTTCAAGTCTGCATTATATCTGCCTGACGAATTGGCTGAAGACCAGTTCCAAACAACATGCTTTCTAGCTAATTTCAAGCTAAAATCTGGTATATATTCTAGTTAATGAAACTAATATAATAAGCAATTTATAAGTGAATTTAATAAAAATAATTATAGTGTTATAAAAGTAGAAAAAATAAGCAATATGAAACATAATAACTGTCAAGCATTTTACTAAATTGCAGTGTAAATAAAAGTATCAGATATGTATAAGAGTATTAGTAGTTTGAATAGGTTATTTAATGCTATGTTAATTTAAGAAGCTTCATGCGCGTAAAAATTACTAAAGCTCCCAGTAAATTGAAAGTATTTTTATTTTTAGAATATTTCATAAATTATATATCGAATGTATGCATAAACATTATTATTGTTACTCAATAATTAATTTTTTTTTAACTTTAACTATTGTTACTTTTAAAAATAAAATATTATGTTTAATATTATATACAACTTTGCACATACAAAAGACAACTACCGTCTAGCTCTGTGGTAGTCTTTTGTAGTTTTTAAACTACATTCTTTGCAGAGAGTGGGAAAATCACGCTTATAGAATAAAACAACCAAACTTTGTAATTTTGAGTTAAAGAGTATAAAGTTAACCGTATATAGAGAGTACAGAGTATAATGTATAAGTTTATTACTATAAATACTTATTGAATACTGAATTTCCGTCAATATTTTTAGTAACAAATTCATCTTTAGTGACTGACTAGACAGCTAGAGTAAATATTCACTCCGAGGAAGGTAAAAGCTTTAAACACATTTGTAACATACATTACCTCTACCTCACCTCCATAACATAAATTTCACTCTACCAAGACTGACCTCCCATACCGTTTCGCTTCCACCACGGTGCGAGTGTACATCACTAATAGCCAAGAAACAAAGCCAGAAACCAAGAAAGAAAGAAAAGAATTAAGACGGCATCATCATACCCAGCGATACACGGTAACTCCTCCGCAAGTTTTTCGGAGCTTGCGCGCCTCTTTCTCTCTTATTATACCTACCCTCTTTCTTCTCTCCCTCTCTCTCTCTCTCTCTCTCTCTCTCTCTCTCATCCCCGCGGCAGAGATGCATCGCGTCGCCGCGAAAGAAGGCCGCGCGCATTCGAGAGAGAGAGAGCGCGCGCGAGGGGGCGGAGAGCGCGAGAGGGAGAGGGGATGGACGGCCAAGAGAGAGAGAGAGAGAGAGGCTGGAGAGTAGCGCTGCTGCCACGCGGTGTTGTACGTGGTGCACGCGAGAGAGAGCAAATGGCTCGTCGTCGTCGTCGTCGTCGTGCGGCAGCCGAGCGACGCAACAACTCCTGCAGCGTACAATACCGACGAGGAGCGCGCGCGGGGACCTGTCGCCGGTTCGACTGACGACGACGACACGCTGCTGCTGCTGCTGCTCGAGTTTTTTTTTTTTGAGAGAGAGAGAGAGGATGGTGGGATTTTGAGAAGTTCGTCGGCGACGAGGATATGAGCGAGTGCGGCGGATTTTTATTTTGAAGGGCCGCTCCTTTTGGCCGCCGGCGGCGGCAGTGGCGATTTCGCTCTGTGGGATACCTGCTGAGATCGGGAAGCTGGACGCGGCAGCATGAGGCTCGTCGGCATTGTCACGTGAGTTGCTTGCTTCTTTTTTGTAGTCTGTTTGGTGCAAATGATTTGTCGGAATTTTGAAGGAGTTAGACGGGTGTGGGAATTGGGGCGTTTGGAATTGTGAAGAAGTAGGTCCAGTTTAGATATTTTGCTAACTGTCACGGATGTTTTAAGATTAGTGTAATGAGAGAGTAAAATTTAATTAATTTTATCATTATCATTGATACTTAAATATTATATTTATCAATGGCATAGTTTTAGTTAGATAAACATGACGTGATTCATTAAAAGTTTTGAAATTTTGATGGACAATGAATACATTTCTAAAATGGAGTTTCTGTCTGTTATTTCAATTTAACAACTAATTCTAACAAATTCTGACAAATTCTGGGCAATTATGAGAATGTGACATATTACAATAAATTTCTGCTAGATTCTTACAAATCATTCAAAGCAGAAATTCTCTACAGAGTTTGGTGTTATTTTTAAATTTTCATAGTTACATTTAAATGGTGGTGTTGGGACGTGACGAGAACAAAGAGGCGCGATCGTGACGAGTATCGTATCAATGATTGCTTTGATTTTTCATCGTACAGTGTGAGTGAGAGGGTGGAGAACGGTAGAAGCTTGTAAACTCGTAAAAAGATAAAGAAAGACAGCGAAGGAAAAGTGTCATATGTGATTTTTTACCTTTCTGTAAGGGAGTGACTTATTGATTTCATTAAAAATGTCTGTATAATATACTTTTCTGCATTCGATTTCTCAAAGTGAATTTATATGATTATGTTCTCCATCTCGTTTATTACTCTATTATAGTGCTTACATAATATTTCGTTGTACATAATATTTTATGATTAGTGTATTATGGTTAAAATATATTTTGCAAAACGTCGCACAGTATCAATTTACGTTAGCAGGCCTTTTTGAAACGATGAATTTTCAATTTAAACATCTACTATTTTTTCTTTAAAAAAAGTACATTTTTCTAATATCAAGCTACCGCTTACTTTTTGGTTCACGGCAAGTGAAGAGATTTATTTCTCATACTAAAATTTCGTACAAAAGAGCACTTTTCTTTGTTTAATTATTTATCTATTTTTCGCGAGTGTCGACACACGCTGCTTTCATTAAAGGACGCGATACGTCGCATATTTTTTGCGTATTTTTTCCCCGTGTTAAATTCGAAAATAAACGCACTTAAGTTACACGCTATTGAGAACTGAAAAGCTTGATTGAAAGGTATGGATTTTACCGTGCGAATTTACCGTCATTTGTACGTTGATTTTTTGAGTGTTGTATAAACAAGCACAGACTTTTTTATAACAATGGCAATGAATCACATCTGAGTTTTAGTCACAATACTCCATTGGAATTTAGTAGTTATTGATTCTATATTTAAAGGGTGGATTATTTTCAATTGCACAACACACATAGTCGATCATTTTAATTGACCTACTAATAAATTTATTAGTAGAACTGTTGAAATGTAAAAATTCTTATATTCAAATACACTTTTTGCGTGTAAATGTGTTTCTTCCAATTTCTAAATAACAATATTTAAACTTTCTTTGAATTATGCACTGATTATGTCAATACTATGTAAAAAAATAAGTATAAGTGCGTTTGAATTGATTTCTTACGAATTTGTGAACGATTAGTAATTAAAACTTCTTTATTTATTATTTAAACATAACAAATAGGCGTTGGCGCTTATTTTCAGCCCAATTATCAAAATCTAAATTAACAAAATATTCAAATAAGAGCAATTTTAAAACTGCTATAAATAATTTGACAGTTTTCATCTGCCTGTACTGTTTATTTATCACTAATTTCTGTCATTACCTTTTATATTACAAACATTTTAATGCACTTACATCATAGTACTGTTTGAAGCCACTCAATTTCATTTCAACGCTACTTTGTGGACCACAGATAGTCGAAGTACCCGCAATTTTAGTCTTTCGCCACGCTCCAATGTGATAAATAATAATTTCCTCACTTACAGACTGGCGCGCATCGACGCTTGCTCTAATCGTTATATTCGCGAGAATCAATTTCCCTCGTATCTTCTCGAACCATTTTCCCCTTGTGTGCGCGTAACCAGAGAAAAGAATTTCGACCAAAGCGTTGAATTGATAGCGATTACTCGATTTCCATGCAACGACGAATGCGCGACGTATCGGTTTTCAGGGTCCCTTCTCGCGTGTAGGAGAGACAACTGAGAGCCATCTACTTTGACACGCTTAAGAGTTTTTATGCATAAATTCTTTGTTTATTCACTAAATTTAACTGAAAAAGTGTACCTATGCTTAGTACAAAAGAATGCTATATTATACTGTGTACTATTGTGAATACTATAGTGCACACTGTAGTGATTTCATAATATTAAGAGGTATTTTTTTATATCTTTTAATACCTCTAAATACTGTAGAATCACTATCGTGTGTACTATAGTACTTCGAACAAATAATATAATAAACACTATGTATAATATAATCACTATTTTAACTCTATAATATGCATTATAATGCACACTATAGGATTTTTTTGTATAGATCGGGTAAGTTTTGAAACTAACATATAATATATCAAAGCTTGATTTAGATTAGCAAGTACAGAATATTTATAATATTTTACCACAATATAAAATTCACTCATAAAAATGTATTTATTGTTTATCTTGATATAGCATGAGATTCCAAAAATTAATGCTAGGCAACGTCAATTTTAAATTAAATAACACAAATCAATCATTTTATTATGGTAACTACCTATAAGTTTCGAATGTTACAGGCTTCTTTCATATTGAAGTTGAAGCATCCAAAGTAGCACCGCTGCCGATACTAATTGCTAAGTATCGAAATCAGTACCCTAAAGTGGGGTGCCTTAGGCTACATAATTACAATTAATTTCTACGAACTGAGTAAGCTATTCCGTATAAACTAGTTCCATTCACCCAATAAAAATTATGTATAACATGTAATTATATGTAGTACAGTTGCAATTATATATCATTACATATAGTGACATGTAACTAAACGAACATTTTTAACACGTATCTTGACGTGTAATTATATGTAATTGAGTATCTTCGAATATATTCATATGTGATAGTATATAATGTTAGAGCACATATCAAAGTCAGAAAATAACATAAAATAGACATATAATAATGTTTCATTACATATATTTTCATAGAAATGTATATAATAATATATATATATATATATATATATACATATATATTTGTATATGAACATATGTTATAAACCATTATTATATGTTACATTTTACCTTGTTTTCAAGCCCTAAGAATCACATGTATCCAAATGGGTGTTATACCACTGTAACTTGCATTGTCCCCCTGAATTTACAAGAGTTAACTTTGTATGACTTTTTATGTATTTTTAGCCGTTTAATTCCGTAGCGTTATTAGTTTTTTATTAAAATGATTGAAAATGCCTTTTATTTTGATAATACTTTTCATAGGGTGTTACGGAATGGACCTATTACAGAACTGATATTTTACTTTGAAACCCCTCTCATAACTCCTAGACTTAACATACGAACATTTTTGTAAATAAGTTTTATGTACTTTACTATTAAGTAACGTAAAATACTTTTTACTTGTAGTAAAACATTTAATAAACAGTATCTAGATAGCAATTTAGTAGAGTTATGAAGTGAGAAACTGTTTATTTTCATGAAAATTTGAATTCCCAGATCTTTTTCCGGATACGTTTGATGAGTCATAACATATAATTTGCGAATCCACCGTCAGGATGGTCTATTATAGCTTTTATAGCAAACTACTGCGCTTTTTGGTGTAGATACTGTTGTCATCAATATTTTATCGCAAATTGCTGGAAAAAAAGTATGCACTTGCTTTAATGATAATTAGCGAATTTAAGTTTGAAACCAATACAAATGTATATTATTAACTCTATATAGTTTTATATCGAAATTTGAGTTTTGGGCATATTATGGAACTGACAATCGAAACCTAATTTATTAATTTGTTTGAAAAGATAGGGCTTATATACGTTTCCGGCTTTTAACAATTATAGTTGGTTATGCCATAAAAATTAAGAAATTTTTTTTTTTCTGAATGTATAAGTACCTATCTAAGAGGCCTGGGCACAAAGTGGGCAAGTTACAGCGGAAGCACTCCAATCTGATTGCATGCTACTAGTAATATACATGAATATATTTGAAGATAAACAATTACACTTGAATACATGTCAAGACACACGTCAAAAAAACAAAGAAGCCACATATGAGTAATACGATGGTATTAAATTTGTAAGCATAATTGCATATAACTACATGTAACCCATTTCAACCTGGGTGCAATCCGTACATATTATCATCTATCCCGATTCAAACCGATTAGCGCATATCCGCAGCTTGACGAACTCAATGAAATTCATTTTAACGTATAGTACACCCAAGACACTCTGATATATCCCAAACCTATGCCAAAGCAAACGACTCCCTCTACCCACTCGCAAATCATTAAAACCCCAAGACGCAAAAGGTTCATCCTCGCCCAAAAAGAACCGACGACACAGCGTAACAGCCCACCCCGTGTAACAAAATTATACGCGAGACTCTCGCGATTACTGAAACGCGCGCGAGAGGTGCGACACGCACGACAATGGGCACGCGAAAGACGTCGCTTCCTCGCTCTCTCCTGAATGTACAGTAACAGAAGCAGCAGCAGTGAAATCCAATCCTCGAGTATATTATGCACCCCCACGTGCATTCACACACACAGAGAAGCCGCTCATTGTCAGCGGGACGAGCAGCCGCTGAAGCTCCCGAGCGCGCGCGCGCAAGCGTTAGACTTTTCCGCTGTGCCTTTTTTTCGCGCTCTCCATTTCTCGCGCGTCTGGCCGAGTAGTATAATGTATATACATATATATATACAATGGGTATGCGTCCGCGTTCTCCGGCAGGCGCGCGAACGCGCGCTCCTTATTGTCTTTTGCCATTGGCGCGAAGCTTCACAAGCGCGTGTCCCCGGTATTAACGTGTATACATGCGTTTGTATGTGCGTGTTTATGTGTAAGGATATTTGTGTGTGAGAACGAGTATATGTGTATGTGTGTGTGTACCTGTGTGTGAGTGCGTGTGCAATTATGTGTTTACGTGTATAATATACATGTATGTGCATGTGTATATGTGTATATGTGTGCGTGTATGTGTGTATGTGCACGTGTGTATGTATGTGCGTGCGCATGTTTATGTACGTGCGTATATATGTGTTTATGTTTGTGCGTGTGTGCATGCGTATGTGGGTGCATGTTACTATTTGTGTACATATATGTATATGTGTACGTGTATGTGTGTTATGTATGTGTGTATATATGTGCACATATATGTGTATGTGTATTTATGTGCCTGTGCGTGCGTGTGTATGCGTAGGTATGTGTGCGTATGTGAGTTAGTGTACAGGTGTGTATATATGTGTAAGGTAAGCAGAGAAAAACACGCGCGCGAGCGTGAGGATGCCAGTATAGCGCTGCGCGATGTCACCTGCACCCCCTGACCTCGTTCGAGACGAGATGACGAGGGGAGAGAGAGAGAGTAGAGAGTAGAAGTATGTAGGAGTGGATGCGAGTAGCAGGGAGTGAAGAGTAAGAGGGATAGTCTGGTCGTAGTCCCGGAAAAGACGATTGTGCGTTTCCCGAGCTATAATGGGTCCAGACGTTGTTTATTGGGAAGATTTGCCTTTGATTGGATAGCGCACAGTATTGAATGTTACAGGAGTTTTAAATACTTCCCAGCGAAAGGTGGTATCGGTCTCTTACATACATACGTACACTCGACGTGGGAAATTTCTGGTCGAATAAATTTGAATTTTTTTGAAATACTGCAATTTCATTGGGTTTCATTGGGGCGTACGCACGTTTTCGCTAAGCTCATTGGAGGATTTCAAACGCATTCGACCAGAAATTTCCTACGTCGAGTGTACGTAAGGTTTGTTGCTAGAGTAGCTTTAATACGTAGTTTCAGAGGTACCGACGTACACTTGATGGCATAAACATCTATCCAAAATTGATTAAATTTCTTTTTAAATCCTGTTCTTCGGTTAGCGAAACAATAAGCTTTCACTCTAACGAAGTTACAGTAAAATTCAAACAAATTCGAACATACGTTTGTTACGTGCATTGTACATTGTAAAGATCTATACTATAATATTATTTGGGAGTTTTGATGTTTTATTTCTTTAACCCTCTAATGCTCAGCTTTCCTTCCAGAGTACATAGAATAGTTTTTCTTAAATTTTCATGTGATAAGATCATAATTCTGGAAAATAAATACGTCCATCAAGTCGAGGTGAACCAGTTCCGATCTCGAAAGGGGACTTAAGCTATTTTTGATCACATAGAACCCGAAAAAAATAAAAAAATTGAAAGAAAATTTCATTACAAAAAAGTATTAAAAAATGGCTGAAACACATTTATTAATATTTTTTAGAAGTTTTACTCAACGATATCTATGTTTCGACATTAGAGAGTTAAGTATAAAAAACGCATTTACTTTATTGTAACTAATGCTAATATATCTTATAGCTAATATAATGCTGATAAACACATACTTAATCACATACTTAATTTATAAAAGTAGCATTTTGGTTTATTTAAAATTCCAATTCAGCTATGTCAATGACATTTTTATATTTGAGAGTATGCACGTTCGCACAGTCTTGAACAATGACATTTTACATTTATTAATTATTTTCTACCTTAAATATGCAAATTTTCATTACATTTACCTAAATTTCATTTAACTATTAGCAAAATGATATTATTTTACATAGAAACGTATTACAAATTCTACTAAACTTAAAAGTTAAGAATGCTAAAACTAGCATTCTTAAATTATCTCAAGTCTAAAAAAATATTATACATTTAATGCAACTGCTTGGACGATTCAATATCAAACTGGAAATTAGTGTTCGGTAGTTACTTATGATGAAATGATCGAAAACGTAAGTTTATTTTCCAGATTTTATTGTAGCTACTTTGAATAATTTAACCAAATCGTGAGCTGATATACTATTTTGTAGTTGTAATTGTGATCAGACTAAGTATTAAAACTGAAGTTCACCACAAAGAAAGTTTTTACACCCAAAATTCTTAAGCTTCGAATAATATTGAGTGAACTTCCCTATATGATGCAATACGAATTTTGTTGTACTGCTGTGCAATAACATGAAAACGTAAATTTGCCGGAGAACGTACAGTGAGATAATGATTGCTTTTTGGAGAAAGGGGAAGGAATGGAACTGTTAAGTTTGGTTTTCAACTTAGGTTGCTGGCAACTGCTCCACACAAACTGCTCTATTCGGGATGATTGAATCGCTAATTGCCGAAACCGCGAGTATCGATTTGGGTTTGGGACCAGACACGTCGAGCTTCTGTTCAAAGCCACGTTGCCTAAATTAGGATAAAAATGATCGAGTTGATATTTATTCGATCGAATTAATTAGTTTCAAAATTAAAATAAAGTTGCATGTGAATAGCGAAATGTTTGTTTAAATTTTAATGACAAAACTTTCTATTTTATAAGTTTAACAATATATAACATACGTTTGTTACGTGCATTAAATTTAAAATAAGGTTTATTGAGTATTTTACAAAAATCAACGTCATGATATTAATTATAAAATCTATACGCAAAAACATAAAATACTTCAAATCCTTTCACTACGAAAGTTGATTGGTTTGCTCAAAATGAGCAGGTATGCTCCAGTGATCACCAGAGGGTCCATACCAGTAGAACTAGATAGAGTTTGGTCAGACTACGCTCTTTGAACGGCTTTAACGTGTAATCCTTTTACCGCGCAATTATACTACGTATTCATCAATTCTCGAAAGCATAACAATTTTCTTTTATATTCGTGAAATTGTTTTACAAGCTTTGACATATTAATGGCAGTATATTGAAAAACCATTGGAAAGAGAAAAAGAACTTTGGCAATTAAAATACGAATGACTCTGCGGCCTCCGTCTCTTTTAATCCTACGTTGATTCCTCGGGCAGATACCGCGAGAGCAATCAAAGATTAACTGCATTACTCGAGTTTACCATGGTCTTTAAGGAAATCGACTTTCTTCACAAGTCGCGCTTTTATCTGCCCCTTCGGATTACCGTGGCAAGAGAAGCTTCACACCCAACAGGCGGAAACCACTTTAACGTTGCAATTCTGCTTTTCAGTGTAAAACTTCATTGTATTAGTTAGGCAGAACCTACAGGTAGAAGTGCACTGAAGTACGCATTAAATAGACGCACCTACTTCAAAGTTGCATATAACTTTTGGGAAGCGCATGGAATTTGTATATAATGTAAATGCTTTCCACATTCACTCAAATCCTGGCCAATCTAGCTAAGAGCCTCCCTTAAATGGATTCAATTTGCCGAAATCGAACTAGTCATAAGTGTATTTACAATTTAAACTAATATTTTACCTACAGATAAACTTCAAAATCTTTATTAGTTACAATTTAACAAGATGTTGAGACCTGCTAGATACACAAAATTAGCATTTTATCAAAGTTACAGCTGGTCAGGTGAAATAATTTATGTGATAGCTAGCATACCAAATTAAAACTTTAAACGCATTTTTCTCCAAACTTATTTTTCTAATTTCAAAAAGTTCATTGCATACAATTTTATTTGAAGATACCCAAATTTTAAATATAATATTTATCATTTATAAGTATTAAAACATGTAGTTTTTTGATAATTTTAGTTTTATTAATTTTGTGTTAAAAAGCATGGTTGAATTTTTCAAAAAAAGTTTAGTCAAAAGGATTTACGCTAGAAACCTTTTTAAAACCCCCAATTTTTTATCTTTTCACACTTTCACGAGATGCATTATTCTGCGAACATTCGCGCTTTCATAGATTCGAAAAATATCGCGCGGCACTCGCGCTGCCCGAACGCGAGAGATCACCTTTTGCTTTTTGGTTTCGAACTATATCGTAGTCTATCGCGTAGGTTACCTGTTTCGCAAATACGCGCACGCAAATATGGCTTCAAAGGCCCGCCGCGTGTACGCGAGTATACACGCGAGCTGAAAAAAAGAAGCATCGTCCGTTGTAATGAATTGATTGTTTATGGGAACGCATGCTCGCGCCTCTATACATATACGCGACGACCTCGTTCGTCGACGTTTCGAACGCAACGCAACGATTGACGAGATGCGTTGCGCTATACTACTCTACGAGCCAATATGAACCGTAGTAATTTTGCTCGCGCGGCGCGATTCCAGATGTTACAGAGACATATCGTATAACAGGTTTTTTTTTCATGACTCTCTGTCTATTTACCTTTCATTACGCGCCCGGGCGCGACGAGTTATATATTTTTAGACTGGTATTCATTTTCGCGTGCATTGATATATAACGCGGAAGGTTGGTTTTTAGAGAGTTTTAAATTTAGGAGGAGAAGGGAATTCGTGCAAAGAGATTTGTGTGATATAGATGTATCATATTTTTAGACGTACGTACACAGAAAGTGTGAAAATGTAGACCTGGTTTAATGAGAGAAGATAGAGCGCGCGGATGAGCCTTTTTCCATTGATACTAAATAACATTAAGTAACATGGTACCTATTTACCCGCACGCGAAAATGTGCTGAAAATATAAAATTTATTATTAATGCTCCAATAAATGTCTACATATATGCGGAATGTCTTTATATTATGTACACTTGTAACCATTTTTAATAATTTGATATGTAACGAAGCTGCATTTTGAAAATGTAGTTTAGATTAGTAGAGAAAAGACTGAAGGATTACACAATCCTACCTTTTTATGAAAGCCAAAAGAACAGTAAAGAGAAAGCTTTGACATACATTTTCATTCAATTCTTTATGACTTCATGCAGATTATTACGAAAATCCCTTTTGAATTTAAAACAACATGAATATTTATTAATAATTTTCACGACAGATGATGAAATGATCTTATTTAATGAGCACTTTATATTTATGGTATAAAAAAGCTACTGCCAATTCATTGATGCTCACTTAATTTAAATATTTGTTCTAATATATTAATATACATAGCATATTATAACCAAGAGGAATTGTAAGGTTGCAATTACAAGGAGTTTTATATACTCTTGAATATTGCAGGATAAAGTGAGCGAAAGATTTGATTTTAGTTGACGCTCATACTTCCAATTTCTATTTTATACTCACATTATAACAAGACTATACCTAAAGTGATCGCAATAATAATTATAATACTAATTTGAGATGTTTCTCATGAAAATGGAAACCCTTGTGAACATGAATCAAATTCTCCACACTCTTTATTTTGCAATACTTAAAAACTTAAGGGGATCACTCTATGTAAACGCTTAAAATGAAGGCAATGTACCATGATTTTTTTATACAAAAACAATATATTAAAGGCGCTAAGACTTTTTATGTGTATTAGATACATATTTGAAAATATAACAAATTTCTTTTTGAGATTTTTGTAAGAATATATGTAGATATATTCAAGAAGTTAACAACGGCTTCGGCATCGGAGGTGTGAAATAGTGGGACATCTAGCATCCACTGCTGGTGTATAAAATAGAAAAACCAAAAATATTTTATTATTTTATGATAAAACTTTGAAAAAAAGAGTTAAATTTTTACGAAATGAAATCGATTGAATTGTGTCATCAAAGTTATAATACTCAAAGAACTTGTTCATTTTATAGGTTCAGTCGGCGAAAAATGTGATGCAGTATATGTGTGCGTCGTTTGACAACGATTGACTGCATATTTTTTAAGTTATCTGTCCCACCATTTTGAAAAATGACGCTTTGAGAGCAACGCGTTTAAAATTACGGATCTGTACGGCGCACATACGAGCGCGTACGTCTAAACTAGACTGTACACAATTTTAGATCGCGAGTTACAATTTGAAACATTAGGAACATATTTTTCACATTAAAAACTATCGATTTCCGCAAAGAAAAAAATACGATTTTTTCGATTTTTTTAGCCAATTACATAGAGTGCTCCCCTTAAGACACCATTTATATACCTATAAATTTCATCTGATTATGAAAAATATGAAATTTCAAATTCACGTTGCAATTGTCGATTTGTCTTCTACTGTATTTTATTTTATTTTATTTTATTTTATTTTATTTTATTTTATTTTATTTTATTTTATTTTATTTTATTTTATTTTATTTTATTTTATTTTATTTTATTTTATTTTATTTTAATGTACGGGCACCTCTTTTCAAAAAGATGCTATTTTAGACTTTACATAAATATAATTGCACTAACAAATAACTAATATTTGTACAGTATTTACAGTTAGACACTTAATAACGTAATTTCCATTTTATTATTAAATGACGGGATACTAAATAAAACTACTTATGTAAACTTTTAAAAATAAAAATAAATAGTAAGCGACAGATACAGTACTAATTATCAGTTACTTATAGTATATTTCAAGATCCATTTACATATAAAGAAATCTAAGATATCAATTGTCATAAAACTAAACCATCATAAAAAGTCATAATTAAATACTAGGTGATACAAATTTACATTACTTTCAAAATAAAAAATTTTAATAGAATATGTTTACGATATCGATACCGCGATAACCACGATACGATTTTTACTGTGTAAAATCATGAACCATATTCTATCAAATAGAATACGAGGGTAGTTCAATAAGTCTTTAGAATGACCAACAGATGGCGCGCGAATCGCTCGAAATCATCTGTTTTCAGTCAGCACCACTCCCGACTAGATATATGGTGCAGTCACAGTCCACATCTTCTGAGTTTACGTGTTTTTATAACCAATTGAAAAAAAAAATTACTTGTTAAGAAAAATGGAAAAAAACGAGTTCAGAGCGGTAATTAAACATTTTCATTTAAAGGGTTTAACTCCATATGAGATAAAAAATGAATTGGACTCAGTTCATGGCACATCTGCCCCTGCCTTAGCAACGGTTTATAACTGGGTAAATGAATTTAAGCGTGGTCGTACATCAATAAGTGACGAACCACGTTCAGGAAGGCCCGTAGAAGCAACTACTCCCGAAATCATCAATAAAATCCACGATATGGTGTTGAAGGATAGAAGATTAAAAGTGCGTAAGTTAGATGAGGCCACAAGGATATCTATAGGTGCAGTTGTTTCAATTCTACATGAAAAATTAGGCATGAAACAGCTATCGGCAAGATGGGTGCCGCGTTTGCTCTCAGTTGAGAATAAACGCAATAGAGTGGTCGCCTCTGAGGTTCTTTTGGCGCGCATAAGTCGGAATCCTGAGGAATTTTTTCGTCGATTTGTGACTGTGGATGAAACATGGATACACCACTACACTCCTGAGACAAAGGAACAATCCAAACAGTGGATTTCTACAGGCGAACCAGCTCCAAAGAAGGCAAAGACCGTAAAGTCAGCTGGTAAGGTTATGGCTACAGTTTTTTGGGATGCACGTGGAATTATACTTATTGACTACTTGGAAAAGGGTAAAACCATTACTGGTGAGTATTATGCATCATTATTAGAGCAGCTGAAAGAAGAAATTTAAAAAAAACGACCACATTTGGCGAGAAAAAAAATTCTCTTTCATCACGACAACGCCCGAGTTCACACATGCTTCGTTTCAATGGCTAAAATTGAAGAACTAAAATTCGAATTGGTCGAACACCCACCGTATTCACCAGATTTAGCTCCCAGTGACTTTTTCTTATTTCCAAACTTGAAAAAATGGCTCGGTGGACAGAGATTTACGGACAACGAAGACGTCATTGCCTCTGTAAGTGCTTATTTTGAGGAACTTCCGAAAACGCACTTTTCTGAAGGATTAAAAAAACTTAAAAAGCGATTGACCAAGTGTATAGAGCTCCAAGGAGATTATGTTGAAAAATAAAAAAAAATTTACCCAAAAAAAATTGTTTTTATACTTTATTCTAAAGACTTATTGAACTACCCTCGTATTATCTTTTGATGATTATTTTGTTTTCATTTGAAAGAGCAAAACTTTGGTTTTAATGTGTATATCAAAATGTTATTATATATTTTTAAATAATCGTAACAATATTTTTTTGTATTGTTTGAAGCATTTAAAAACATCCTGAATTTTTTCAAGCGTTGCGCTTAAAATTTATTGCCTTCTCATATATCATTGTAACAGGTTGAAATTCATTATGCTCGAAATAATATAGTTAAAAGAAGAAAAAAATCAAATTTAATACTAAATTAAACTTTATTAAACCTGAATAATAATTATGACATTCGTTTTCAATGATCGTCTAATTATAAACTTAATACTTAAAGCTTCTGTTTATTACAAAATGAGATAAATTAATGTATAAGCTGTATTAGTAGTAAAACAAACTGCAAAACATTCTTAATAATACTCCCATCGAGATCAATATTCTGCAACATACAATGCTGTAAAGAATATTACCCATAGCACATACATCTTATTTGAGCTCTCAATAAAAACCTATAAATTGTCTCTTGTGACCGATGAAAAAGTTGTTAAAAAGCCGGTCAAACTTTGCAAGATAAGATGCACTATATTATGCATTGTGAGTGCAAGTAGATGCGTGCTGAGTATATCAAGAGAATATCTTACTATACTCTGCATGAATCTACTTAAACTTGCAAATGTGGTGTTATAACTTTCTAAATTGTATTAAAATACAAACAAATAATTTTCTTGTTCTAATACGTGATAATAATAATATGAGTCGAACATCATTACAAAAAATCAAGTACATAAAAATTATAAAAAATTGTGTTGTTCATTTATCGAAAAAATTTCTCAATATTTCTTATTTATGCTCCTTAAATGCACAATCTCTACTAAAACGAATACTTTTGCGGCCTTTGAGTTAGCGTACAGCCACCATATTTCAAAATATATAAGCTTTTGAGGAAAACGCGTTCAAAGTGTTCTCGCCCCATTAGAGCGGCCGTGCAGCGAGCTGCGCGCATTGCTTTAGCTCGACTAATTCAAGAATCCTCTACATGAATCAGGGCTTAAAATATTTTAAAAATCAAGCACTTCGAGAATACGCGATAAATCATACGTTTCTAAACTTTCACATTAATTAAAAATAACAAGCGTTTTAGTACCCAATACCTACACATATTATACATTTAAAAAGTAATTATACCGATATAAGTGAGCTATACATTTAAAATTATTATTATTATTATTACAAAGGCCAAGTAGAAATGGTTAGTAGTAACGGAGCTTGTGTGTCCAGAGCTATTATATAGCCTTTATGTCGGCTGTACTCATGCTTGCATCATCACCATAGCTATCATAACTAATTGTTAGGACTAGCTATCCGTAGTTGTGTAGTTCATAGCCTTGTTCACACAGTCACGCCATCTTTCTCTATTGTTTGCGAGTTGCATCCAATCCTCCTCATAACAACCTATTTCTCGTAGGTCAATTTCTGTCGGCTTCCCTACAAGCACTTTAAGTGCTGCTCTTTCATTTCCCATCCTAGCTACGTGCCCAGTCCATCCTAGTCTTCGAGATTTATTCACTCTAGTAATGTTTGGCTTTCCGTATAACTCGTGTAATTCTTGGTTATGTAATATTCTCCATTCTCCAGTAAACTCATCTATTTTGTTCCCAAATATCTTTCTAAGGACTCTATTCTCAAACACTCTAAATCTATTTTATTCCCGTTTAGTTAACGCCCAGGTTTCGCATCCATATAGAAGTACTGGCATTGTGATGTTTCTATATATTTCTAATTTAGTCTTTCGCAATAGTAATCGTGATTTTAGTAAGTTATTTGTCGAATAGAGGCATGCATTTCTCGAATGCAGTCTCTTCTTGATTTCTTTGTTAGTCTCATTTTTGTAGTCTATTATCGTGTCTATTACGTATTTAAATATCGTCTACTTTATTGAAAAATAAGACATCCAGAAATTATTCACACCCTCAAATGAATAAAGTTTCATTGCCTCATATGCATGCCTTCATGCGAAATCATCAATTATAAATCTCGCATCTTCAAATACGCGCGAACCGAGACCGCACGCGCGCGCAAACAACCGAATTATTAACCCGTCAGCGGAACGCACAAGTTTATAAGCAGCAGCCCTCGAAACGGTCCGCTCCTTCACTCATTTATTCCCCGAGCAATAAGCGTGGATATCAAACCACGCGAGAAATAACGAAAGCGCGAGCGCGAAAGCAAAACTTTCAACGCGTCGACCGCGCCGCGCAATGGTTAAGGAATGAGGTAAAAAATAATTGATTTGCGAGCGAAACGCTTGCCAACTGTATCTGGCTCTTGAAAAGTGCTCGCTCTCGCCTTTTTCACGGGATCGATATATTATATATAACGACCGAGAAGTCGCGTAATTTTACGGTTTTCATATACTCGCTGGTCGAAGTGGAGAGAAAACCGATGGAAATATAGTTTACCAGCAGTGCCACGAAAATTCCATTTGCTGTGGAAGTGGAAGCAGAGGAGAAGAGATTTATAGGGTGCGTGCGGTGATTGAATGTATAGCCGCGGAAATTGACTAGTCGTACTGTGGGCTGCATGTGCGGGCAGACTCTCTTTCTTTTCAGTATGCTAATGATTTCGCTTGTACCCGATGTTTCTTTTTTGAGAGTTTACAAGCAGTTTATCCGCTGCGAGGTTGATTTATGACGGAGTTTCTTGGGAGGGAAGTTGCAAGTTTGTTGGAGTTTCGATTTTGTTTGCATTTTCATCAGTTCTAAGAGTCTAATAATAAAATCTTCATGATTCGTGATAGAATTGTTGATGAATGATTTTTAATAAAATAGAAAGATTCTATAGATTAACTCACCGAGATATTTGAGTTAAGAAAATAGATTTTGTTACATTATTCAGATATTCAAATTATTTAGAATACGATAAAAATGAGTAAGAAATACATAGAAAAAAATGTATTTACTTTTAAACAATTAGAATTGCTCAAACTTTTTAGTAACAAAAACAGTTATGGGTCACTAGTGACACATTAAATTTTCAAATGTCAAATTAGAATTACGGTAATATTGTACTGAACCGTATTATGAAAAAGTCCAATCTTTCATTTCATCTATAAGAATTATTCTATACTGCCAGTATTTAATTATAATATTTTGAGAAACAGAGTGGAAAACCTGATTTAAGACAAAATGGATTCGTACTGGAACTACAACACCTGATATATTTTTGCTCAGATACATTTTAACAATAATAAAGAGTCAATCAGAGAAATTCAATTAACTTTGTAATGAAGTCGAGTATTTTCGCTTGAGTCTATATACCTATTGTTCGTTCATTACGAGTGCAATTTCTCTTTAACGATACAACATAATTTGACTGCTACACAAGTTTTAATTTCCTTTAGCTAATAATGGCTTGATTTCGTAATGTTAGTTTCAGTTAAATGATTTGTGAACACAATCGACGAGAAATTAGTTTCAACAATGATTAGGGAAATTGTCAAGCAGTTTGCTTTACGACTTTGTTTTACACTTTATTTAATTAATTCATTTGCACTACAAATCAAATAAAGTGTGTTGATATGTGAGCTCAGTTAGTCCCATTTTCTTTGTATTTATCGCGGTAATCGAAGATAAACATCTATAAAAGAAGAACGTATCATCAAAAGTGCTGAATCATTTCGACAGCACGATCACACCGAAATTTTAAAAACGGATTTATTTCAGCTCATTACCATAATGATGTGTCAATCACAGAGGATCAATTAATTCTTAATTGAAAACTTTATGAATTTGAGTAGCGATGATGAAGTTCTGACGTATAGTGCGTTTTACATTAATTGATCTGTTAATTGCAGACATTGCTTGTCCAAAATCTCGGTGTAGATATGCGTAACCGTTAAATTAAGCATATTTTCCTACTGAACAGCTCAAATTTTTTTCAATTTTTCTATTTTGAACGAAGCGTATATATTTCAAGGATTACTCAAATAATTTGACAAGGCAGTACATAAGCACTTATAATAAGCAAAAATTCATATAAGAGGCTAATTTTCATGAAACTATTAAATTTCATGACATTGTGTTAAAAGTACTGCCAATTAAGAAAATTATGTCAGATAATAATTTTGCTTCCTTGTAGAGGAAACTTTGTGATGGTAAAAAAAAGTTACGCTAAAATCATTATAAAATCGGATTTTGAGACGTTAAGAATTAACATACACTACTGTTAGAAAATGTCTGTATGGATGTGTGTGTGTGTGTGTGTGAATATATGTATGTATGTGTGTGAGTATGTGTATGTGTGTGTGTGAGTATGTGTATGTATGTGAGTGTGTATGTGTGTATTTGTGTGTGTATGTGTGTATGTATATGTGTGAGACTGTGTGTTTGTGTGTGTATGTATGTATGTGGGTGTGTGCATGTGTGGGTGTGTGCGTCTGCGTGTATGTGTATGGATATGGATCACCATTAGTCTAAAACTACACGGTGAAAATTATTGTTTCAGGGCTCATTTTTTTATATTTCTTTTAAAGAAAGGCAGCTCAAAAATAATTTTTTTTAATTTTAGTTTTTAATTTTTTTTTATACGTTAGAAATAATATCATTGATTCAGTAAAAATGCATTTGAAAGAGCATATAATTACTTATATTTCCGGCCCGAAATTTTTAATAAGCTATTTCCCTATATTTGTTTTACTCAAAAACGTATTTTTTTGTTTAATAAGTTATATCTTGGATATTTCAAAATCTATGATTGCAAATCTTGGAGAATAATTAATTTAATTATTGAAAAAAGTAGCTATGCACTGCGTCTTTTGGCTGACAAGGAAAGTGTCCCACCTGCGGAAAACGATTTTCATTGAGTCTTTGGGAGACGCTTTTGTAGTACCCAAAAATGAAGCCCTGTAGCTGTAGTTTAATCCAATGGGCCCTGGTTCTTGAGATACGAGCTATTTTACTCCAAATATGCGTTATTTTAATGAAAAATAGTACCTCTACTTAATATCATTACTATATAAGTTTTGGAGCTGAGACAATTGTTCGCAAGGTAAATAGAAGTAGACGAAAAGAGCTTTATTTTAAGCTTTGTTACGTACAAGAATTTGAGTCCAGTCCAAAGTTATTAACAATTGAAAATGGTGACTGAAAATGCATGAATATTCGAGAAAATTTATCTATTATGAATTCGTTGATTTTCATGCATTTTCAGTCGCCATTTTCAATTGTTAATAACTTTGGACTAGATTCAAATTTTTGTACGTAACGAAGCTTAAAAAAATCTCCCGTCTACTTTCATTTACCTTTCGAACAATTTGCCCAGCACCAAAACTTATATAGTAATGATATGATGAGGTAAAATTTTTTATTAAAATAACGCATATTTGGAGTAAAATAGCTCGTATCTCGAGAAAAAGAACCCATTGGAACAAACTACGGGTACTGGACATCATTTTTAGGTACTAGAAAGAAACCCCCAAAGCCTCATCGAAAATCGTTTCCCACAGGTGGGACCCTCTTCTTATCAGTTATTTACCCCATCTTTTCTTTTTCAAGATATTTGATATTTGAGGTTATAAATTCTTTCTTTAATTTCGATCGCTTATATAGTTATATGTTATATGTCGAGAACTTCGCGGGCATTTTTTATCAAATTTTGTAGGTTAATTCTTTTTGTTTTTTGACGATGATTCGAAATCATCAATTTTGAAGATTCATCGGTTCGTTTTTGTTTTATAACGATTTTTCTATTTTGTGATACTCTGAAATTGATAACGTAATTTATGAACAGTAAATATCATTGATAAAAAGAACACCTGTTTGAGCTATTGGTTAGAAAGAGATATAGAATTTTAAAATTAATTTATGAAAACAAAGACAAAATAAATTGAAACAATTTATTTAGTCTGAGGAAGTTAAGTGCCAATGAATTGGCAGCGGCTTTTTTGATAGTTACAGACATATGGTCATTTCTACAATTTTATAATGATAATATAATAGTTTTATAAAAATCATTCATAACGCTTTTTCGTAGAGGAAGTACTACAAGTTTCTTAAATGTAGTTTGGTAAATATTATAACATCTCCTTGGATATTTTTAAAATAATTTAATCTACTCGATAAAACAATATTTAAGATTCAGTGAATACATTAAATACAGGTCATTGCATCGTTCCAAAACTTATAAAATCCTATAAATATACTCACTCTACTATTTATATTATCCAACCTATATGCTTGTAATTGTAACACTTTTTCCCTACAAAAGAAAGACTAAAATCCATTGAAATGCTCTCAATCAGGAACGCGATTTCCCCAGCGATCGCACAATCAGGATAATTCGATCTCGAGACTCCCACGCTCGCCAAACGCTGTACAAAAAAAAACACGAAGAAATCCCCGCCAAAAAAATCAAAATCCCCGAGAGAGGCGCGAAATTCAAAATCACGAGAGTTCCGCGCGCGCCCATTTAAACGTATGCTGCGACTCGCTAAACAAAAAAGAAAAGCGAGCGCAAACACCAACGCCGATGAAAAAGCGACAATCGGTACGCGCCGATTCCGAGATAGATCGAACGAATTCGCGAGTTGCGCTGCGACGAAAGCTATACGTCGTCGAGAGGCTAATGAGAACTCGTCCCACGCCCAGAGCCGATTTAAATTAAACCCTTTTTTTCTCACGCCTACACACATACGTATATGGACGCTCACTCGCACGGTTGCATCGATGTGTGTTCGTGTAGATATATAGATGCGGATGCAGCGCGAACGCAGTCAGCAGTGGCGGTGGCCGCCGAAACGCAAACTTCCGCTCCGACGAGCAGCTTCCGGTATTAACTTTTGCCGAGCTGTTCGTCGTTCCGCGTTTCGTTCGAGGATCGTGGGGGGGGGACGAGGGAAAAAAATTAAAAGCGACGCTCTCTGTGTACCGCTGTTTTCCTTTCCGTCTTGTTTCTCTCTCTCTCTCTCTCTCTCTCTCTCTCTCTCGCTCGCTCTCTTGGTCTATATATTCTACGAGCGATGTGTATGTATCTGTTCGTCTGTGTAAATATGTGACTGTGCATTGGTTTGATTTCGTAGACAAATGATTTTTTTTGTTTTCTTTTTTTTAATGGAAAATCGTCGGGTGCGTGCATATCAGAAGAGCAAAGTTGCCTACTGGGAGTAAATATTAAATCTAGAGAGATGAAAGATGATTTTTGTTTGTTTTGCGATAGGTGAAAAATTGAATTGTATTTGTTTACAAGTGTAAATTTATTTTACTTTTTACATGACATGAAATCTAACTTTTCATGAGTGCATACTTCATTGGAAATATATATAATTTATGGATGAACTTTCTTGATTAAAGTGAGATAAATTCTATCCTAAACCTATGTCCGGTAAAAATCGATTTATATAAGGTTATTTAAAAGTTCGAAAAAACGAACTAATCTACGAAACAATACGTAGTGCAAGTAAATAGGCCTAATGAATATTAGGTTTCAGTGTACTAAAAGTTGTTTTACGATTTCTATTTTTATTTAAAATTGAAGATTTTAATATGCAATGCGAAATGTATATATTACTTTTTTACAAATAAAAAGATTTTCCATGCCCTTCATTTTTCAGTATTTTTAATAAAGAAGTCTTATTGATCTAGAAACTATTAAAATCAAATGCTTATTTCAACATTTCTGAAAAGACTAAATGTTCGTATTTGTATAAAAATCAATCAGACATATAAATTCATAGATATTAAAATTTTTTGACGTTTTCAATCACAATATTTCATTTTTATACTTTATGGATATAGATTATATCCAATGAGACAATAAAATATCAAAGGAATGAAGCTTATTGGAAGTTTAAAGGTTTCTTATGATATTGAACTTGTACGATATCTTTTACTTTGGTGATTGTTATAAAAACAATTTAATTTATTAATTTGAATATACATTACCTTTTTATAAATTATTTATAAATTCAAAGTTTATACTATAGATATTTATTACTCTACGTTAACAGGGAAATATATTGTACAGTTTACAATATATACTCTGTCCGTTTCTGCAGTACATTCTAAATACAAAATAAAGTCCGAATATAATAGTGCATCCGTCTAAACGTAATATTATAATTTTACATATTATTGTAACTTTTTAAATGTTTTTTTTCACTTTATGAAAATCAACAGTTTTAAGAATTGAGAATTTAATTTTATAAATTTAGCAAAAAAGAAATTACTAAAATATTATAGAATGCTGCTAAACTTGTTAACCATGACTTGATGACTCCTCTTCGAATAATACAATCACTCTTATGGTATCTCAAGTAATTTTAATCGGATAGACATTAAATTTGGCATGGTTCGTCTGCACACTTTGCTTACCGCCACAAGCAAAATCAAAAAGCAATGTTGATGCTTTCTTACTTTTAACTTTACAGTATATAAGTCAAGCGCATTACGAGCATGCTTTTTCTCCGTCTTGTTCAATTTCACTAGAGCTTTATCCCGACAAATTATCGACGTCATCACTACGTCACTGTGTCGTGTAACCGTTTTATTTATTATACTGGTATAAAACCAAGCGCGCTAAGCACGTGCTTTTTATCTTTCTCAAATTCGCTACCGCTATTTCCCACTAAAATATCGACATCATTATTAGGTCATCGGATGCGCAATTGCGTATCCATTTCTGCAGACATTGCAACCATTTATTTATTATACGGATACGCGCATTTGCTTCTATTCTCTTTTCATCTCTACCGACTCTATTTCTTCCCTATTTACTTTTTACACTCCCGCCAACTTCTCCCTATCGACCCTCTAAGCACTATTTACGTATTTCTACGTGACAATATTTAGCATGACACTAACATATTATTCTGCTGTTAAGAAAATCTTGCTCCCCATCTCCTACCCCCCCCGCTCTTTCCTTACCGATTGCTCTTTTTTCTCTTACACGCACGTATTTCTGTGTGACGGGTTTGGCGTGATGGTTTTCATCGTATATTAGTATCTGTGTTAATCTGTTTGAATATCTTTTAAGAAAATATAACAGAAAAAATACTTTCTTTTAATTTAAAGGTCATATTACGTCCCATGCAATGGCCATAATGGAAACCTGTGTAATTCTTGATCTCCCGCAAGGCTTTGAAATCCAATAACATCGAAGTGGGGTTTTTAAAGGTTTTATGTGTTCAAAATACATATAAGCTATGTAGTCAATGTAGTAATTTGAAAATAAAAATTATTGACCAAACGTATAGTCTATTTATCATTATATCGATATGTGTGTAAATGGTTGTATGTCGATGGGTGAGTGGGTGTATGTGTGGATGGATTGGTGTGCGTGGAAGAATGGATAAAGGCAGATGTCTGTATAGTTGTATAAGCAGACGTATAGGTGAATAAGATTATGGGTGAACGAAAGTGTGTGAACGTATGGATGCGTATATGGGGCGTGTGAGCTCTTGAGTGATGAATGGGTACGTGGGCGCATGGGTGTACGTATGAGTGGAGGGATCGACTTGTGGGTGGATATATGTATAAATAGTTTCATGTATATTTGGTTATGTGGATAAGTGCGTCGGCGGATCTGTAAGTATGTAGGTGCGTGTAGGTTGATGAATGGATGCGTGGGTGGAGGGGTTCAAATGTAAAGGTAGATGAATGGATGTTTGGTTGGATTGGTGAGTGGGTGGATAGATGTATGCGGGGGTGGGGGTTAAAGTGTACAAGTGGATAAATGTATGCGTGGGTAGAGAGATGGAAGAGTATAGGTGGATGAATAGATGTATGGGTGGATGAATCGATGTGTGGGTGGACGGGTGGAAATGTATAAGTGGATGAATCCAAGCGTTGGGGGATGGTCGGACCCGTAGATGAATGGATGCGTATGTGGATGAATGTATGCGTGGATGGATGCATCCGTGGGTATATCGAATAATCGATTTCGGAAAAAGGACATTCAAAGTTTTGTGGACCATTATTTTGTTTACAAAAATTAATTTATTTACTTTGTAAATGTGTCTTTTGTTATTCACCTAAAATTCAAACGTATGTTACGTTTTTAAAATTTTGCTGTAGTGTTGTTACCCCTTAGGGTCTATGATTCTTGCATTTCCTTCTTTCAAAAACTCTCTAAATTGGATACACTACAGCCCACGTATCAGCTACGTCTTCCCCGACCCCCTGTCCCAAAAAGAAAACCCACCCCACCACTAATTCGCTCAGCTGTAGCTCGTGCTCCATCTCCGACAAACCCTACATACAAAGAGGAAAGTAACGTACACCTAACAAGATAAGAGAAACAGAGCCCGAGCGAACGTCTCCAAAAGGCATCGCATTGCATCGTATCCCGACCCACCGTGCGTTTAACTGCCCCGTGCACAACCCCCCACCCTCTTTCAAATCCTGCACTACGCTCTCGGAATCTCTTCGCCCGTGCGGCAAAGATCCCAGGCGACTTTTCGAGTCTACGAGCGAAGCAGCCCTCCGCATATACCCCCCCGTTAAAAGTATATGTACCATCCCCCGCGTGGTATACGTGATTCGAGTGCTGCTGTCGCTGCTGCCGCCGCGCACGTGTCCTCGTGCACGGCTGTGGTGCGGTGTGCAGGACGCGCAGTCCGCGTTATTTACGGTGCACGCGGAGCGTGAAAGCGAGAAACCGTGTTAGCTTCCTTCCTCGAGAGTCGATGATTTTGCACGAGTGTGTGGACGTGTGTGGATGAATGTGTGCGCGTAGAAATCGGCCGAGCGATTTTGCGAGAGGAGCGTTTAGCCGCGAGGCTCTTTCGCAAAATTGCTTGCTCTGTGGCTATCTATCTCTAGGTTTCTGTAGCTCGGACTTCTAGTCGTGCCGATGCTGAGGAGAAGCGTGATGTATACTGTGTGTGTGTGTGTACTGAGAGCTGTAGGAATGGTGTGAGTTTTTTGGGGAGAGATCCTTTTTGGATTGTAGAGGTGGGGAAGGCTTTGCTCGAGGGGACGTAATATCGCTGCTCGAGCAATAGAGAGGATGTCGCGCGCGAGCGGTTCGCAGGTTAAATGGAACGATGGGTGGGGTTGGAAATTATTTGGAAAACGATGTTCGAGCTTTTTTGTTTTAAATGGACTGCGGATTAGCTTGATTGGAAGTGTGGGAGCGCGGAAACTGAGTGGGTTCGATTAGTTAACTCTTATCTGACTTTTTATAATAGCGTGATAAATTTAATTATTTCCTTGTTTGATTGAATGTTAGATGTAATGGAATTTTATGTTGAATCTACTTTTTTTTATTGATCGATATAAAGAGGTTTGAGATATACTTTTTATTATGAAGTTTTTTAGTGCAACAGCTAGACAAAGTTTTAATATTTTTATTGACAAATGAATTGCTTGAGGGTATACGCTCGGGTATACGCGATGTTCCGAACGTAACTTACGTTATTGATATCAACAAGTGTTACAGTATTTCTAAATAGTTTAATCTTTCCTAAATGAAACAAAAATAGCAACCTTTATTGCTAATAATTTAGCGATAATTTAAGTGGGCAGGCCTGATTTAAACCCAAAAATAGATTTTTTTTACGACTCCAGAATACTTTTTATGTGTAAAAGCAATCATTCTTAAAATGTGTATGCTATCAATACTTAATAATATCTTAAATTTAATAATATGTTATATTTATTAAAGGAACTTGTTTCTCACACGATTTTAGGTGACATGATGAACGAAAATCTTTTTTCCGCGGTTATTTGACTCTTTTTGACTTTTGTTACAAAATGAGCGGAGCACTTTTTCGTTACTTTTGTTTTATTCTTCTTTCGTATATCCAACGAATTGTTTAAAAATTGTTTTTAAGTTTTTCAAAAAATCGATTGGAACTCTGAAATAAAATATTAAAAAAAGTTTAACGAAAGAGTGCACCACTCATTTTGTAAAGGTGTAGAATAACCGTCGAAAAAGAAATTCATTAGGCATCGTGCGTTTCTTACACATAAGAATTGTACACGTAATTAATGTGCACAATTTAGCAGTGGTCAAATATATCTATATATAATTTGACCAATGCTAAATTGTGTACAATAATTACGTGTATAATTCTTATGTGTAAGAAACGCGCTATGCCGCTCATTATGTCACCTAGAATCGTATGAGGAACAAAGTTCCCTTAATAAATATGTTATTGATAATAAGGATTTATTGTGACGTGTACTATTAAAATTTTGAGATTTCACAACGGTAAAGTATAAGATATTATAAAGTATTGATAGCATACAACTTTTCAGAATGATTGCTTTCAAACATAAACAGTTCTCTGGACTCGTAAAAAAAATCTTTTTTGAGTTTAACCCAAACCTGCCCCCTTAATACACTACTTCATACAAAAATAAAATATTTATTTTAAACTTATTAGATCTGCATTAAATCTGACTATCATATATCACTTTTTCAAGTGTATATTGACGTTTTATGGTCTAATAAGAAATTTGACTTCAACCAAATTTCTTTTTCCAATATACTCATGTATATTTATGTATGTACACATGTATACATGTATACATTTCTAATGCTCAGTATGTCAATAAAATTCATGAAGTCGAGACTAGAAAACCGATCCAATGGATAAATAATTATTTTTACATTTTTCGGGTACATCCATTTTAAAGGACACACGGTCTGATGGGGTGAAACGAAACGAAAGGTTTAAAAAATATTTATGATCGAAAAAGAATATAAAATAAAATATCTGTTACTGTATAGAAATATGATCATAAAACATTAATTTTAGTTTTCTATACTATCTCTAGACCTTATAGAAATATTTAATTAAAATAATTGACTGTTTTACTAGAAGGAAAAGATTAATGAATGGCTAATAAAATTTCGATCCAAGATAAATAAAGTAGACACACGCTGGATCTAGTAAGATATGTATATTGAACTCATTTTTTTAATTTTATTTTTTATAAAGGTCATCGATTTGTTAATTGAATGTTTTTTACACCATTAAATAGTGGCATAGTATGAGCAGGCTTCTCTTTTTATGAAGGTTGAAGAGCGCCTGACCAGTCACGCATATAGACTACTTAAAACACTGATTTTCTTTTTAAAGTTGTCATGACAATAAAATATTTACAAGTCAATAAAATAAAAACCTCAAAACTACTAAAAAGGTAATCCAAGAAATAATAATTTTAATAGATTTATATTTACAAACCCAACTAATAAAAAGTTTATACTACGTTAATAAAATAAGTCGTAAGGTAACACGTTTCCCCTAAATTTCGTAGGGTGTCGATAGTAAAAAAAAGTATTACAATCTGTTCGATTTATACATCGGTAGAATTTGAGTCATAAATATCGATTCACGTTTACTTTTTATCTATCATTCATATTAACAGTTAAAGTTGAATAAATTTCAAAACATCTGTACAAAACGGCTCAATACATGTTTAGGGTGAGAAATGTGGATCAATACTTCATTTTTTACGTACAGTTAAAAATCCAATTTCCTTGAAGAAAAAAATTCTAGCCCAGACATATTCATTTTTACTAGACACTCCATTATGCAATCTCATTGATTAAATTTTCCAAGACTTTGCAATAAATTGAAAAATTGTTTAAAATTCAATAATTGTCCACCAAATTAAAGATACATTAATTTACTCTTTTTATTTTAATATGTCAACCGTTCAGAACCATAGTGACCAGTCCATTTTGGAAACTTTGCAAATGCTAAAATCACATTAATATTAATGACATATCAAAAAGTAATTTGAGAAATTTAAATAGAATAATAGATTAATTTTGTTATAAATTATTACTAATAACTGTAATTAACAGATTGAGCGCTACATGTACCATTACCATATATTGCCTTGCATTGTGTGTCACTGTAGAGGCAAGAATTTTATTAAACGTTTTGAAAATTCAATCAAAATAGTAAAAAATCGAAAAAGATCGGCTTATACATTAGCCACGCTCAACCTGTTAAATCAACAAAATTATCATGACGTATGACATAAATATTGAAATGATCATGAACGTTTGCAAAATTTTCAAATAGCTCTTATTCAACTATGGCTCTGAACAGTTCACGTATTACTTAACAGTATAAATTACACAATAATTAATCTTTAAACCAACGTTTTAAAGACCCAAGTTAAAGAAAACAAGACGTTCCTACCCATTTATCATAAAACATTACATTCTCTCGAGCTGCGAATAACAAATGTCCCAAATAAATAAGCGTTCACCCCACGCTCTCCCCGTGAAATATCGCCTTTTCAAAGCTAACAACAACTACCCCTCCCCCCGCCCCTGCACAGACGTCGTCCACGACTGACAGCCCCCCCGGGCGCCCTGGGAATTCCTCCCCGCGCCCGCGCGCGTCCGGCACTCAACCTTCCCACCTCTGCGGCTTCGCCTCGCTTCGCTCCATTAGCAAGAAATTTACAGCGTCTCCTAAATCGCGGACGGAAGGTCGAGTGCGAAGGAAACGAGACTGAGGCCGCGCGCGCCCGTTGCATATCCGCGACAGCTGTATACCGAAAAAAAAAAAAAACGAGTAAGAAGGAGGCCTTATACACGGCAGTAGCAGTCGATAGGCAAGTGGGCGGGAGGGCGAACGAGAGAGAGAGAGAGATATTGGCAAGCGAGCATATAATCGGCGACAACGACAACGTCCTAACGAGAGCCTGCAGACGCTCTCTCTCTCTCTCTCTTGCCAGCCCTCAAAGGCCTCCCCCCGCGCGAGCTCGCGCTCTTTTATACGAAGGCGCGCTGCATCAGCTCCGGCTGATCGCGCGGGAGAGAGGGTCCTCCAGTAGTGCCTGTCCGCCTGCCTGCCATCTCCTACCCAGCCGGGGGCGGGGGGGGGGGGGGGGCTGACACCTGAAAACTGCTGTGTCTGGGTGAAGGTGCTTGCTTATGTACTTGTAGCTGGGGTTATACGTTATGCGGAAAATACTGTAGTGAGCGTTTAGGTGTGCATTAATTGTAGGACGAATTATGGGTGACGTGTGGTATACTGTGATATACGCTATAGTGATCTTATAAGTCTAATATCTAGGAAGGTGTCTCTACTCATTGCTCAAATTAATCGTATTTTTTGAACGCGTAAAAGTGTTCTTCAACTTGTTTTTTCACTAAAAATGTGGCGACATCAGGATGATACTATTTTATGTATGGGGAGTACGATCAAATATCAGCTTTACTTTTTTACCTACTTGCCGATGAGCTACAAAGTTGAGACTTTCACAGACAACAGTGCAGAATTTTAAATTTTCCATTTCTGTAATTTCTTATATTTTCTAAATCATTCGTTTTTACAAGTGTTTGTGTGAGTGTACGCGCACGCGTGGATATCTGCATGCTTGTGTGTAGTATATGTATGTGTGAGTTGACGAGACTTATTTATACGTGATTATTGAAATAATGTTTGAACTGACAGTTGCATAGCTATGTTATGCTGACCATATGAGTTGCGAAGTATACTTTACATGTATAAAGCGCATCTAGTGGAGACAGTTTTCATTGTAAATATGAACGATACCAAACTAGTAAAAGTGATAAATAGTATAACGATATTTCAAAACCTTTTGATCTCTTATGATAAAACGAATGGAATTTTATGAAAAGGGATGTTTAAAAATCTACCTGTACAGGCGTCCATGCTGAGTAAAATACTCATTGCTATATCACGTAACTTACATTCAAACTCTTTAACTTGGAATGTAACAATATTGCTTCATGACTAAATCCATGTCGCATATAAAGAAAATGTTGAGTTAATATTGTTATTTTTCAATCGTCTATCGAATAAAACTATAATGAGAATTGATGCATGTTCGCTATATTTAAGCTTTCGAATCCACACACATTTACTTATTTTTAAACCCCGAGAGTCCTCCTCAAAAATTCAGGTGAAAACTTCAATGTGCACGTAGTTCTCGTGTCCCATTTTGATGATATCATCCAGATACTTCGTATGAGATCACTGAAGGCAATGATTATTTTCATATTTTGCATTCCCCAAGAGAAAACCGCATTGCTTGCGTATTACACGTCTCTTTTCCTAACGCTCCAAACACTACAGCACAACTACGCGATATACCATACAATTCTACGAAAATATATCGATACGATCCTCCGAATCGCTTTATAATCTACGCTTACAATATGCATCCATATAATTTTTTTGTTCGCCCCGAAGCAGTGCACGGTCTCGCTTCCAAATTATCATTCGCGCATTTTTGCACCATCACCAGCGGCCCAAGGATAAGCAGTGCCTGCACCTACTGGCGCGCGAGTTTCCCGCTGTGTTATTTCGTCGGCGAACTGCTGTGCGTTCAAGTTCCGGAAGGCTGGAGAAAGAGGAGGAAGCGGAGAGGACGGGGGGTGAGGTATAAGCACGTGACGCGCCGGAAGCTCCTCCGGCGATTTTCTGCATAGCTTACATAACTCTCGGATCTCGCTCGCTATATATTCTCTCGCTCTCTTTCTCTCTGCTGCACACTGCATAGCCGACGAAAGTTCCTCAGCACCACGCACACACACACGCTCGTGTCTTATAATGCATATAATGATATCGATTTTTGGGCGGCTGGCTCACTCATGTGTACAGTCGCATGTATTCGCGAATTGAGAAACCGTATGCGCGGATTCGGCTGAATGCTATGTGCGTTATGTGTATATAGGTATAAGGCATATATGGGCTGTGAGAGGCTGAGCTGGATGAGCGCGGGGCTTATGGCTTGCTGCAAGTATATCGCGCGCGCTGCGTGCAGTCGCGATCGAGCGACTTATCGAAGTCGCGCCGCGACGATGCGCGCGCTCGGGGAATTGCCGCGCGCCGCGCGGTGTAGTGCGGGATATTTTTGTACGATGGCTCGGGAGAATTTTTCTATTATTCGCTGGAGATTTTATCCTGTATGTGTGTGTCTGTGTGTGTGTGGGTATAGCTTTTCGACAGTGTTGTTATATTCATACGGTTGGAGGAAGAGGAAATCTAGAACAGTTTTTGGGGGGAAGTGGGAATACGATGAAACGTTGATTTGTGTCGGATCGTTCGTTTTAAAATTCAAATTGTTCTGTTGTAGTAGTAGCGTAATTTAAGCAGCAGTTTTTTTTACCGAAAAGCTAATAAGTGCAGGATACTATTTTACATGCATGAGATGAAATGCATTTTGCGAATATTATACAAGTGATGAATGAGAAAATAACGCATTACTTCAATTTTTTAGGAAAATTTCTTCTGATAACTATATATTGCTTTGATTCCAGTTACAGAATAATTAAACATTGTTCTAAGCTATTGTAACTATGAGTATAATATAGATATCATATGGAGCACATTTTCGTGATATTCCCTATACATTTTCACTTTTGCACCTACTTCTACATTAATTTACGATTGCACGATGTAAAAAGGCCGACTGTGAAAAAGGACGCGCTAATTGGTGTAGGTAATATCAACCCCCAACGGCCATCGTAGAGAATCTAGAGCAAGAAAAGAGCTTTCAATTTGAACTAAGTTCTTCACCGTAGTGCTATAAGTAAAAGTCGATATTCCAAGGTTTAATTATTTGTCTTGCTAATCTTGAAGAATCAAAAGTATGTAAGTAAGCTTATTACTTATATTTATAAGACTACAATTATGTGGCTTCGAGGCATAACAACTTAAATTCACTATTTCTGAAAATTGATTTTCAATCAATTTTATGGTGATTTTGGTATCTGTGCATGGCATGGTATACTTTCATATGAAAAAGTAAAAAGTTGCAAAAGATAATTTATTACTATTTTTTATAATCTGTACTTTTCATTTACGTAGGTTTAAATGGCAATTTGAAAATCCAAACCTAAATATCTAGACATTTCAAGAAATGGACTTAAGTCTTTTCGTTATTTATAGCATAAAAGTATTGTACTTGTATATAACGTATTATAACGTTACAGAAATTCCCATACTCAATTTAATAGGTATGCAATCTGAATTGACAATTTCAATTATTATGACATGAAGTTTATTTGAGTTTAAGCATTATTTTCAAATGAATTCATATTTTTTAAGAGAGAAATATTATTTGAGCCTTGAATATCTTCTGCTTTGTATTGTACAACTGTGCGCGACATTAAAATGGAATGGAAGTCTATACTCGGAGGACCCGACAAAACATATTCTTTGAAAATATGAAGTCTAACGCATTGTCAAATTCACCATTCACCCTCTCTAAGAAAAAGTATTATATTATTTTAATTTTCTTTTTCGAATTGTAAATAAACAGAAAGATTTATGTAACACTTTTTCTTTGTTCGGCTAAAAACGTAGATAGAGAATATCAGTATACTGACTGAACAGTATATAGTGAATATCAGTCATTAGACTGACTTAAATGATCGTATGCGCATAATGGAGCTGCGCTATAAGTTTTCTACAACCAGGTAAAACGTTGTCATTTCATGCGCAATTTGGAAACACTTACGTGTACTTTCGGACTAGTTCTCCTTGCTTCCTTTCGTACTATTTCCGCAAGGCTTTTCTTCTTCATTTAACACATTTTTGTTGTACCGTGCACATACTCAACATTACCTTATTAAAATGAAAATATACGGTACGTAAACGTTTTTATTATATTTTATTATACAATGTAATAATTTCTTATTCGCGCTTCATTTAATATGTTAAACGAATTAAAAATTTTACGCCAGAAGAAATAAAGTAAATTATTTTATGAAAAGCAAGTAGGGCAGAATCGGACTGAAATATACTTTTTCCCGCCTTTCTGCAGATTTTGTACATACACAAAGTTCGCGCAGCGATATATTTAACACGGAGACGTTTCTGCCAAGATGGCGCAAACTTTATTACAGTGCACACGCGCCAACTAATCAATTACGCACTGTAGTTTGGGACGCGTATCATAATTCTGCGTTAGCGTATAACTTATCCAAAATCATGCGAATACAATCTCGGATTTATAAACCGCAAAGTGGTAATTGGTAGAAATCCTGCCAAGATTATTATTATGAAAGAATTTTTATATTGAACTGAAGAACCTAAGGCAAAAAAAATGTATAGAAACTGTTATAAAATTATAAAAATAGAAAAGAATTTTTTCACTTCATAATAAATTGTTCTTTCATACCTTTGTATAGCCTAGTTGAAATGTAAACTGTGACTAACTTTGTTAAACATTACTGAACATTCTTAAGTCTTTGCGTAAATATACCGAATGGTCCCTGGTAAAAAGATAGCTAGAATGGCTGCTTAGCTTATTAATTATTAGTCAGATTAATAAGCTATTAATAAGTCAAATTATAGCTAATATCTGGCTAGAATCTGCTTAAGACTATGTTTTAAGCAAGAACGTATTTTGTTTGCAAATCTAACCTATTTATATTTTGTTTTGAAAAGTTATTAGTTTTTAAACATATACATTATTATACTTTATTTAATGTTTAAGTTATGATTGACTAATTTTCGAAAAGGAAATTATTAAACTATACTATATTATTTAAAATATACTATATTTCGACATCAATCACAAAATTTTTGTTGACTAAGTTATGATTGACTAATTTTCGGAAAGGAAATTATTAAACTATACTATATTAGTCAACAAAAATTTTGTGATTCATGTCGAAAATAAAATTTTGTAATAAAACTTCATTGTAAAACTACAAATATTTGTTTACCAATTCTCCAAATTTCGTCATAACTTACATTATTCTGTTTTTATTGTTATTTTTAAAATAACAATAATTATATGTCTACATGCATTCTATTATTTATAACACAAATTTCTTTAATAAAGACACTTAAATTTTACTAGGAGCTTTGGTACTTTTTGTGTAAATAATACTTTTTAAATGCACGACACGTTATGTAAACAAATAACCTAACCTCCATTACTACGAGACATTTAAGGTACTTTTTTAACTTTAATTTTGTAAAATACTTAATGTAGTATGATTAGAATTGCGTATTACTTTGATTATTATAAAACTGTTATTATTTCCATTATTAATTAATACATAAATTACTTAGTTTATTAATTTAATATTAACTGATTTCTAGCTAATTTCTTAACCAGAATTAAAGCAGATTTAGAAAATCTAGCTAATATCTGGCTAGAAACCAGCTTAGATTTTTATCAGGGGCAAGTTAGGCAAAGATTGGTCGTGTTTAGGAAACTCGGGCAAATTTTGGTAAAAAAAGATTTTAATAAAAAAATTTTCCTATAGTTGATTTTGGAAAAGTTAAGCAAAGTTTGTCCAAATTTAACAAACTTGAGAAAAATTAAGCTGAGTGAGGAAAACAGTTGAAAATTTTAAAAAAGTTTGACTGAATAGATATTACAAAATAAAAATGTATAATCAAATACTTTATATGAAAAACTTTTTTGCCTGACGTATAAATAAAATTCAATATATGTATTACCAAAATAAAGTATATAACCAGTTGTCGAGCATTTTTGTTTTTACATACATTTTAATGTTATAATTAAAATTCAACAACACAAAAGTAAATTAGCTGTACTACATATACTAAATCAAATACGTATGAGCAAAAATGGTCGAATACTGGAGATAGAGGCTGCTCGACTACTAGCACAAAACCTTACTTACTAAAAAAAGGAAAAGCGACTCGATTTCAAGCAAGGAACTTTGCTTCAAAGTGTCCAACCCACCTACATCTCGTCCTTCTAACTCTCTATCCTCGGACTTTCTCGCCACTGCTACACAGAAGTACTCACTCCTTCAAAAACATACACAATTCAGTTCTCTCTCTCTCGTTCCCCTTTCCGCCAGAATAAAGAAAAATCTCATCGAAGCACGTGACAATCGCACGCCATACGTGTATACACACATGTCTCGAGCTGTACGTATCTCGGGACGTAGCTGCAGCAAAAAGCGATCATCGCTCGACGTGCAATTCTCAGCTCTTGTATATATATTTTTCTCCTCTCCCGTCACTTTGCAGGCTGGCGGCGATACTCGTGCCGCTGGGTCTCTGCAGGAATCGAAGCTACACTCCTAATCTGACGGCGGACATGACGGCTGGAGGCGGCGGCGGTCCATTGGCGATCGGCAGAGTGGCGCGAGGCACGATGAACGACATCGTATCGCGCAATATCACGATGGTGCTGGAGAACCTGCTCATGAACTACGAAAACAGCCAGCTGCCCACTCACGGCAAGGGTATGTACATGCAGTGTCAACGTAATGTACGTTATAGTTTTTATTCTTATTTTTTAACACCGTTTTATGAAGCTTCGACTATTATATATATATATATATATATATATATATATATATATATATATATATATATATATATATATATATATATATATATATATATATATATATATATATATATATATATATCGCAAATGTAGGTCAAAAAGTCGAAATTTTTGGAGATGAACATTTTTGGACCAAAATATGTCGGGTGATTTTAAGCTTTTTGAACTTCAAAGATAGAGGTTATCAATATCACACTTATGGGCGTATGTGTATACATATATCTAAATGTGTATATGTATGTATGTATGCATGTATGTAGGTACGTATGTAAGTATATATATATATGTTTGTATGCAAGAATGTATGTATGGATATTTGTACGTAAGTATGTATGTTTGTATGTATGATTGTATGTATGAATGTATGTGTGTATTTATATATGTATGTATGTGGGTGGTTCCATGTCAAGTGAGCATTTCCAAAAATAAAAATGTCTAAAACTCTGAAAATATGTTGGTATGTGTATCCAAAATATGTCAAACAAAATTTCAGACCCTAAGCTGTTATATGTCAAGGGCAATTGAAGGTTGAAAAATGCGTTTTTTTAATACCATCAGATTTCCCCAACATTGTTTGATTTTTAAATAAAAAACTACGGACTTTTGAGAAAAAAGTGTAACAACATTTTTTGTTCAAAATGCGGTTAGGGATCTAAAAAAAATGTTATTAGACACTATTGTGATATTTTGTGAACCCATGCATTCTGATATATTGTGATATTAAGATACTAGAAAATCGACATAAGCTTTTTCAAAATAAAAAGTCTTAAAATAAAGTTTTTCATATTTCCTTTAATTTTAGACATGTTAGAAAATGGTTTCAAGCTGAATATAATTTTTGCAGAATTTTTAAATAGCGAACAATTTGGCGGTAGATCCATTGTATGACTGTAATAAAAATTCACCATTTAAAAGTTCTGCAGGAATTATATTTAGCTTTAGACTATTTTGCACGAGGTCTAGAATGAAAGCTGACAATAATACTAAATTTTAAGATTTTTTGCTTTGAAAAAGGTGATGGCGATCTGCTAGAATCTGAATATTACAGTACATCATAATATATGGGTCTATAAAGAAGAAATATCGAAGAAAAGTGCGCTATTTAAAAATTCTGCAAAAAATATATTCCGCTAGAGACCATTTTCAAATAAGTCTAGAATTAAAGAAAATATGAATAACTTAGTTTTAAGATTTTTTATTTTGAAATGCTGATGGCGATTTTTTATTTTGAAATGCTGATGGCAATTTTTTATTTTGAAATTCTGATGGCGATTTTATAGAATCGTAATATCATAATATATCACAATACACAAGTTCACAAAGTATCACAATAAATTCTAATACATCGTTATTATTCAAGCAGAATCTGATTCATCGACTATTTAACAAATTAATATTCAATTTTACTTGAATCAAAATTATTAATCTTAAACAAATATGAAAAGTTTCGGTACACAATGATTTTCCTCTTAGCAACTCATTTATAATTATTATTCTTGGTTCAAGAGGCTATTTCTTTGAATGTAATTATAATAATTATTCTACTTTATAATAATATTATATCTTACGATTATGATGTGAATATATAGATTGATAACTGAATAAATGATAATAAATTAAAATAATAATAATAAAATAATAAATAATAATTGTTATATCTTATTGGAATTGATCATATTAACTTCCTGAATTATTAATCATAACAATGTTCAATGACATTAATTAAAATTTTGAATAATAGAACTACTTATCAAAGTGAACGAAATGAAATTTTTGGATTCAGAAAGTAGTTGTAAAGTTTCAGGAAGCTTTTAGTAAGTTACACCTATAATTGCAAAGCCGAAATTAAAATTGTAAGAGGACCAGTTTTATTTTATACAGTTTTGTATTAAAAGCCCTTACGCTAAAATGCCCTTTCTAATGGGTTCAGCCTATTTTATTTTTATTGAAAAACGATTAGCGCATCAAACGATTACTTTGAATGCGGTTTTTATTAGTTTTCCGGAAGAGTGAAGATTCAAATGATCTCGATTGATAATTACTCAGCCGTACTTCAAATTTCTTCTGCCTAGTTTGTTCAGAATTTCATTTAAATGAAAGATCATATATATATTTTTGAAATTTTGAATTAATTAAATATAAAAGTAATTTATTTACTATTCGTTTCAATTGAAAGCGAAATAGTAATAATTACAATTTTCATACTAACAAAGAGAGGGCACCCCCTCCGGGAAGCGAAATTCGGTCAGACTTTGGGAGGTATTTTCTGGTACCCAAAAATGAAGCCTAGTATCCGTAATTTATTCTTTTTTTTTTTTTTAATTAACGTCGCCATGTTTGTGCTCCCATGTGGTGCTATCGACGAGGGGGGTTTGTGGTGTGTTTGTAAACAAAGCACATGTAATTTTTACAGAGGTGCTTGTATCAATCGGCAGAGACTAGGATTCGAACCCGGGTCATCGGCGTGGGAATCCGACACTCTACCGACTGAGCCGCTGCAGGCCCCCGTAATTTTTTCTAATGGGCCCTTGATCTCGAGATATGAGGTAATTTACTCGAAATATTCGTTATTTTAATGAAAAAATATACCTCTTCTTCTAACCATAACTCTACAAGTTTTTATTATGGAAAAATGATCCAAATGATAATAGAAAGTAGGCAAAAACGAGCTTTAATTTAAGTTCTGTTACGTATAAAATTCTTTATAAAAGTTATTAACAATTCAAGATGGTCATTGAAAATACATGGAAAATCAACCAATTTAAAAGAGTTAAATTTCTTTGAATATTCAAGCAATTTTGGTAACCATTTTCTTCTGTAAATAACTTTTGATCAGATTAATAATTTTATACGTAACAGAGCTTAAATTAAAGGTGATTATATTTTGAGTCATTTATCCATAATAAAAACTTGTAGAGTTATGGTTAGAAGAAGAGGTATCTTTTTTCATTAAAATAACGAATATGTCGAGTAAATTACTTCATATCTCGAGAACAGGGCCCATTAGAATGATTTATGGGTACTAGGCTTCATTTTTGGGTACCAGAAAACATCTCCCAAAATTTGACCGAAGTTCGATTCCTGGAGAGTGTGCCCTCTACTCGTAAATATAATTTGTTAATGCTACCAAAGTATATTAACAGTAATCTGCGTGGGATTCTAGATTTCAAATCGAACTACATAATGAAATATCTACATAAATCGGTCAATAATGGAAGTATCATACGTATTCGCTACAAAGAGAATAATTTAAATCAATTTGCAAGTCTCCTTTGAAAATTAATTGCGAATGTCGATATTTCTCCCAATTATTAACGGTTCATTAATTAATTGGACCTCCTTCGTTACATTTATTCGACTCATATAACGTGCATTGAAATAAATTAGTCGACAATAATAAAAATTGTCACTCATTCAAATTTTAACAAATGTCCACTTAAAGAGCCTTGTCACTCTCAAAATCACGATCGAAAGCCCACTTTCCCTGGCGTATATAACCTCGCCAACTTTAATAATTTTCGCTAAAAAAGAGACGAAATAAAAAAGCCGCGACCAGCCTTGCGAAAGTGAAGTGCGACTAGATGGCCAAATGAAAAAGTTCACATGAGAGTCTCTCTCCTCTGTGTGTAAGCCAAATGAAAAAGTTCATGCGCCCATTTTTCAAAAAAAGAAAAAGAACGAGCAAAAAATTCGTCTCTCCGGAAAGTGTACACACGTACACGTACACAGCGGAATGTTCTTATTGTTTTCTCGCTTTGGAAGCGAAAACACGCCATATACTGCACACAACCTTTATACAAAGGACGATTCCGCATCTACTGCAGCAGGAAATCCCGGTTTCCGCCTCGATTTACTTCGATCTCTCCTCCATTTTCGATGTCCCTCTCTCTAACTTTTTTCAGCTTCTCCCGATTTCTCTCATTGACTTTCTTGTATTCTCTACCTCGCATATCCGTTTGGTATCTCATCGTGTCGTTTCTTTAAAAGTTCTCGCCTTTTGCATTTTCTTCTTCATAGAGCAATTCTTGCATGTAACATTTTAAGTGTTGCTTTTCTTCTATATTTAAATTCAAGTTATTCAATCGGTTTATTTTCAAATGCAAAAATAACGTTCTTTTCAATGTGATACCTATGATTCGTATTTATTATTTGCATAGACATTCTTCTTCCGCCTATTGTTAAATTTACGCTTATTATAGAGTAAAAAAACGCTGAGATACACATCGTAACAGTTTTAAGATAGTATTAGTGAATTCAGAAGAAAATAATAATTATACCTGTACCTCGAAAATCAGTAATATAGTAAAATTTAATAACTAAAAATATTTTAGCTGAAGAAAAAAATTCATTTTGTAGCAGCAAAACTTTAGAATTTTTAGTTATCGTATTAGTAGTGTTCTGGGGGTACGATAAAAAACTTCTTTCAAATAACAAATTAAATTTTATTCATAAAACTGCTATTGGTAACCTTAAACTTGTATTTTAAATAATTACTAAAAAAGATTTCACAATTTAAATAAATGCTTATCTCATTCAATAAAAAAATTATTTACTCGAATAAAGTAAATAAGGGGTCTACGAGAAAAGGAGTGAATTCAGGCATAGTAATTTTAAGTTCGGCATCCTAGTACACTCTTCTCTGCCGCTTTATCACTGCTTCGGACTACCATTGCTCACCAGATTGTTTTTTAGGCGTAACAGCTGTTGAGAAATATAGTACAGAATGAAAAAATTTGAAGGATAAATTACATTAAAAAGTAAAATTTCATTTTCTGCGAAAAACATAAGCATGACATTCCCTATTTTGCAGTCGATTCTTCAAATATTTATTAAATTTAAGAGTGCTTTTTTATTTTAAAGAAATATTTCTTTCTATTAAATAAATTTTTTGTTAATATACTAGCATAACATTTTTTTGGCGCAGGATTTCATTTCATAATTGCCACATCAATAACATTATTGAAAAGCCTCAGATAACTGAAAAATAAAGATCTTGATACGAAGTTAAGTTCAAAAAGTCATTCATAACTTGTATAAACTGCACCCATTATTCGCATTCTTTTCTCCTTTCCGTGCATCTTTCCAATCCTATCGCATCCGTTAAACGCTCGAACGTCGTATTCTATACCGTTTCCTCCATATCTGCATATCTCTCTTTTGTCCCAATCGAGACCTCCTCTGCTCTCACTTTCGTTCTCTCTCTCTCTCTTCTCTCTCTCTCTCTCTCTCTCTCTTTCTGCACTCGAACTGCTCAATACGGGCATTAGCGCGCGGCCAGCCGAAATTGGACGTCGGCCAGACGCGGAAAAATCCCATTACACACCAGCTACTGATATACATCGAGGGGCGCGCATCGCCTTTCGATTTCGAATTTCGTCGCGAGCACACAAACGCCAGCAGAAACAGAGAACGTAGAAAAATAGATGCGCGGGGTGTATAGGTACATGCACACGAATCGGTGGAGCTTTGCTATATATCGCGTACGGGGCCATTGATGCGCAGTGTATACGAGTGTACGCTGAGATGAATTTCATTGGGACGCGATTTGTTTTGTGTTTGACCCTCGCAAACATCGAGAGGCCGCGAGGTATAGGGCTGAGAGATTTTCTTTTTTTTTCATTAAAATTACTTTTTTTTCGCATTTGTCGTTCGACGAGCAGAGAATGAATTTGTTCGCTTTTGATGACGAAAGAGATGACGATGGATTGCTGTCTATTGAGGTGTATTGCGCGTGACGATTTGAGATGATGCGTTTAGTGGAAATGGTCGAAAAATCAAAGAGTAAAATAGATAAATGATTGCGCATGATAGCGCTCTTTTTATTACCGGTACGCGATTGAGGATAAAATAAATGTATTATTTTATAATGCACGTTCTAATTTTTATTTTTATTTTTATCTTACGATATAATTTGGATTATTTATTAATGATTTTTATTTGGATTATTTATTAATGATTTTTATTTGGATTATTTATTAATGATTTTTATTTGGATTATTTATTAATGATTTTTATTTGGATTATTTATTAATGATTTTTATTTGGATTATTTATTAATGATTTTTATTTGGATTATTTATTAATGATTTTTATTTGGATTTTTTTCAGGAATACCTACAGTAGTAAAGACAAATATTTATATACGCAGCATGGGACCTATCTCCGAGCTCGACATGGTTAGTATACATGCCAAAATTCTAAAAATATTACTTTTGAAATAACAACATTTCAAAATAAGTGCACTGACATTGTAAATTACGAATTCGAATTAAGGTGTGGTTTAAAGCCTAAAGATATTGAAGCAAATTTTAAACAGGGCCTGGTTTAAACTATTTTATTTTACGAGACAATGAAAATTTCTTGTTTTATAAAACCTTTATATTTACTGTTGTAATACCTCAAAATCTATACCTTATATATTTACGGTGTGCACGATTCTAAGCTGATATGATGAGCAAAAACTTTTTTTGACGATAATTCGACTCCTTTCGACACGTACTAAATTAACTCATAGAAAATAATTCTTGTTTAAAGCTTAACCCAATCCTGCACCCTTAACAGTCGATATATTAAAAATAGACCCACTATAAATCAATTAAGTACAAGATTACAATACAGAAAATCCAACAACGTTAAAAAAGTTTGTACATAATTTAAATTTGTGGGTAGCTACACTACAATCATTTATCTGCCCTGTCAGGATAACTTACTACATACTTTACCAACCCCTTATATCAGAGTAAATTTCCCGCTAACTTTTACGAGAAAATTCTCATCGAGGAACAAAATAAAGCTTATTACTACAAAATTTCGCGTACAAAACTTGATTAATTCTTCACAATATTCTCGTGTTAAAACATAATATTACCTTACATCTTTATCGTTTTTACAAATTTAAATTTATTGCTTCTTATTATACATATGTTAAATTTTAAACAGAGATTGCTTGTTATTTTAAAAATATTTTAAGATTAATTAATTTTTATTTTTTTTATTTATATTTTAAGTTTATTTAAACCTTAACAAAGAAAATCCGATGAGCTAAATGTGGCTTACATATTTTAAAAGAAATATGCTTTTATTAAAATATCACTAGTAAACGACCCTATAAAATATCCCGAGTAATCACATTCTAATTAATATTTCAACCATCCCCAATCACATTTGCCCGAAGAACCGAAGTATAAATATCCACATCCATCAATGATCATTCGATCATTTACGTCCACACTCCCTTAAAACCCTCTTCAAACAAACGACACACACAAATACAATCAAGCCCGTCCTCACATACACTCGAGCAATCCACGAACAACCCCCCAAACACCTAGCCAATAAAACGAAACCAAGAGAAAACCCCGGGACACCCCTCGGCAAGACAAGCGCCAAGCCTGTCCGCAAGCTCCAAAGTGTTCCACTCCAGCAACCACCAGCCACCACCACCTCCTCCACGTATTCCGCCTGTCGTCGTCGGCCTGTCAACGTGTCTACAGCGCTGCGGCTGCCGCCACTGCACACCGCACCTCCGAGAGCTGCTCCGCTCCGCTCGAGGTCCCGCGAGATAGCCGAGGTTACGCCGCGCGCTCCGCCGCTGCAGCCACGTCGGCCGCGCGGTTTGCAGATTAATGCTCGGCCGCCCTCCCCCGCGCTTCGTCGCTCGCTCTCCACCTCCCCCCCCCCCCCCGCTCGAGTGTCGAATAGTTGCTCGAGCGGGAAAAGGTGGCGAATTTTGCGTGGAGAGCGCCGATGCGGATGCTTCGTTTAAATAGTTTCGATTCTGAGGTGCGAGTTTTATATGTTGTCGTGCCGGGGGTGGGTGGCTGAGGGGGAATTCGGTGGTTGCGCGTTGATTTGGTGTAGGGATCGTGGATGAATTCGTTTGAGGTGGCGGGGAATTGATTGAGAGGTGGTAAATAATGGTGGGTAAGGAGTAGGTGTGCAGGTTGGAAGGAGATTGTTGAGATTGTTCGTGTATGAGGAGTTGTTTGTTTAAGGATAGGTTGTGTGAAATAACTTAGAGCGCCATTTGATTTAGTTGCGGAGAAAGTTACTGAATAGATAGGGGAGACTGGGGTATAACGGAGCAGTTCAAATAACTTTGCTTCAGAAGTGGCTTCATCAATTGAATCGCCTTTTATTAATTTTTAAAATAGAACATAGTTTGAGATCGTGAAAAACAGTTGTAAGAATAGCTTTTTATAAGACGCAAAGAAGCTGCTATTATTGATTCTCTTTTCTATGTATAATAAAAACTAGTATAATTTATTTATGTAGCAATTTCTGTAATATATAATGATAACAATAATTCGAAAAATGAATAATGTGCTCAATGTACCGCCCTGGTAATAATAACGTACCGTTCCATTATACCCCAATTGACCTCTTCATTATATTCCAATGATTTTGGTCATCGTGATTTTCGATTTATTCAGATATAATAATTATTAAGCACGTTTATATTATACGAATTTCGGCAGTAACGTTGGATAGTGCTTTGCATAGCAAAGAACAGTATGACATTTTTTTGTATTGAATTACATTATTTTACGTAGTTTAGAGCACATTTGATTTTAGTGCTTCGGTATACCTCAGTCTCATCTATGTTTCGCATAAGCATAAATAGGATAGGAGAATTATATAGGCATTAACCTTTTAAGTCCCAAAAAAAGTTCTTAATACCATGTCGATACATTTAAATTCTACATTGAAATTATAGCTTCTAGTGAAAAATTTGCAATAGTAGAGTTATTTTTGTGAGTTTTATAACTATTAACCAACGTATTAATCTATTTTAATTATCCACAAAGTAAAGTACTAAAAAACCTCGCATGGCAAAGATTTTTTGTCATCGGTACGTACGATGTTATAACACAGAATTTGAAATTTATCTGCAAATAAAAGTGTACTGCTACATATTTTATTAATGTTGAAAATGAAAACAGTGACATGATTTTAAATTTTTATTAGAATGTGATGTGTAATCCATTAAATTACTTTTTTATGTCAGTGCATTAAGAATAATGAAATGATTTAAAATTATTATGAAAAAGGGCAATTCGTGAAAAATGTTTTTAGCCACAAGCAATTATAAGGGGATTACTAAAACAAAGAGGTCGTCATGATTAAGTTTACAGTTCGCCTTTGAAAAAAGTCTCTTACTTTAATGAAGTTCACTTAATCTGATGGTTCATCAAACTTATATAAAAAGAATGCTTTGAGCGTTTCGAAAATATTGAAGAGTTTATTTCTTTATAAAAATGTAAAAATAATTTTCATTTTATTAAATGTATTCCATATTTTTATAAAGACTTTTGCATTAAGATAATAAGCTTTCGCCGAAAGTTTCAAGTTGTTCGGTGACTTTACATGGCAAAAAATGAAGTCATTTATTAAATTAAAGTGGAAGCTTGATACCATCGTAGGTCTTTTTAAAGAATATAAATTTGTGTATACTTATAATTTATGAAGGTTTATGACATGAATAAATTTTGCAGTTTATTATTATACAATTCAATATAAAATTAAATATTTAAATAAAAATATTCAGAAACCTGAAAAAGCTCAAATTTTTATTTTCAAGTATAGTAAATATGAAAGAATGGTATTGATTGTTCAAAGACAGCCAGATTTAGTTAGATGAATACACCTTTGATAATATCATAACCAAGTGAGAAAAATCTACAGCTATTGTTACAGCATGCAGTAAAATATAGACCCTTTGATTTTCAATACAATGTTAAAAGTTATGCACAATTAATATTAAAACCATCCTCTGAACGAAAAAGCGATCGATAACAAATTTTTCATCGATTCGAAAATATGAAATAATTAACCGTGTGTCGCCCTTACAGGATTACTCGATGGACTGCTATTTTCGACAGTACTGGCGCGACACGCGCCTCAGTTTTCTGGGTCCAATAAAGTCGCTGAGTCTCAGCATCAAGATGCTCGAGAGGATCTGGCGACCAGACACTTATTTCTACAACGGAAAACACAGCTACGTGCACACCATTACCGTGCCGAACAAATTGCTGAGGATAACTCAAGAGGGCGACATACTCTACTCGATGAGGTTTGTTTTTTCATACTCGCTTCTGCACTTTTCCCATTATTCTTATCCCTTCTAAGAACATTTATTTCTTTATTTCCTTGTGTAGGACTGTGAGCAAACAATGTCTTTTAATATTTAAAATTAAAATGCAAATTTCATTGTTTTAAATGCTATTTAAAAATTTTCCAATTTTAAATATTAATTATTTCTTAACAGAATGTATATAAATTAAATTAGTTTAGTGAAAGTTGTTTACAATATGTAAATAAAACATTAAAATTTCAAAAACAATCGTTATTACTAGCAACAAGCAATTTCTAAAATATCATAATAAATAAATAAAATCATTGAAAATTAAGGTAACATTATATTGTTTTTTGGAGAAAAGATGTATTTTTCTTATTGCATAAAAAATAGTGTTTACTTTTTCCTTAAACAATGTATCCAATGTAATTATTACTTAAAATTATAGATTTGTTTACGAAAAAATTATTGATTTTATTATACCACAGTGTAAAAGCCAATTTGTGTTCTTTCTATAAAGGGTTGTATATAAGAATACATGTTTTAAATGTTTAAATTACTTTTTGTGTGAAAGTTTTTGATGAATTCGTCTGAAACTAGGAGAATGTATTTTTAAAGATATTTTAATGAAACTACCACATTGTTTTTTGCATTATGTGCAAAGATAACATGATTTTAGACACTTCATTAATCAAATTTATGGTTTTATAAATTTTTTTTATATATATATTTACATAATGTTATAAATGATTTTAAATTATAATTTTATTTTATTATGATTTAATATATATACAATTTACTTCATTTTTTTTAATCTTGTTAGTTGAAGGGCTGATGCAAGAAGTATATGGCAGAATTCTCGGTTTGTTACAATTTGACACATTTACCTGAATAACTTTAGAAGAAGTACATAAAATTAATTGAAATTGCGTGAAAAAGTATATTTTAGTTACATAAAATTGTGGAAAAAGTATGTGTAACACTACATAAAATAAAAAAAGTTTCGAAGATAAGTATAATGTTACCTTATGAATAAAATATCAATTCAATCATCCAAGAATTCGCAGTCTTCTCACATCCTTAATTAAATTCAACGATCAAAAGGAAAAGAGTAGAAAAAGAAACGCCCTGTAACTGCGAGCTTTTTCATTATTTAAAGTTCAGTTTTGTTATGTTTCCCTTGGCTTCTCCACCTCTACTCCCCCCTCCCCTCCTTTTAAAATCCCCGTGTCACGCGTACGTTCGTGCTGGCAATGCTTGAGTCCATTTTTCAAGAGGAACGTCTCGATGACACGCAGACTGACCATCAAGGCGAAGTGCACGATGGACCTGAGGAATTTCCCGATGGACCGACAATCCTGCCCCCTGATTCTCGGCAGCTGTGAGTTGTCCGCCATGAAATTGTTTCCAGAGATGTGCGCGGAGAGGAAAAAGAAACGAGAATGAGAGACGGAGACAACAAGAAAAAAACAGCAAACGGGAGCGCAATGATACGTGCTTCGAAAAATTAAGTGACTCCCTCGTCGCGCGCGAGGGAGAAAAAGTTTCTGGTCGTGTCGCGCGTTATATAGACGTATAAGGTCCTCGAAGCTCTCATTTTCTTTTTTTCTCTGCGCTTCTTTTTTTTTTGTGTGTGAAATTTTATATCGTCGAGTTGGCGCTTTGCGACTTTTGCGACAATCCTAAGAAATTAAGTGACCATTTACGGCTGGGCCTTTTTTCGTGACTGTATACACGACCCGGTTAATTGAATTTTTGGCCGTGTATGTATAAGTAATCTAATCTATGTCAATTTGTTGGTTTCTCCCTCGTTTATTACGTTGTGTTTTATAAGTGGGGCGCATGCTTTATGCAAGACTATTAAATGCTCCGATGGGCCGACGAAGTTTTACGGTGACGACTAATTAAAAGTTGCTGCGAGCCTGACTCCTGCTTATTCCTTGTTTGCAAATCCAGTGTCCCTTGATATTTTGCGGATTTCCAGATAGCTTTTCTTCGGAAGACTCTTCATTAAGTCCTACTCGTAATTAAGAAAGTTTCAGGAACAATAACTATAAAGAATAATCGATTGGAAATTTTTTAGTAAACAAATCATAGTTCTTGTTATTAAGTTAGCAAAATGAAAGGTAGATGTGAAAAAATTCACTGTTTTTCAAAGTTCTTACTTGGTTACCAAGTTCAACAGATAAAGCTTATTATCAAAGAACCTTCAGTGTCTTTCAAAGCATTGCATTTTATTTTTAGTTCTCATAGTTTTAAATAACTTATATTTTATCATAACTTCAACATTGTTTTGTATAATTTATAGATTTTAAATATCAGAATTTTATTTGTATCGATGCTAAAATAAGACTTATCATCAAATAAATTATTAATATATTTTAATACATTTTCTTACATTAGCCTAATAAGTCTTCAGGACAAGTTCCAAGTTATGTTTGGTTAATTTTCTTGGCAACGAACTGAAGTTGCTTTTAGTTCAAAATTTAAGTAACAACAAAAATAAATTTATTTCTCTATTTCTTAAATTTCTTGATTATTAAAATCGAAAATTGGAAAAGGTATAACTTTTTTAGATCTTTATTTATTAATTTTATTTTATTTAAGAAACAACTTTAAAAATCGGCTTAGTGGGCCAATCCGTATATTAAACACTGACAAAAAAAAATTCCATGCAACTTTCCTATTACTTTTGCATTTAACTGTTTCAAATACCTACACAATATTTAATTTCAATGCGAATCTTTGATCCCGCAAATCGTACAACTGTTTTACTTTCCAAGTAATACGAGAATAAATCGAAGCATCCCCGAACCGATAGAGAGAATAAAAAAAAAGAATAAAAACGCCTAATGTCAATTACCGTGAGTGAGCTCTGGCAAAGGACGCGAAACTTTATGCTCTTACATATCGGATACATCCCGTCGCATCTCAGATTACTTTCGTAATCCATTTTTGTCTCTCGGGCGCGCTCGCGCGTACAGTGTGCACTGCGGACGTCCTCCGCAACTGGCAAAGTTTCGGCCTGAATAAATTTTATTTCCTCTCGTCGGGTTCTTTTTCCGCAGCTCGGATTCTTCCCGGCCTGCACATATACGCAAACTTCCCGCCGCGTTGTGCACGAAAGTATACATACACTAGTTTATTTGCTTCCTTTTTTTTGTCGAAGTTTCCGCATATGCACCGCCCGCGCGACACCTTACACATAGACCGTAGTTTTCTTTTTCGACTTGGAGAGTTTTTTTGTCGGTATGAAGTTTACGCGGTTATGTATAATTCATGTGAAAAAAATGCTGTAATGAGTTTGACTTTTAGATTGAGTTAGGTGAAAATCGTTGAAAATTGCGGTTTTGAACGTAAGCGAGAGGATTACGTTGTGCATGTTTACTCTAAACTCTTTTTACTGGAAGTTTTCTCCCTCTTGCGCTAATGCATGTGCACTCAAGCTTTGTTTCGCAAAGTTGCAGTTTGAAATCCGTTTTGTCGTAAGGATATTGAAAAATTGCTTTCGGTGACGATGTTAAAAAAAATCAGTTTAATTTCGCGCTGAATCATAATAATTAGGATGTTGCATAAAAGTTTAAACTATAATTTTTAAGTGTTATTAGGTAAGGCGTAACGTGACAAAATAAATATTAATTTTTTGTTTCCTTTTTCTTAAAAATAATAAATTCAAAAGTAATAAAACTCAAAGCTTTGGAATTTTCGATATATACAAATATACTACAATTTCACGTGAGGTTCTATTAACCTTACGTAATCCGAATTTCAAACTACAGTATCTACTTTAACTTTATTAATTGATAAAAAAGACCTGAGACATACGACTTAATTTTTATCTGAATTGCCAAATTATAAAATAAAACAAATCATGTGAATCCTAATTGTGAGATATCTTAAACAATTATTTAATTAATTGACACCCTTGTATGAAGCATACTTATGAGTGTTTTTGTAATTTTCAGAGTTCAAACTACGCGTGTTAGATACGTATCTGCCGCATGTGTTCTAGCAATATTTTAAAGTTAAAAGCAATAAACTCAAGGACGCACTTCAGTTGTAAATCATTTGATATTAGATACGAGACCAAGTACGAGGCAAACCCGTTTATATAAGAATTTTGCAAAAGATTCGCGTGCATAAATTTTGCAAACCATTTTCGCAAAATCATCTCTTTCCTCGCGATTCAAAGAAGGAAATTCATACCTCTACATAATCTTATACAAAAATCTAAAAAAAAAATAATCTAAAAATACTCTACAAAAAATCGACATTAGTCATCGAAATAAAAAAATTCACACGACCCACATAAATTCCTTATTCATACACGAAGTTTAAATATATATTACAATGCTTATACAACATCTGTTTTCGAACTTCAACCACATGGGGGGCCGCAATCACTGACTCCCTTTATTATTACACGCGTACCCCAAAAACCAGAATCGACCACACGCATATAATACGAATAATTCTCCATGGTTCATCGGCGCGCACACCTCGGATTTTCCTCTCCCGCCCCTTTATACACACAGCTTACAGCTGTAACGAGCGCGCGTCCGGTTTGATGTTCCACATCGTATACATATTTCGACGCTCGCTTGCGTCAGCCCCTCGCGGCGTTTTATTTTTTCTTCCTCTTTTTACCCTAGTACCTACTTGGCTTGACATAAGGCGCGCGCGCACGATGGTCGTATTGTAACATCTGTACAGCCGCGAGCTTACATACATATGTATGTATGCACTGAAACAACGGATGCAAACTGCCAGAACGGCGAATACTATGATTCAAACTTTTAATTTTTAATCAATAAAAAGCAGCTTGTTTTGATGTACTTATTGAAACAATGCGGAACCTTTATTGGTTAGACATTCAAAATTTGTAATGCTTTCTGATAGCTTGCACTATTTCGTTATTAAGTTTATATGTAGGTATCTGTATAGTTTTATAAAGATGTATGTGTATGTATATGCCTTTTTTGTTGTAAAAAGTGTGTTAAATTTGAATTTAGTCTGATAGAACATGTTCTGATAGAACTTTGTAAATGTTTATTTAATACAGTCCTGTTCTGGTAAAAACGTTGACGAGTTTGTCGGGAATAAAACCGTCAAAATCCCCACGGTTTCTAGCGAGTTCGTGAAAAATAATTAAATCGGTGTTTAAATATATTTTTTGTTACCTTGAATCAGATATTTGTAATAAATGCAACTATTTTATAATACATAAAACGCTATGTCTTGTAAGTTTTATTATAAATATTCATTTTGGCGTAAAACAATATTTTAATGCAGGCAAATAAATACCTAAACGTTCATTACAATTTCATATTAGTAAAATAATTGGTTACTTAGTTATAATGCTTAAACTTATGTGTGAGATACAAAACAATTTTTTGCATTATTTTAATTAACATTATGTTTTTTAATAGCAAAAAATTTCTATAATTTACTAGTAAAATAACATTTTTAATGAAACTGCCTACGAAAACCATGTCACCTGTATGAGAGCTAGAATTATTTTAATTGTAAAATGCACTGCTGTTAACCACGAAATATTAAATATAATAAAGATATTTTTGAGAGCAATTTATTTTACCAAAATGTGAAATGTATAAGCAACGATATTGTTTTCGTGTCACATTACATTTTACATTATTTATAATTATATTTATACATTTTAAAGTCTTTACATTTAATCCGTTTTAATACAAAGCTACACGTTTTTAAAAATATATAAAGTTATTTGAAGAAATTAAACTCTACACATTGTAATAATATATGACTGAAACTTTTTATTACGTCACGAACTTATATTGAAACGTTTAGGAGATGAAAAACTAAATTTATAATTATGTATTTAAATTGTAAAAGCAAGAATCATTATTCCAATCTAGTTAACATTTAAAAAAAATAGAATACAATTGAAATAAACGTGCACACTAATAAGGGGAGACCATAGAGTCCGGGTCTTGGATTTCAATGAAACTTTTGGAACCTAAAAATGAAGCACAGTGCCCGTATTCAATGGGTCTTTAAATCTGAGATAGTGCCAAAAAACACTAGCATTGCTCAATGACCAATGCAAAAATCAAATATATATATATATGCTGTCAACGTTAATTAAATACACCGTATCGACCATACAAAGGCCCATTGGATAAAACCACAAGTATTGGGCTTCATTTTTAGGTATCAGAAGACGATCCCTAAAGTTTCACCAAAATCGGTGACTCGGATTCCGTGGTCCCTCCTTGTAAGTATAGATACAGTTAAAAATTCAACAAATACAAAAATTTGTGTTATACTAGTACAAGCTGACTTGTTACAAAATTTCTCTGGATTATCAGCGAAAAATGAGCATCATATATAGCCCAACTCGACATTGAAATACACTCTATGAAAAGTAATTCTCAAGCCATACGTACATAACATAATTCAACCCCTTTTCTCCTTCCGCGTGGCCACCCCCTCACTCCCAATTTCAGACGCGTACACGTCCGGCCAGCTGGTGTACGAGTGGCAGGACAACTCGAGCGTGAACTTCGTGCCGGGCATGGCGCTGTCCCAGTTCGATCTCATGGGATACCCCTATCGGAATCTCACCTTCGTGAGGCGCGAGGGCGAGTTCTCCGTGCTCCAGGTATCCTTCAATTTGCAGCGACACACCGGATACTTCCTGATCCAAGTAAATGTCCCTGTGGGGGGGCGCGCGAGCGCGCAGAAACTTCGCCGTTGGCTTTGACTTGCGCGCTAAATGAATTTATATATGACGTCGATTTGCGCCCCGCGAAGTTTCTCTCTTCTTTTTTTTTTATATATATAATATACGTGAGAGGAGTTTCGAATGGGCGCTGCGCTGCGTTGGGATTAGTTTTTATTTTATGGGCTTTCGGGGTAGTTGGGAGATTGAGGAGACGTTGGATTGATATTGCGCGGTATACGACGAAGAGTTGAGATAGAAAGATTGTTAAGAGAAGGCACTGGTGACGTTTATGGAGGAGGATGTTTGAATGACTTTGGAGCAGCAAATCGTCTTGCTCTAATACGTGCTTTTCTTCAGATCGCGAAATCTTGTCAAATAAATAGATTTAGAATATATGTATTGTATATGGTATGAAAGGTATTATCGAAGTTATACAATGCTTTACTTGAAATATAATTATACAAACAAATATATACTTAATATATATTTAAAATTTTACAGAAACATTTAAGTACAAACCATTCAAGCTAAATTTTCAAGTACATAAAAATAAAATTTATAATAAATTTATACAGAACGGATCAAATTTAACATTTATTTAAGTATTCATTCAACAATTTAAAAATAATTGTTCTAATAAAATATAAGATTTAATGTGGAATATTGTAAAAAGAATAATTTGACGTCTTTGCGGAAAAATCAATTTGACAGCTCTGACATTCATGAACGATTTCCTATTCGCTGTACCTTGGACATATTCCATATGTAAAAGTTTGCCGGAAAGTAAATTTGAAAATCCGCCACTCTTCGAAATTCAATAAATCAGAAATTCATCGGTGCTACCCCTTCGTATACATAATATTGATAGTTATTTTGATACTGACTATTTACATATTAATGTATCGATTATAATTATGATTATTGATCGACAGAATATAAGCTTTGAAAATTGTCAAAATAATTTTCTTTAGAAAATATAAATTGAATTTCAGGTTGAACGTCTAACCAGAGAATACTTATTATATTTCAAAGAGTGTACCTATCCATGACTTAAGTAGTCCATTATTGCACCGTCCTTATCGCCCTCGCTACATTCGGGCGCTAACCTCACGGTGCAATACTGGACTGCTTAAGGCACGGCTCGGCGTGACAACGGATTTAGGCAAGCAGTGCTATAAAATAGTATACGATACTCGTGTCAAAAGTCGTCCTTCATATCACGGCGTTTAGCGCCCTCGCTACGCTCAGACGCTAATACACGCCGTGCTGTAAAGGACTACTTAGGTCCCACGTATCGTAATATACTATTTTTATCAAAAAATTCTTTTTATGTGTTAAGCTATTAAGGATTCCGTTTATTCGAGATTCTATTTTCATGAGATAAAAAATATAAACAAAAACTCTAGTTAGTCTAAAAATACCCTAAATTACCCTTATGAATAGTAAAACTCGTTCTTAATGGCTTGAAAGTGTAGTAGCTTAAAAATGGTCCAGACGATAAAACCTTCTAAATTAAGAATTTCCCGTTAATATTTTCATCGAGTATAAAATGAGCAAATTTATACAGTGGATTGAACTAAAATCTACAAAAATATAACACAATATAATATAAATACAACTATTTTTAATGCTCTTTTTATTAATTATTGTATATAGGGTAGTGACCCCAGTAGTCAGCCATCCCCCAGTAGTCGGCCATTTTCACTATTTTCTTTTAAAAAATAAACCCGTAGACAAAATATCGCTAGGTTAATAATTTTCTAATGATCTATGCCATTTAAACATTTAATCCTGACGTTAAAACAGTTCAAGAACCATAAAATAAAAATGGTTTTCGATATGTCTTTATCGATATGTGCTTACAGATGGTCGACTATTAGAATTTCTTTAATTTTTGTCGAATTTTAGTTGTCGGCCTGACCTGATCGGTAACCAATGTCCAAAACCACTTTTAATTATAATGATCATTACGATTAATTAATATTTAATTTCATTCATTTAATATTTATTCAATCTTTTATAGCTAAACTTAAATCGTAGAACTATTAAAAAGAATAAACAATGTTTTTAAGGCGCGATGTATTACTGTAACTTGTTCTGGTGAACTACTAGCGATCAAACGACTGAGTACTAGATTCCGGTGGCCGACTACTAGCGCTTTCGTCATATTTTATTAAAACATATATTATAATTATCCTGTAAATATTTTAAACAAAAATAAACATATTATCTAAAAGTAGAGTATATTTAAAATGTAACAGAACCGGTCATTTATTAACAAAGATGTTTCTGAATTTGTTGTAATAACTTCAATACAAGTTTTTCCTTAGATGGCCGACTACTGGGGTCACTACCCTATATTGTATATATATATATATATTTTTTTTTTTTTAATCATTTTGTATATATTTATATATATATAGCGAATCTGAATTGTAGTGCATTTTTCAATGCAATATATATATATATATAGAATTAAAATTCGCTCCTACAATGCAACAGAAAGAAAGTCAAGATCTATATAAATTTCAAATTGATTCGTACAAAGCTTCATTGCCAGGACTATTTTAAAGTCTGAAACGAATAGAATTATTAATTATTTTTTATGAAGTATACGACAAAAATAAATTTGAAAAATTTATCTCTAAGTTGACGGAAATTAACTTGCCATAGTCCGTCATTCTTAAGATAAATTCCTAAAACACTTTTACGAATTAAAAATAGAACGCTTTTTGTAATATCGTACATTTTATAGTATAATATACAATCATTATTTAAAATTTTACATAATATTTGAGTAAATACACTAAACTTCTGGGTTCTTAACAGAATTCTGTGCCTTACCGGAAAGCCTAGATGTGGACCTTCTTAACCCATTTCTTCCCAAGCGGCCATTTTATAGTCGATTGTTTTTTTGCCTAAAAAATTGTCGAAAAAAAAATAATAATAACCAATAGCACTTTTCTGAAGTAAAATTGTCCGCTCTTTCCGATTCTGAAGTCAGAATGTTGAAATTTCCGTTGGAAAATTTAAAAATGGCGGTTTTGGGTAAAAAACAAATCGACTATAAAATGGCCGCTTGGGAAGAAATGGGTTAATGTAAAACACCAAGAATTAAGAGTTCTGTGAAATTACTGATTCACCGGAAAAAAATGAGTCCAAAACGTAATCTTTCATATCCTCTCGAATTTGCAATAACCATAATTTATCATAAACCAACGACTTTATATTCAATTTAGCGTGCAAGTCGATTCCTCCTGCAAACCTATAAGCAAGAAAACAAGCAATAATTCATAAACGATGAATTTCTTCAAAAGGTCTACGTCCCGTGCGTCCTGATCGTGGTGCTGAGCTGGGTCTCCTTCTGGATCCATCGAGAGGCGACGAGCGATCGCGTGGGCCTAGGTATATTGCATCCACCCCCGTACTTTCCACATTAAAATAGCCAACTTGCCCGTGTAAACGCAAGCAAAAATCTGAGTTAGGCATTCGGTCTCTGTTAATCGAACGACGCGCCCTCCCGGTGGCAAACGTCCGTTCTTCTCTTTTTCCCAGGAATCACGACGGTGCTTACTCTGTCGACGATTAGCTTGGATTCGCGCAAGGACTTGCCGAAAGTCAAATACGCCACGGCCTTAGACTGGTTTCTGCTGATGAGTTTCGGCTACTGCATCGCCACCCTGCTGGAGTTCGCCGGCGTACATTATTTTACCAAGGTAATCGACCGGTGTATTTGTCATTTGAAACTAGTTAACAGCGAATTTGTTTTTTTCTCAATGAGGGATTTTCTTTTGTAATTATGAGTTGTTTTAGTTTATTTTCCGTGGTGTGATTAGTGTATGGGTCAGGATAAATGTGCCGAAAGATAATTTTGCAGACGGATAATAATGCCGAATTTATTTTACCGAAGGGTAAATTCGCCAAAAGGTGAAATGTGCCAATGGGTAAAGTAATCGATTAACAAAAGTACCGAAAAAAAAAGATCCGACGAGCATATATGCCGATGGGTAAGAATGCCGAAAGTTAAAATTGCCGAAATGTTGAATGCCAAGGGTTAAAAGCTAAAAATATCGAATATTGAAAAGAAAGAACCGAGCAACAATTTACACATTATTATAATACAGGCGCATATTCTAATGAAAGCACTTTTTTGTCCAAATTTTCGTTTTCGGCATTTTTAACCTTCGGCATTTTTAACTTTCGGCATTTTCTTTTTCGGAATTCTTGTATTCAGCATTTTTAACTTTCGGCATATTTATCCATAGGAACTGATTTTTTCTTATTTATCCCCCCACCTGAGAAACGTATAATCTGGCCATCAAAGAACAAAACTAAATTATGACAACTAAACAATATTTTAACTATATGTTTGTACATAAAATATCTCGAACAAAAATAAAAACCTTTCATACATTTCGAAAATTACTTTAAACAGTTTAGAAAAATAGAAACTATAATACTATAATAAAAATGAGGTAAAAAAAATTATTTTATGAAAAACTGATATTACTGACTAGATATTACAAAAACAGGATTTTTAGTTGGCATAATCTTGTTCTGAAGAAACTAATATACATAGTATCTTTTAAGAAAAGTACGAAAATGGATAATTTGAAAATTATACAATTAAATTTTTCTGGTAGAACTTACTAAAAATGACGAATAATGTATATTAAGAGAAGTATATTATTTATTATTTTTTAATTTGAATGAAAATATCAAAGACGTGATAAATCTTACATTTATTTTAAAATATAATTTGCCTTAAAATAAATGTTATAATGATGCTATGAATTGTAATTATTTAAAATAAAAAAAGCATTTATTTCACATAAAAATATAATTGTATATTTTACTAAAAGAAATTCGATAATCTTAAGCTAATTGTATTTTATACCATTTCTAGTAGATCGCCAATTTGTTTTCTCTAAACATTGTCAAAAATTAATCATAAACTGGTATAAATACATATTTTCATAGTGTAATAATGTAACACTTCTATTCAATATTAGTTATTATTATGCAACTTTTTAAAGTCGACTTAAAACACACTCTATTATACCTAATGCATTTTTCTTTCAATAAAATATTTTAAAGTGATTTTACTATTAAAATTTAGCTTCGTAGGCCATACTATGATAATGGCATACTTCATCCACTCTAAGTTATGCATTGCACTTCACAGTTATATATCTCATAAAATATGGACGTTACTTTTTAACTGTCTGGAAAATCTGTGCTGTAATAAAATAACTAGATATTCACTTTTTAAAATTAACTTCACGAAGTAAGCTATAATAGAATAGGCTCTAATCTTACTCTTCAAAAGGGAATTACGTTTTAATGAAAAAGTTCCAACAAAAAATATCTGATAAAAGATGTAGTTGCAAGGAGAGTATTATACCTACAAGTTACAAATAATTTACTCATAGTATTTTCATCTATTCTCATGGGCCCTTGTTTCGAAGATAGCAAGTATTTTAATGTAATCTTTACAGTATTCAATAGAAATCGATGTTTACTAAACCTTCCATATTTTAGCAACTAAATTTTTATTTTAAAAAACTGCAAAATTGGAAAGAGGAGTAGAGAAAACAAACTTTAATTTGTGAGTTGTTATTCATGTAATAAAATATCGATTTGCTTCAAAAGTTAGCAGATACATTGTAAGTATCAGAAAGTAAATGTGACTAAAAATAGGGCAAAAATAATCAGATAAATTTATTTATTTTGAGTCACAGTTCCCTGATTTTCAAAAGTATATAAATTTGCGGCATTGATACTTTTGTTTATACAGTCAATTTCGCAGTCTTTTTAGATTATTAATTGATTGAATATTTAAATTTAAATGAACATCGTATTTTTTTATTTGAAGTGAAAAAAATACTATAAAATAGATCTCTTCGAAATAAGGGCCCATTTGAACATATTAGGGTGGTTTGTTTAATAAGGCTTTTTCCGTTACCAGACGGCGCTAGTGTGACATAGGTGGTAAAGAATTGCTAATATATCTATATATATTTGTAGGATGCGCGCGCATACACGTATATAGATATACTAGCAATGATTTACCCCCTATGTCGCACTAGCGCCGTCTGGTGACGGAAAAAGCCTTAATATTGAATTATTATTATCATTATTATATTATCATATATATGGCTGATTCCGCCGTAACTTGCCCACTTTACGTCCAGATCTCTTAGACACTTATACTTTTGGAAAAAAAATTTCTTGTTATATTTTACACATGTAAATTAAACTCAAAATAGCTAATTACCATTATAGCAAAGTGCATACTTTTTGTCCAGCAGTTTGCGATAAAATATTGATGACAATAGTATGTACACCAAAAATGGCAGTAGTTTGTTATATTAGACCATCTTGATGGTGGATTCGCAAATTATATGTTAACGTTATGACTCATCAAATGTATCCTGAAAAAGATCTGGAAATTCAAAATTTCGCAAGTATAAACAGTTTTCTCACTTCAGATTTCAGTAAAAAGCAGTAGAGGTCAGTTCCGTAATATTACCTGATTACTATCTAGATACTGTTTAGTAGATGTTTTAGTACACGTAAAAAGTGTTTTCCGATACTTAATAAAAAAGTACATGAAACTTATTTGCAAAAAAAATTCGTATGTTAAGTCTAGGAGTTATGAGAGCAGTTTTCTAAGTAAAATGTCAGTTCCGTAACATCCTATGAGAAGTATTATCAAAATAAAACGCATTTTCAATCATTTGCATAAAATACTAATAACACCACGTGATTCTACGGCTAAAAATACATAAAAATTCATAGGTAGTTAACTCTTGTAAATTCAGGAGAATCAATGCAGGCTGGGGGTTAAAAACGACAATTTTCACTTATCTGCCGTTTTTATGATTGTTTTGGGCAAGTTACGACGGAATCACCCATATATTAGAAAACACTTGAGAGTTTCATAGAGATATGATGTCACTCTCCTTGTTAGTAAAAGAAAAATGACATCTACTCATTTGCCTCTAATATCGACTTACAAAAGTAGTCCTGATACTTAGTAGTCCTGAGGCCAAACCTGGATCTCGTGGCCAACTGAGATCACCAACTAGAACCATTTTTCTCTATGTACTTTGGACTTCTGAATCTGAATAACGAGGGTAGAATTCTCAAAAATCGTCCAGTTAATTGTTCATTAACAATTATTACCCTTGAAGTTTCGATAAATAGGATTTTGCAATTTTCAATTGTTTATTACTGCAAGGCAATTGAATATTTTTTATCTGGTTCAAGGAGTAATTTAAGCATTTGATTGTTAAAAAATATTCAATTGCCTTGCTGCAATAAACAATTCAAAATTGCAAAAATTGCATTTTTCGTAACTTCAACGATTTTTTACTCAAAATCCATGGGTTCTAGAAAAAATCTTCTAACAATCTTTATTTCTTCTTAAAATTACCTAAAGAGTCTAATAAAATTGTTTCAATAATGAAAAGAAATTATTTAATTATAGAAATTGTTACTTAACAATTTACTGGACCATTTTTGAGCATTCTACCCTCGTTATTCGGATTCATAAGCACAAAATACATAGAGAAAAAGTGCTTCTAGTTGGAGTCCCCAGTTGGCCACAAAATCCAGGTCTGGTCCCAGGACTATATTACGTACCCGCGACTTTACGACGCACTTGAAACATGTAAATTCCGAATCAACTGAAGAGTCGATCGCGACCCGCGTGCACGCAAATTGGGTTTAATTTAACGACGCTGGATTTTGATGGGGGTTCGGCCCTGTGTGTGTGCGGTCACTGGTCAGTTTGAACCTGCTACGCGCGGGCTGCGAACGACGTGGCAAGGACACAAAGTTTCGCGGGGACGATCCTCGTCGAAATGGAATAGAATATTTAGTTTGTAATCTTGTAACGTATATGGCATTGATGTAAAATTCCATGAATTGTTGAAGCTTCTAGCGTAACCGAATTTCCGTTTGCGAACGCGCACAAAGCACTCATTGTAACTTCAAAGGAGATATGTGTGTGTGTGCGTCGTATTCTAGAGGATTTTTAAGGAGCAGAAACGAGGTCAGGATAGAGTCGGTAGAAGTGCATTTTTCAGCCACGTGAGATAATTTGAGCCGCTTAGACTATAATCGCATTCTGCGTGCGTGATAAAAGAAAGTAGGTAGATTAACCTGATAAACGTAGTTAAATGGAAAAATTTATGAAAAAACTTACATCTATTTTAATAATTTATTTATAAAGTCAGAAGATACAAAGTTCATTTCTCAAACCTTATCTTCACATGAGTCATTCTGTGGAAAAGACACCTTAAGTCAGCTTAAGTATTGGTTCATAGAAATATAAAAGAAAATTTTATTTATGTATTAAAAGTTATTTATATAGATATATGCTATTTAAGACTAAGATATAATAGCTATTAATAGTAATAATTATTGGCTCAGAATTAAATAGATTTCGACCAGGGATAAGAAAAAGATAATACGCACAGGCCAGACTTATCATTTTATTATTTCAAAGAAATCATCATTATTTTATATAATACGCAACAATTATAAAATTGAATAAACTAATTTCAAATCAGTTTTCTTACTCAAACTCTATTGTCATAATAGCATAACTTTGTAATCGAACATATATAGGTTGAACGGCAATGTGATATAACTTCTACTAAACTAATGAATATTTAATTTATTTCTTTGTCCAAAATCTTAAGTCAACTTAGGTGGCCCTTCTACAGAACGGTTCATAACCACTTCGCCGTTAATTAAGAATAATTTAAAAATCTCGCAATTAAGCAAATTTTGTATAATGCATTCAGACGAGTTTAAGAAATTCCAAAATTGTCCAAAGAAAAATACATTTAAAAATCATGAGAAGCCCCTAATGCAATTGAATAACGATGAGTGCGCTACTTCACTTTAATTCTCACTTCACCCTCGAGTAAGAAAGTTGCAGCCTCGGCGCGCTATATAAGTCGACTTCGTTTTCAAGGCCCTAAAACATTCTCTGCAGTATACCTACCCATTCCTTCCCCCGCAACTTCTCCTGTATAAAAGCTCATGGAATATGAATAATCGCGTCCCAGATAAACCACGAGCCACGGTTGCAATTTTTGAAAGTGCGACTAAGCTCCTCGCCGCTGTATAACTTCTCGCTAATTAAGAGAAAAAAAGGCCGACCCTCCTTAATTATTATACTTCAATTCGCAAACACTCCGCACGCGCAAAGTAAAAAAGGCCATCTCTCTCTCTCTCTCTTTCTCTCTCCCCCTCTCTCTCTCCCTGTATATATAACTTGGTAAATTAGTCCTCCCAAGGAAAAGAACCTCGGCTATTTATACACGCACACACACACGTATGCGCGCTAGGCAAGAGAGGTAATCCCCTTTTGAACTAATCTCTCTCGCTCTCTAGCTCTATCTCTTTCGCGGAATCGTCGTGCATGAAAAGCGCATCTGCATCAGCTTCTATGAAAAGAAAAGTCTCGCCCGTGTGCCGAGCAGGAAAGAAAAGAAGGCTCCGTTTAAGAAAAAAAAAACGCTGCGCGGAGCGGACGAACGCGCTTTGTTATAAGTCGGTCTTAGCGCGTCGTAGATAGTTCCTTGAAAAAGAGCTTGTGATAAAAAGTAGATGGATCATTTCTTTATTGTTCATTACGATGTTGAACGAAACATTAAAATTGTAAATTAAGTACCCAACTAAGTGTGCGGAATAAAAGAAATATCAAAAATAAGAATACGTAATATAAAATAGAAATCAAAATAAGGCGACAAATTACCCCATAGTAAAATAGTGAGTAAAGTAAACTGAAATCTTTCTCTAAATTAACCTAATAAAATTACAGATGAGTAATGATACAACAATGTTATAGATAAATTATAAACATTTCATCTCTTTATTGGCGTATCGGTATAGTGAATAGGGAAGAATGCTGATTTTCTGTTAACAGTATATTCTTATATAGATCGAAATTATGGGGGCTCGCACACTCCATACTATAAATGATTGAAATAAATCTAATTTTTAAGAATTTTTTAAGTATCTACAGATTGAAATTTATTGAAACTTTTACCTATATTAATGTATAATAATCAAAAGAATAAAATTATAGAAATGATGAATACGTCTCGTAGTTGCTTAACATGAAAAATCCTAAAACATTTGTTTTTTAAATAAGATTCTGTATCGATGAAATCTTTAAGAATAATAATAATTACCTATTAGATTGATAAATTGTTCAGAGTTAGAAAACTAATGTCAACATTTTGACAAAAATAATTATCTTTTATTTTGCGATAAAACGTATGTAATTTATCATAATTTATCATAAAATTATTAAATTGAAAGGTTCAATCGAAGTGAATTTTAATTTCTTCTATGTCTATACATGCATAGAACTTGATAGTTCAAATTGGAAAACAAATATTTCGATAAAAACACTCGCACGGCCGTCCTACCTGCATACTATACACGCAGCAGTGAAATCAACTCTATTTTAGGCATCGAATATGAATCTGTAACTTTACGAACATATCCTCTACATGTATCACAATCGATTAAAAAAATACTCTACCAGCATATACGCGTAGCTATAAACTGGACTATACACTGACCGAAATTGTACAGTAAGTTTTAATAATAGTTTTTACCAAAAAGTATAGTAATTTAGTCACAGACTTCCAACACCTGAAAAATGACTATGTATTCTGGCAAATCTTACTATAATTTTACTCTAAATATAATAAATGTTACTAAGTATTCTTATATTTCTTTAAGTTTTTGACAGCCTATAACCAAATTACTGTATACTTATTTTTTACGAAAATTCCAAACCTATTTGTAAAATCTACTGTATACTATATCTCTCCATTACAGACACCAATCATCAATCTAAAACTTTGTAAACACATGTTCTCCACACAAACAACTATTGATATAGACAAGTTAATAATAGATTTTTACCCGGAGTGTCCCTCTTACCAAAAGTTACTCCCCCCCCCCCCCAATACATTGATATTCACATTGCACATCGTTGCAGAGAGTCAAAAAACCAGTCTCTCAATACTGCACCACAATACTCCATACCCATGCATCCCCGTGGACTTCTGCCAATGTTATATAGGTCGGCAGCGGCGAGTTCCCGCTCGAGGAGGAGTTCATGGAGCCTGACGACAACAACGACAGCGAGTGGGAGGACGTGGGCCGCGAAGTCCTTCCCGGCACGGACTCTGACAAGGACGACGGCGGATTCTGCAGCAACATCATCGGCAGTGCTGGATCCACGCCTGCTGCGGCTGCCGCTGCAGCCTGTCCTCAGCAGCAGCACCATCATCATCATCATCACGTGCACTCGGACAGTGCTGGCTGTCTGAGCACGCCCGCTTCGACGACGACGACGACGACGACCGCCACGTCCAGGCGACGGGGCTCTTCCCTGTTCTGCGCACTTTATAACGTGAGCTTTTGTTCGTTCTTTCTATTTGTTGCGAGGGACAATCGCGTTTTTGGTAGTGTGTGGGGTTTGGGTGTGCTGTTTTGTGTTTATTTTAAATCGACGGCTCCAATTGAGAAATGCGTATCTCGAGGGAAAAGTTGGAATAGACGTAGCTCGCAGTTATGGTTGGAGGACAAGAATCTCGGAGTACAGTTGTGAAAAGACGTATCTCGCTGTTTAATGAATATCAGTAGTACAAAATTTAACAACGCCAGGCTTGTGTTAAACAGGCCCTAAAATTATCCGGATGGTACCGTGTTATCCAGAGTAGGTATTTAAAGTGGTGATTGATCGCCTTGGCGTTATTAATATAACATATATTAATTAGCCAATTTCTATATTAATACAGAGATATTATGAATAGGTATATTTGTTTATAATGAATACATATAAATAGGTATTTTTATGTTATAGTAAATACATGTAAATAGATTTATTTATTTTATAATTATGATTATTTATAAATATAATTAAAATATTTATTCCAATTTAATTTTTCAATATCTTTAAAAGTTGTCCTAAGTGTAAATATACTCATCGGATATGACTGAAAATAGATACGTCAGCTTCCTATAATGAGACAAGTAACCTCGTCAAGTCTCAGCCGGTTTCACTGTAGTTTCGCTGAGTTATTGCATAAACTTGATTACTTACACACATACATCCATACATACTTCTACGGAGATTCTTGAAATGTGTTCCTATAGTGTTAAAACATGTTTTTATGTAATAATTTGTTAGTTATGAAGGTATTACACGTTTTGCGATGACGAAAATATAAGGCTCTCCCTTGGAGCGGTCGTGCCTAAAAATGTGCCTAAATATAAATTTCAGTAGAGCTCTGCTTTAATTTACCACATTAAACAATTACTCAACATACAAGATATCATTTAAAAATTCAATGCAAAAAATCCAGCAGTTAAAAACTAATTTCCCTCGGACTAAGAAAAAGTTCATTGAAATCGACGCCGAACGAACTGCAGCTTCCGCGTCAGTCCTTGCGCACACAAAACCGCGCGCTCGCCTCCTCCTTGCCACCCTCCACCTCTCGTCCGCGCCTGTTTATCTTCCAACGCCCTGTTGTACAGTCGGACTCCTCCCTCCTCCCACGAAACACTCAAAACCCGCAGCGCGATTTCCACTCCGTGCTACGCTCCCCTTCGTACATAATACCCTCCGGCTCCGCGTCGCTTAATATGCGGGCGCAAGGGACAGCAAAGTGTAATCGCAAGATAAAATAAAGCCGCATAATTAACCTCGCGCGCGCCGCGGGAGGCTGAACAAAAAGCGCGGACCCTTTTTTTTCTCATTTTTTTTCGAGTAGTTGCCGGTGGTCATCGAAATTAACGGCGCGAAATCGCGATGACGTTTGCATTTGGCACGAGAGGGAGTGTCTGGCTTTTTTTGTTCGCGCCCGCGCGCGGGCGGGTGCACAGTTCGTCGAGGGCTTCATTTGTTGGTCTGCGGCGCAGCTGCGGAGTTTCACGAGGGCGTGCGACGGGGGTGGGCATTATGCGAGGTGAGAGCGCTTTGAGCTCGCGGAATGTTTTTTTCGCGCCGCGCGGCAGTTTACGAAGGATAGAAAATGGAATGATGTCGTCTGGCTTTGAAAGGGAGAATTTCGTTTGAAGTTGTTTTGCTTCTCTTTTTTTTTTAATTATGTAATACGTATTTTCTACAAATGCAAGTAACTGGGAAATGTCGATATTAAAATTGAAAAATTGCTAGTCATATGATTTTGACGATATTAATAAAAATAATGAAACTTTGAATTTTACATCAATTTATGATATTCAAAGCTCCCATTAGTTGGATTATGATTCTTCACAGTTTTGTGAATCAAAAAATGGAAATTATAGAATGGAAAATAATTAAAGATGTAATATTTACATAGGAATATATTAATGTGGACATTTATACTATGATTGTAAGTGATTTATATATATAAAATATATATATATATATATATATATATATATATATATATATATATATATATATATATATATATATATATATATATATATATAATATTATATAATATTATATAAAATATTTTTACACTCCAACTTAAAGAATTCGAAAAGTTTACAAAGGACGTGTGCGATAGTCTTTTAGAATATAATGTAAAACAATTATAAAATAACCCATTTGATTTTTGTAGTTTTTAATCGAAAATTTTACTTTTATCAATCGGCATGGATTGTGTATACCCAAAACAATCTTAATACTATGTTTTAATTAAAAAGTGTATATGTGTATTAAATAAAAATAAGATTATAAAATATTAGAATGAATAATAATTGCGTATTTTACTCTGATCAACTGACAGGATCAAGTATACAGTCTGTCCCCGGACCCACGACGTTCCATGACCATCACCGTAAGTAGTAAGCCCTCGACTATGGAGAGACAGACGCAGACGGAGCTCTGGCTACCCAAGTGGCGGCAGTTTCTTTACTGTCTAATGGGAGATATGGCATTCAGGTTTGTGTTTTTAATGTTATATATACGGTTTTCAAACATTCAATGAGAAGTAGGTGAACAGATACCAGATAATTCTACTATATTTAATTCTAAGAAAATAAAGAAAAAAAATTTTTCTGTCAGTTTAAATGGAATAATATTTAATAGATGCTTTTTTGTAGGCTGAATTTGAGTTTGGATTAAAAATAACATTATTAATATAAAAAAAAACAATGTATTACGGTGACAGAATACTTATAAAAATGAATTTTCACCAAAAGTGGAAATATCTGGCTTTGTTGTTGGCCTTTTCTCCATCGATAATATAGAGAATATAGAGATGAATAATTAAATATAGAGAATTCAGATGATAATAAGACTAATTGAATTTCTAAGAAATTGAAATTGTAAATTGTGATAATTTTACTGCAGAGTAATTTGAACCAAACCGACTATATTAGCATATCATTCACTGCACAATAAATTAAAACTTTTCAGTACGTTTTAGTAAAAAAAACAATTTCAAACTATTCCAAATTCCTTCACAAACTTTTGGAATAATCAGATGAACAGAGTGGATGCTCCAATCAACGCTTACAGCAAGCTAGGTACAGAGTAATCTCAAAAATGCTCCACTAGAAGCTGCAGATTGAAAATAAAAAAAAAAATAAAAATAAAATTCAAAAATATTTATAAATAATAAATTCAAATTTATTATAAATAATAAATTCAAATTTATTATAAATAATAAATTCAAAATTATTATAAATAATAAATTCAAAAACATTTATAAATACATTTTTTTACTTGGAACCCCGAGATTATCGAAATTGAGCATAAGAACACTTTTTCACGCTATTGAAGTTAAGTGACTCACATTTGAGCACAAAAGATGTAACAAATGTCCATATACAAGAGTAGTAATATCTCTGATTCTAAAAAACGTAACCCTTTAAATTTTTAGGGTATTTTCTTACGTACGAAAGTTTTGAAAATCATTGTCTGTAAATTCTAAAACGAATTTAGAAAATGTTAATCCACATTTGAGCATTTTGGCTGACATATTCGCATGCCATTCCAGTAGTAAAGGTAATGCTCGCGTTAGGCAGTCAATTTTTGTACATGCTTTTTACGTACATTAAAACTTAATAATAGTCTTTTTAATTATTTCTATTACTTTATTTAATTAAGTATTGTTTTCTCTAAAAGGCAATACAAATTAATTAACTATCAATAAATGATTTTTACACCTCAACTATAAAAATAGTTTAAGTGTAAAAATCATTTATTGATAGTTAATTAACTCAATTTACAGTGAAAGATAACTATGTATTATTCATTTACAATATGACATAAGTCTAAATTTTCATTAATTAATTAAAATATTAGTCACTATTTGTTTGATATATCAATTAATTACAGTGTGAATAAAATGTTAGTGTTCGAAAAAACTTCCGTTAGATGTAACTAAAAATTCGAGGACAATTATTTGAATATACAATATTAAATTCACTATTTAAGATACACAAATTTATAAAATTTCATGAAAAACTAAAATATCAGTGATTAACAAAACACTTACTGTATGCTTGAACTATCAATTGCAATATAAACGAACATTCAACCGTCTAACTATTTTCAAAACAGCAGCAACTCACCGTACCTATCGCCGACTCCAAATAAACCCACTTCCATCGTAAACTCAAAATCTCGGCCAAACCTGTCTCAACCAAGCTCCCATCGAAATGAAAGAGAGCAACCTGCTCCACATACCACCCCGTCAATAATTCCCCGACAGATCTATCCTCAACAACAGCCTCAAAAAGAAAGTATTTCACGTTACGCTCATTGCTCCATACCTACGTGTGCACCCTCGTTTATAGAAAGCGTCGTCAGCGCGAGGCTGCGGACGGCTGTCGCAAGCACGGCGAGCGCATCGAGAGGTACATAAACAGCGTGTCGCACATCGACAGGGCGGCCAGGGTCGTGTTTCCGGCCTCGTTCACCCTGCTCATCGTCTGCTACTGGATGGTCTACGTCACCTATCAGGAGGAATTCAAGTGGCAGGATCCGCCGATGGGCTCGGCCTCGCATCGATAATCGTCCTGGGCGCGAAACGAGCGCGTGTCTATGATTATAGCGCGAGGCGTAGGAGGGGACTTGTACACGTATATTTGGGATTGTGTAATCGTTGTGATATATATATGTGAATTAGTGGTGGCGATCGGATGACGAGAAGCCTGGTGATCTCGTGGTGCTTTGATGTGTGGGTGGCTGGTTGGTAGCCCTGGAATATGGACCTTTTTCAATGTAGTGCCGCAATTGGGAGGTTGGACTTTATTAACAAAAAAGAAGTATATAGATGAAAGATATCAGATATGTAATGTATCGCTTTTGTTGAGGGATCTGGTTTGAAGGGTACATTGTTATGGAAATGTGTAGAATTAAAGCGTATTTGAGAATATTTTGCTATAGAGCTGTAACATGTCGAGTACAAAATCTTTTTGGCATATTTGTTTACTCTGAGAAATTTGAATAAGTGAAAATGAAATCATTTAGAATAAGTGAATATGCGTGAATAATAACAAGTTTTTTACCTTATTGCTTATTTTATGTCTACATATTCACTGCAAATCCAAATGTGTGTCGCGAAATTTTCTAGTTTTAAACGTATAATTTACTTATAATGGGGATATACCTTTACATGTAAAAATAACACCCTTAGAAGTGTGTAAAATTGGCGACAAGCAATAATACATACATAAATTATAACAACACATTTACAGTATTTTATACGCATGGTGTGTGTAATTTAACACACTTAAGATTTTCAGTGTTATCCGTATTATTTTGTCTCCGATAACTTCGACTAAAAGAACGTGTTTTTAAATTTTCATAATAACCTAGCGCACTTTGACGTGGTTATCTCTATCCGGTTTTTATCGAGCACTTACATTGAAGGATAATAAAAAATTTAAAACGCAAGTGATGTATATAATTCAGCAAAAACTATTTAACCGATTGGAAAGGTTCTTGTTTATTATTCGTAATTAGATTATCTGTTGTAATATTTTTATTTAGCTTTTTTCGAGGAAAATACGATTCACCGAAAAATGTTTGCACACATGCGCCACATATCAAATTTTCTATACCTTGCTTTGATTGCTTTGATTTTAGATCATGTTAGAGTCACTCACGTTCAAGAAAAATGTTTTTTTTATTCTATGCAGGCCAGAAATTTATTCAAGTCTACATGGACAAACCAGCTATAAAAAATTTTGTTATTATATCTTGAAATTAATCTGTACATCAAAATGCCAAGAAGACTTTTTTACTCTAAAAGTTTTATAGTTCCCTAACAAGAAATTTCAGAAATCGCGTTTTTTCACGGATTGAAAATGTATCCTCAATTCGCATAAAAGCTGTTATCTATAATTAAATCGGACTATAATTTGGAAAATTTAATAAAGTTTTTGTTCTACATGTTAAACTTCATATTAAAGACAAGATTGATTTAATAAATGAATGTAATTTCTGATTATGATTTCCATTGTCCGCTTTATCAAAAAAGAGGAATTATTTAAACTCAAGATATAATTAGCTTTTATTTCTGAGATATTTCAAGAAAAGGTCAGCTTCAAGACTATAAATTACCACATCAATTTTGATTATACGTAAGAATTTATTTCTTATTTTAGGTCTTGAATTAAATCTTATTATTTCTGATAATTAAAACTGATTTTTTTGATTAATCAAATCACAATCATCTCTTTTACAAAAATTAAAATAGTATTACCTGCATTACAAAAATTTATAAAATCATTATTTACCTATGCAGGGTGTATTATACGCAATTGCCTGACTTGTCGCATATGTTACTACTGATGTGTATTTCACGAATTTAAAAAAGTAGAATACCACCATTACATCGTTGGAACTATTTTAGCTTTGGAATTGACTAATGTACAGTTCAGTTCATATCAAGTAAAATCAAAATACTTGATTAAACAATAATAATATATCGTTATTAATTTAAAAAGAAAAAAGAACTTAATTTAACATTGTGATAAACTAAAGACGAATCGCTGGGATTTCCGATTCTCGTAACTATAGGGAAATATAATACTTGTTCATTGAAATATAGTAATGTAAAATAACTGAAGAACCATTGATGATAAATTAAATATTTTTAAGTTTAAGTTTATAATACATACATTTTGTAAATAAATATAAAATAATAGGTATATTTTTAATGTGAAAAAGAATTAAATAAATGTGATGCGCTTCAAACTATTTCTTTCTTGATATTAGTAATTTTATTTCAAAGGAAGACAAGCATCTGTCTATATATAAAACTAGTTTAAGCAGGTTACATTCCTATGCATATAATATGGTTAGGCCCATCTATGTTCTATTAGACAAAGCTTGTTAACGCAGTTTCTCGAGTTATTCGGGTGACTGCAACTTGCGAGCTGCGAATTAAATATGCACTTCAGTTAACGGAGACCAAATTTTCAACTAGAATATATACCTTTCCGTGAAAGTATTTTTTAATCCAGTTATTAGAACTAAATATTCACGTCTCATTTTTAATTACTAAAAAATTAGACACTTTATTCTATTTGAGGTTTTAAAAAAAAAAGTAATTTGCATACAGCTCGTGACAGGAATATAATGAAAATGTAGAAAAAATAAGAATAAAAAAATGTAAGAAAAGATTATATATATAATATAAACAAAGATATAAAATTAACTAGAATGAAACTTTTTTAGAGATCTGCGCTGATTAAATATTATACTATGAAAGTTACAATGAATCAATAGTGAAATTATTATTTATGTTGATATTAATTTAACAAGAAATTTGTATTATACATTCTCATGAGCATCATATTATGTATGGAATATAAAGCAGCATTTTGTCCAAAACGAATAAACTGCGATTCTATATACCTATAATGTATACTAATTTGAAGAATGCGCGCGCAACCGAAGAATATTTTCTATGAGTGAACAAATACTCGTATAACGTATTTGTGTTATAAACGTATTATATATTATGAATACCTATGTCGATCGAGAAATGGGTAAATTATATTATATATAATAATAAAAATATTAAAAAATGTCAAGTATGTTATATGAATATGTATGTAATAAAACGGCGGATAAAACTTATTACGTACATACGCATGTTCACGTTAAGAATAAAATTCTTAACAGCCAACGAAATATGCTGCAATAAACCTGTTATATATGTAACATAAATTGTTTTAAAAAACTGTTATATGAATGTTTAAAATAAAATCAGCATAAAAGATTTAATAAGAATTCCTTACAATTATCGCATGCGTTCATTTACCCGACCTACAAATCGATGTCCCGTTACAATATATTATTTGTGATAGAACGCGACACTTTGAATTTCCAATCAACCATCAATGTAAAGTTGCCGCACATGTTCGCGAGACAAAAGAACGTCGCGCGAATCTTGTCGCTTGTCTCGAAGGTGTACGACAAGAGCTCGACACCGACTTTTTTTGCAATATTACCGAAAAATAAATACAGTTTTATCGTCCGAAAAAAGCTCACAAGGAATTCTCGTAACACTATAATCTAATATCCCGTAAACGAATTCGTACTTTATCATTGGATTCACATGAGTCGGTGAGCGTCCGAAAAGGAAACAACAGAGGAAAAAATCCAGCAACAAAATGAGCAGAGATACGTGCATTGAACTGTCGTCGAGCTCCAGTCGAGAATCGTAAGTAAATACGTATAAAGCGGAGATTTCCATTATCATAAAAGGTGGATTCCAGTGAAAGCGCGGCACTGCTCGTAATATTTCATGGGATTTTTCAATTTTCATAGAAGTTTCTCTGAAAAGAGGTTAAGATATAACTATTGTAATTTCTGTTCGACATTTATTCTCATAGTAAATTATGCTGTGTTTCTATGATTTAAAGAAAGATTTAAAGATAATATTTCTGGTCGATTTTCATTCATCATAGACTCAAAATATCATTTGATTTGGTTGACACCAACGAGATTTTTAAATTTAGATTTTATTTATTATTTACACATTTATTCAATATTTGAAAACAAAAACGTCAATTTATTGTGTAACTACTTCAATGCTAATTTCGAATGCATCTATTCAATTAAAAGAAAAATTTTGTCCTTTTAAAATTCCTAATTTTTTTCCGATTATTTAAAACAAAAATCTTTAATATATAAAACTATATTCCAATCGTTGCATAAATGTACTCAAGCATTCTAGGATAGGAAATTCTCTGTTATTTGATTTCAATAAAAATATACGGACCGTTCAGAACTAAGATGAAAAACATTTGCAACAACATATGCAAAATTTTAAAAATGCATTTGATTTACTATGGTTTAGAACAACTCAAGTATCTGATAGAAGCATAAATATTGATGGAATTATAGACTAAAAATATATTCTTCTTCAAGACATAGCCTTATCTCTCTGCCTTACGTACAATTATTTTGCTATTAAATGTCTAAAATCTATTTATTTTATATCTTATTAGATTTATACCACCATTTTATTTGTTACTTAATCAAAATATAATCTTTCACTGATTCTTATCAAGCTAAATGTTAATTTTGAAAAACATCAATTTAATTTAAAAATAAAATTCCTTCACTCTCTTCCTGGACGTTTACCCGATTTTATGAAACAAAACAAAAATCTATGATACGTGAATCTGAATTCCAAACGGCATGTAAAACGTTCTCGAGTATTTTCACATCACGCTCGGTAACACCACAACAGTCTCTCTCCCGTATTTGAGAAGTGGCGAAACAAAACCGGATAATTTAATTTGTATTTAAACTTGATTGTACATTTTTTCTCCATTGTAATTTCTTATTTCGTTTTCTATTTATTATTATTTCTTATCAAAAAAATCAGTGTTTGGTCAATACATGAATATTGAATGCTTAATTTCACAATTAAAATAAGATTATTCTTCTAAAAATTGTTTGCGCAATTCTCCGTCAAATAAAAAAAATTGATAAAGCATACAAAATATATATAAAAAATTGTTTAAATTATCGTGTAAAAACCATCACCTTATCCAATGACTTAATTTATCGCCTAAAAATATGACTACTTGGACTACTTTTTGTTTTAAATGTTTTAAATGATGGGATACATAAATCCAGAGCCCAACATCAATATAGGTACACAGATAATTCTCCGATAACGATTATAACAATTACTGTGAAACTCCTAGTAAACATTCCGACATTCCGAATTCAAGGGAAAAATTACCCTAATAAACACAAAATTCTCTCTGTACACTATCATACGGATCTTCAGATCTACACTATTGGACATTTAAAGCACTTTCAAAAAGCCAAACAATCAAACGAAAAAATACGCAAACCGCCCAAAAATCCCGCAATAAAAAGAAACCTGCAAATCCATCCTCTCGCTCCCCCCCAGTAACCCCTCGCCCTACATACAAATACAAAAAGAGTCCTCTTTCCTCATCCAGACTAGCCGAGGAGCCTGAGAATCCGCGACAAGAGGAGGAGGAGGAGGAGGAGGAGAACGAATCGGCGGCAGCAGCAGCGGTACCGAGCGCGCGAGAAATCGACTGGAAGAAGCAGCAGCAGCAGACGAGGAGCGAGGAGGAGAAAGAGGAGGAGGAGGAGGACGACGAGGACGAGATTGAGATTTGCGGATCAAAGCTGCAGCAGCAGCAGCAGGGGGACGCGGCGGTGGAGTCCCCGCTGGCGCGGGACGTGCGCCGGCTCAAGAGCGCCACTTTGGACCGAATGGGAAAGATGCTGAAAATACATTCCAAGTCGAGCGGCGAAAAGGTGGGCGCGTACTTATATAAGTATATGTTCTTGTATAGTCGCGTGCTGCTTTCGATTTCCGATCGAGGGGGAGCGATATGAAAGAGCGTAAGAGAGGAGGGAGGGGGGGGGGTAAGTATGGTTGTGGGAGGAGAAAGGGAATGTGTGTGTCGCGGGGATTCGCGAGGCTTTGTACGGATGGGTAGGTCGGTGGCCTTCAGTCAAGCTATCGAAATTCAAGGGATTTCGATCGTGGATGGGTTCTTCTTTGGGAGGAGGAGGAGAAGATGGTGGACGTTTGAGTATTATGGGTGGTTTTTGGTAGAGTGATAAAAGAGGTAGAGAGCTTTTGGAAATATAATTTTTAGAGAAGTATGGGGTATAGCGTGTAGTTGATCACTTTGTAGACTAAGTATGTACATAATAGGGGAGAGTAGTAGTAGTAGTATAGGTTGGATATAGTAAAATTCAAAAGGTCCTCAATTAGGTATTTTACATACAATCCTTACAACAAAAAGTACATATAGATAGCTAATTACCTATAGAACCTTATATAATTCATATAAACTGTACAAGACTCGTTGAATTAAAACAATTAACATTAATAAAAAATGGTACATTATGAATTTTTTGCACTTATCGTAAACACAATAAATCATTGTCTCAATCTACTATAAATAATACTTTTATGATAGGTTTTCTCGGTTGATTAAGAAAATGACATAAGGTATTGATTAAAATAAATTTCATGGAACAATTATTGAAAATTTATCCAAAGGAGACAGATTTAATTGAAAGGGACATATTTAGCTCATTGACGTTAAAAAATATCAATGAGAAACCATACACATGAGTACACGGCAATCTAACCGCTTAGAAATTAGTTACTTTTAAGTACTCAAAAACATTTTTTTAAATTTTGTGCTATCAATTTAGCTTACGCTGTTTTGATCCTATGCATTGTATACTTTGTATGTATAACCACTGTTAACAGAGATTTCATCGTCTTATAAAAATTTATAAATGTTAACGGAGCACACTACCTTTGAATACAAGAACGAAACTTATTTGTATGTGTCCATAAAAATTCTTTTATTTAAAAGCAATCATTCTGAATTTTTTTTACTATAAATATTTGGTAAAACCTTTAACTTAACTGTAAAAAACTCAAAATCGTGATCCAGCACATCATATAAAATCACCATAATTATTAAGCTCTTGATCGACTGCCCACGGGACTGAATACAGGAAATTAATTTTTACTACATCGATATTTTTTTACATACATATATATAGAAAAATTAATTAAAAATATTAAATATTAATTAAAAAGTGAATAATATGTATGTAAACATTTTTCTATTTAGTAAAAATTAGTTTCTTATTTTCATACCATAACTAATGTATTGAAAAGTAATATCGCCAAACCTGGAGAAAGTTAATCGACGGGATCACTTGAAATCTCGTGGACAGTAGATTAGAAGCTCAATAGCTATGGTGATTTTATATGACGTGATGGACCAAGATTTTGAGTTTTATTTGCGGTGAAATAAAGGGTACTATCAATCATTTATAGTAAAAAAATCTCAGGATTATTGTTTTTAAAACGAATAATTTTTATGGACTCATACAAATAAGTTTTGTTTTTGGGTTCAAAGGTGGTGTGTCCCTTAAGCAGTGCGTTATTTGACATAAAATCTTGAAGAACGATTCATAAGTATTATTTTCTACTGTGTAGCACATTCATCAAATACGTATCAACAAATTAACAGAGTAGACAAGGTAGGCAGATATTTTGTAGCAAACTAGAAAAACACATTTTATACATTCACACGTGTCAATATTAAGTTTAGATTTTCAAAATTCGGACATGGAGTGTCGTTTGCAATATGTTTACTGAAACTCAATGATTTTTAAACTTAAAAATTTTCAAAATAAAAATAAATCAGATTTTCTATTGTGTACACTGATTTAACGGGTACACTGATACCAGGTATATAGTGGGCTCCATCATTTTTATCAATATTCAGATCGCGAAATTTGCAAAAAGATAAATGAAAAATTCGTTTGATCAAGTGGTAAACGCGTACTTTGTAAGAAAACGGCTTCTCAAGGGACGTGGGTTCACATCCCCGTCAGTCCGAATTTTTCGGGGACATTTTGAGAACATGTCTTTCCGGATTCTTCGGTGGCGGAGATCGGGCCTACAACCCGATATCTTGGTAAGGGCAATAATACCCGTATATGTAATTAAAAAAAATAAAAATTGACCTCGAGCGCTTGGCTTTGTCTTACAATCTGCATGCGACTTTTTTAAATTATTTTTGTATTCTGACAATAAGTTCACATTTATCGTATAATTTTTGAATATTACTGCTCATATATGCAGCTGATTTTGCCTTAAAAAATGGCTTCAAAGGCTATACTCAAGTTCATTTTCAATGAAAGTTCCTGTATAGACTTTGAAGCCATTTTTAATGCTAAATCAGTTGCAGATGTGAGCAGTCATATTCAAAAATTATACGACAAATGTGAACAGATTATCACAATACAAAAATAATTTAAAGAAGCAGCATGCAGACTGTAAGACAAAGTCAAGCGCTCGAGCTAGCTCGACCGGCGCATTATATCGGCTGAAGGTCATTTTTTAAGGCAAAATTAGCTGCAGATATTTGCATGTCTTTTATATCGGAAAAAAATTCAAAATGCAAAAATAAATAAAGAATTTTTTTATTTTTTTTTAATATGTCATCTTATTAGTCGTGAAAATCCCTCCCCCCCCCCCCCTGGTCACTTATCTAGTAGTAGCCTGAAATTTCACCCGGGCCTCCTCTTAATGCTTTTTAAAACCTCCGAAGAATTTTAGTTATTATTGGAGAATCTTAAAAGTGCTACTTTTTGTAAGAGGCTTTTGGAAAGAACTATTATTTTTCGGGAAAATCTGGAACGTGCAAATCTTCGTAAGGGCCATCAATTAATGTTGAATTTTCGTGGATTCAATTGATTTTCTTAAAACTTATATTTCATTCTATATTAAGTATTTTATAAGAAATAGAAATAATGTTTTCAATTTTAACTAGAAACATGTATTTACAGATAAAACTAAAATAACTAGCTTGCTAAAGGCAATAAATTAAGTAATGCTTTTATCCTCGTTAAATAAGAAACGAAAGTAGTTCTTTTGTAGTTTAACATTTATTTTTATTATTTTAAAAAGGAAATCTGTAATTCCATGTCAAATTTATAATCATTCAAACTTTGATTATAAATTAAGGTATGTGCAAAAAACATGGATAAAATATCTACAAAATACAAATTATTTTTGAAAATTGTCAGTCAAAATAGAATGAAATATCCAGTTCTTTTTTAAATTTTAAAAAGAATTTTATTATTTTGTGTGCTTTAAGAGTTTTGAAGTTGGCTTGACAGCTTTAACAATCAGAACTGGTAGGTAAACCAGCATTCCTGTAACTTCGGGATATTTTTCTAGGTGTGAAAGTTCTCCAACAAACAAAGTTTAAAATGCGCCCCATTGAAAATTCAACATAATAGTATTACACTGCAGTACCTATAGTCGAAATCGTGAGCTTTTTTGTTTTAACATTATTCTACATTTGCGTATATCTTTAAAAATAATCATTTTTTCAGGGAACGTACATTTATTTTTAAGATCATGCTAAACCCCCTGTCACCGTCAAATATAGGAAACCACTTATTTCATTCAATTTTCAATTTTGAGAAAATGTATCTCTGGAAAACTGGTGTTTTTGGTTAGGACAATAATGATTCATAAAGATATTTGCTAAAAATTGAAAATTAAATGAGAAAAGTTATTCCTGGTATTTGTCGGTGACAGGTAGCTTTAGCATCAGCTTAAGTTGATAAAATAAGTACAACAAAACCAGTTTTATAAGAATTAATGAAAAAATTAATCATTTTCAAGAGTTGACTAAATAATTTTAAAATATAATAATATTAAAATAAAAAATAAAATATCCCTTGAATATGGTAAATTTTAAATTGACATTTAAAATGAAAGATAAAAAGAATCTGCTGTGCCGCAAGAGAATTCGGTAGTATCGTTATCGATTTATGTACACAATTAATCGCAATAAATATAAACAGACATTTTATCATCTATACTTCCTCATTCAAAAAATGACGATAAGTCAGAATTGCAGATAATAAAATTAAATTTAGAAATGATAATTTTCAGACAGATATTATTATATCTTAATAATTATAACCTTTGGCACATTTTCAAATCGTGAATTATGCGTCATTATTAATCTGGGTATAATCGAGAAGTATTGATTTTGTAAAGATTAATTTAATAAAAATGTATTTATATAATGATATACGAAATATATAATCGCACTGCAATTTTTAAAGTATCTTATTTGAAAATTGTATTTTTAAGTATTGAAATATAAACTAAATACTTAGCTGCATAAACTGACTTTAACAAACTTTATCGCGAATGCATTTATTTCATTCATCATAAAATCACGATCAATTCTCGAACATTGTTTCTCTAAACTTCATTCTTGCTTTAACGACGTACATGAAAGATTCAATAAATTTATGGAAAAGACACGATCGTCAATATTACATCTACCATCGGCTTTCATATGCAAATCCCCGGCATCGATGATAAAGTATAAACGAATATTACGTTACAGCCGGATGGACTGGCAGCGGGCGCCGCGTACTGCGGCGGCGAGGAGCCGACGCGGAAGCAGAAATTCAATTCCTTAACAAGAATGTTGAGGTTCGCGGATAAGGAGGACAAGTCAAAATCTCTCGGGCAGTATCGAGGTCGCTCGCTGACGCGAATTTTGCGGAGAAAAGTGCCTATTGAGGGCGATAGTCCGGCCGACAAGCCGAACGAGCATGTTCGCGGAATCTTCTCCAGAATACTCAACCAGATACGGGGCAAGCAGAGTTTAATCCAGTCTTGAATTTTCTTTCTATATTAATAGATGAATTTTATGTTTAACAAGAAAATTATTGATTGTTGCTTGACAGAATTGATTGAAAATGATTGCTTGGAATTTGTAATTAATCACTGCAACTGAAGTTTCATTGTTATACAATCAAATTACATAGATGTCCTATTTACTGTTTAAATTAAAACACACTTATGTTGTAACTTATTGGAGATAAAATAGGCTTTAATTAATTATTGAATTAAAAATAAATTTACGGTTTGAATACTTTTATAGGTCGCGCATCGAAAGCTGACTCAACTACTGCAAATTCTTCACAGAAATCCAAAGAAAAATCAATGATGTCACCAAAATCACCGTCAAGCTCAGCTATGTCAGAGTTGAACCTTGAAAATTCATGTCCAATGAATGCTCGCCATCAGGCTTGAATTTTCAAATATTTGCTAAGAAAAAGAATTTATTTTTATATAATAATCAATAAACTTATATTAGTATCAATTTATTATGTTTTGTTATTGATCAATTTTTGGATAATAAGATGGAAATATTAGGGAATAAAGAAGTCAAAATCAGGAAAATTTCCTTAAGAACACCATGTTTATTATGCGCGTTCATCGACGTCCGAATTTTAAACAAAAATTTATACAATATCAGTTGTTCTTCGTACAATATCTATTAATAAAGTTATAAAAAAAATGTCAAAAAAGTTTAAAAATGACAAATTTTTATATAAAAAGGAAGTTTTGTTTTAAATATATAAATATTAACTGTTTACAACATTCTCTGAGTAAAAATTGTAATATCAGTTTGAGATACATTCGATGACTTAAAAAAGGCCGACGTACAATGTTTTTCTTTTTCTTTTTTCAGTAAGTAATAACCTTCGGTTGTCTCTATTTTCAACGCCGATAAGGGGGGAATACTGCGAATTAAAATGAGCGGGTTGTTACTCATCTGCGACGGAACATCTATAGACAATTGTAATTTATCAATTATCACAGAATAAAGTAAGAGCGGTAGCTTATCTCTTCACAATGGAGATACTCGTAACACCTAGTTTACATCGTAATGTGATAATTGTGATGTGATCATTTGTTCGAGATTCGTTAGTACGATCGCGAAAAACTCGCGACTTGTAACATCTTTTGTTCAATCTACAAACTATAGTAGCTTTACATACTGAAAATTGGAATATTTCGTGGACCTACAGACGATGATTTATCGATTATCTGCGCTTCGCATTTAATCTACGCTTTGTTCTTACACACACATTCGCCGAGGCATTGAATATGTCTTAGGCCTATTGCGCGATAATATAATCTTTGTTTTTTCTGAAATTGCAAACTTATTTGTAATATTTTATACAAAATTAATTACACATCTTATAACATTTCCGAACACACAGTGACTTTTTGTCATTTAAGTACAAAAGATAATAATTGCTCTAAAAAGTGTCATGACTTTTCGTTCTTTGTATGATAAATAAATTGTTAAAAAACGCAATTACAAGCGCAATTAAAAAGAAAAGATAAAATATCCATAGCACGAAATGCGTGTTATTGGACAAAGGAAATATTAAAAACATGAATGTACAATTTTTATCTCGGCTTCCCATTCTGCGCCACTAAAATGTTAAGATCGCGTTCGTGAAAAAATAGAATTTCAAATTGATAAAAACAGCTTTATCAATCAGGAATTGACGAATTCCACAAGGCTATCAACGCTTCTCGCTCGACAAAATTCATCGCTCCAACGCTCTTTCAGTAATCGAAACAGGAATAATTGACAAGCGCAATAAAAGAAAATAATGGCAAAATGATACACAGATGTCAATGACGATACTTCATTTTAATAATACTAATCGATAATCGATAGTGATATTATTAATTAATAATAATATAATAATAAAATGCTGCAAAAACAATAACAATCGTAATAATAGTAATAATACAATTCTCGATAGAATGTTTGACCTTTGCAACTTAGTTTTTCTCTCTTGTAAAAACGACAGCGACGTCTCTCAGACGAATGTCCAATTTATTAATATTTATAGCTTACGATTACTTAGTTTCTAGGAAGACTGATTTACCGACAAACGTACGATTGTTAAAATCGAAAGAATTAAAATACCATCTAAAAAATCATTGATATTGTACATTTATACAATTTGTTAGTCTCGGAATAATAATAGTATAATAAAAATGAGTAGTACATTCTTAACGAAAGTAATTTTCTTATTTCCCCTCACTTTGTCGGTAACTCAGAATCATATTTAACGCCCAACGAGGACCGTGGCACCTTCAGCAATTAGCGATTTAGCAATATGTGTTTATAACACGCTTCGAAGCGCACATTTAAAATTAAGAATGTTTTATTTCCTCGCTTCTTCAACTCGCGGGCATGTATATACGTCCTTCCATGCTTCGAAAGAAAAGTCTCTAACCGAACATGCTTGCGATCGCACTCGCACTTTGTGCGTAAACGCGTATTACTGATTTTCGGGCCAAGAAATAAGTGATCATTAACATTCGTACGCGACTAACGAAGTAGAAAAATTAAATACACTCTCTTCCTCACATATACAATTGGCGAAACTTGCGCTCTTCGATTATACAACGCGTTCGGTTATTTCTTTTTTTAATATCCCCCCAAAGTAAAACAAAAAAGAAAATCCGAGACTTGCAACTTCTCTGCGACGTCAAGCGACGCTCTTCTTTCATTTATTTTTTATTTTTACGGCTCTCACGTTTCGCGAAGTAAGAAATACTTCCGCGAGAGGATATGGCTTTCTACGAAGATGCGAGTTTCTTGTTCCCACAGATTTTCGCCTGTTTATTTTATTTACTTGGTTTTTTGTTTAATCTTACGAAGGGAAAGTATTGAGTATCGGGATAAGATTCGGGTCCAAATACGTTTCTTCTTTTTACAGGGACGTTTAAGAAGCCCTTATATTGACGATTAGCTGTTATATGTAAATGAGGGCATCTTTCGACACATTTGCTTTAGTATTCGATACAAATGGAAAATCGCTGGTCTGCACTTCGGGATCGTTCGACCCAAATCGATTTTCGATGAATCTGAGTGGTGGCATATTCGTAACTTTACAAATCATAACAACTTGAGTAACGTACCGACTAATTGAATGGATTAGTTATACTAACGAAATAACTAATTGCTTAAGCTTAATAAAATTAGCAGTTGATAATTGCGATTATCGTGTAATATACTCGATTAATTAAAGATAATAGCTCTTTTATAGAGCTATAATAATAGAATTCATAATTGCATTTTATATCACAAAACTAACTAACGAATGTTCGTGAGAGAACTAATTAATCGCTCGATATAACGTAACTAATTATTTACAAGAAATAAACGTAATCGTCGAGGTAGTCGAGGTAATCAAGTATGAGGGATCAAATACGTCCTTCTCGGACAAGGGCTTATTTTGAGATTCGTTTCACGTACAACTCACATTAGAAAAATTTAGTCGATTAAAAAGTAGTACACTTGCAGTAAGGTAAAAAACATTTGTTGACTTTTTTTACATAAATATTTGTTCATATTTTTAAAATACGTTTAAGTTATGACAATATTTGCAGTTTTCCGGACTGAAATTCACTTGTCAAGGACAAACATGAAAATATTTTAAAAGAAAATACTTAAGATAGAGTGCATTTTAATCACTCGATCATTATTAAGACGTAGACACAATATTGATTTAAATCGTAAAACAACTATACATTTACAATTAAAATAAGTAACATTGCAAGACATGGCGTTTAAAATAAAATTAAAAAACATTTACATTTAGCTAAAAGTGGTTTGCTACTCAAAATAAAAAAGCATCGCTTATTGATCAACTAATGTTTTCTCCAATCCATCATTAAAACAAGAAGAAGAAAAAATCGTCAATTTGATTAACGCTTCTTAGCAGAAGATAAATAAATCAATTTGTACAATTCAAAATCCAATCCTTCATCAATTACTACTCAACTCGAAAATCCAAAAATCTCTCGTCAAACGAGAACCTTTCCCAGTGTTAAACCCACCCTGTCCTCGCCCTTAAAAACCTCACCAAACAAGACAACGATCAAGCAAACCAACAAACGCCATCGCCTCGCGCCCCCTCGATCCCTTACACCGTCTGCCCTCGACTACCCGCGAACGCTCGCTCAGCAAGAACGTTCTCTCGAACGCCCGTTAATAAAAAATGGACGGAGGCTACACTGCTCTCTGCTTCTCTCTTTCTCTCTCTCTCTCTCTCTCTTTGTGTTGAATCATTTATGCGTAATAGGTGTGTCTGCGTCGCTGGTCGGTGGGCGCGAGCGGATCCTCGTCATGCCGATCCTTTCGCCGCCTGGCGACGTGCTCCGTCACCGGCTCGGCCGACGCCGACCTATCAGCGCCGACGAGTCTATCGGAATGTCCTGATGATGGCAGCTCTCGGACTGAAGCTGCTCCTGAATCTCGTGCGGCTCCTCCTCCTCCTCCTCCTCCTCCGTCGTCACCATCTCCAATTCTTCGTCGTCCTCGTCGTCCTCCTCCCTCGAGCCGCACGGAATCAGTCTTTCGCGTTCATCACATTCCCGACTCGGCGATACCTTCGTCATCTGTAATGGAAATTGCAGAAAGGTTACACGGGTTATTCGGGAGGAAGCCGTGACCGTTTTTTCGATTCAAATGGTTTTTTTTCTTTGGCTTTTCATGCTTCGTTGGCAGTGGTTGATTTGATGGGAGAATGCGAATTTGCGTGAAATAGCGATGTATTTATAAGTGGCTTGTAAGAGGGTAATGCGTTTGAATGATTAGTCGTGTTGTTTTTGTTAGTTAAGACGATGGATGAAGAGAATTTTTTACATTTGGTGGTGTTTATTTTATAAATAGGGTAATAAACTGATGGATAGAGTATAAGATTCGAACAATAAATGCTTCGCAAATGTACATGCGAGCGTGATGTAATTATTTATTTTCTTATTGCTTCATTCGCATTAACATGCAATTTAAAAAAAAGATTTTTTCCTTATTTTCGTCAAACTTCTTTTTTGTTTTTATCTAAGAGATGAGTAACTTATTAGATTTAACTAGATACTTACTAAAATATGGTATGAATAAAATGAAAAATAAAAAAATTAAATAAAAATCTAATACTAAGAGACCAAAAATATATATCATGCAATTTCGTACTACAGTTCTATTTAATACAACATAGATTTTATTTATACGACGGGTTCAATCCGATTGTTTATTTTATTTTTCAGTAAAACAAACCATCGACTGCCTATATTTGTTTTACTTTTGCAAAAGAAAAACAAATCAATTTCTAACTAATAAAAAAATGTCATAAAACTTTTCTAACTACATACACAAACAGTAAATATATTACAAACCCACAAAACTACTCAATTTCTTTGTTTGAGTAATATATTAAATCTTTTATTAAAACGTGTTTCTAAGTTAGACGTAAAATATCTAATAAAAAAGATATATAATTTTAAACTACAATACATAAAATGATAGTTTTTTTGTACATATTTACAAAAAAAGAAGAACAAAACACACAAAAATGCATTCAAAGAATAAAAAAAAATCACATGCTTCATTCCACGATGATAAAAATCAAATTTCATTGCGAGTCTTGAATATATTGTCTAGACAGCGCAATTAAAAAAAGACACGAACAGCGTGCAAATATTCGAAATAATATGTATATATAAAATAAAAAAGTCCAAGCTACGGACGAATATTTCTTTTCTGTTTTTGAAAAAATTACCGTCGGAGTAGTACTCGCTGCTCGAATGTCACCTTTCCTTCTCATTCTCATTCTCAGCCTCGACTGGGCTCTTTGCGCTCTCGACCGAGCTTCGATTCTTTCCTAAATTCAAAGAGCGAAATGATTGAAGACTTTTTTGTTTTGATTAAAAACATTTTAAAATAAAACTTTTAAAAAATGTATGATTCTAAATATTAACCAACTCTTCTCGCTACCAATAAGAATTTAGCGGTTTATTTTTTACCAATTATTTTTTACATTAACGTTTTAAGAAACTGCATAAAATTTATCACAATTTTGAGTAATTTAATTATTACGATTTTATACTCCCGCTCTATTTATTAGTTAATAAAGTGTGTATTAATTTTTTTAATCACAAGAGAACAATTAAACAATAACAGGGTCTTTTATCACAAAAGAAATTCATTCTTTTCTTATCTAGGCGTCAAAAGCTTAGTTAGCGGATCAAAAGGACTCATACCCAAAATCATTATTTGCAAAAAAAATCACTGGGAAAATTAATCTAATTTCTTTTGCGACATATCATATTTTCAAATTGGTTTTCTATCTGGAAACATTCTAAAGGGGCTCTCTATTATAAAATAACAACCAAATGGTGTGGTAAATTTTTAAGTAAGCTTTTAGTAAGAACCAACACCAGCTGTATATTATATATAATGCGTGAAAAGAGATCAGGAGATTGCGTGCAACATAATTCTCTACCGTCGTTTCAATCCTTCAAAGTTATCATACTCGAGTAAAATTTACATCAACAAATTCATCTCTCCAAAATCTCTCTCTCACGCACCAGACGCCGAACCAAGCTCAATCCGGTGCCCCCCTCCCCCTCCGGGCCCAAAAGAATCTCCGTAAAAACTGTCACTACCTTCAAAGCCCTGATTGTCGTGTATCTCCCTGGGCGGTCCGGCATTGTCCTGTCCCTCGAGGACCGCCAGGAGACACTGGTGTATGCAGATGTACTGCTGCTCCGTCTGCACCATCCAGACGCGCTCCTTCCTCATGGCCCACACTATGCCGAACACGTCGACGTAGTCGCTCACCAGGATCTGCTGGAGTATGCGATCGAGGGTGATGAAGGTGCCGCTGCGCCCGACCCCGGCGCTGCAGTGCACGACGATAGGCCGCTGGTCGGGCTGGACGCGCTCGCGAAAGGCCCGCACGAAGCGCGCCAGGGTCTGGATGGGCGTCGGCACGCCGAAGTCCGGCCAGTTCGTGTAGTGGAAGTGCTGGATCACGCGCTTGGCGTCGCCCTGCACGGCAGAGAGGACAAGGGGTATGAAGCTTCGTGTGTTTTTGCGGTGGTGGATTGGTGGTGAGAACGAGGAGAGTATAGAGTTGGAGAGATAGTGCACGAAGATGTCTTGAGTGGGCGGAATATTATTGGTTGGGTGCTTGCTGTGATATAAATATGTATATTTGCAGGTGATGATAGGGTTCTTTTGTGGTATTTTGAGAGGTGTAGGGATAAGTTACATGGATCTCTATTTGTTGAATGATAATATTTCGATGCTCCTTTCGAAGACTAGCATATTTTAGATTTCTCGAAAAAGTACTTTTTAGATTCACTGAAAGAAAATGATAGCTTTTGTCGGAGAATCTGAAAAATGGTAGTTATTTTTTAACGATTCTGAAAAGAACTGAAATTTTTAGAGAAATCTGTAATGCGCTAATCTTGACAAGAAGCGTCTACCTAGGAAAGTTCAAATAATAATTTTAGCATTAACTTTCTTGCGGTCTTCAATTACAGAAGCAATTTTTAACAGGTTGACTTGAATGATTTAGGAAATCTTCAGAACATTATTTTCTTAAAAAAAATAAAAGCAGAATTTTCATTAAAATTAATGAAATCACGCCAATATAATTAAAACTTATACTAAACAAATTAAGTTTTGGTTTAAACCTAACATATTCAAACATTACGCTAAAATCTTCATTTGAACAACAAATAGAGATAAAGAATTCCTGTAATTTTTAAAATACATTAAGAGAAGTCTATTTTTTGTAAAGAAATAAACATTTGATAGTGCAGGTTAAAAAGAAAAAAGTTAGTTATTAAGCTTCTCATACTTATATTTACAGTGGAGCCTCATCGCCGGTAATAAAACAAAATCCATTTGTGATTATAAATAATATAAATTAAGAATATTTAAGGCCGAGTAGGTTTATTTTTTCATCTAAAAATTACATGACAATTCATATTTTTCATTGAATATTAAAGTAGTTTCTTAAAATATCGACCCACGGGATACACAGAAGAAAATAAAGCTAGGACTACGTGGCACTCAAATAGAATCAGCTTGACTTTCTCATGTAAGCGTGAAATGAGAAACCAGGCGCCACTGTATATAAGTTTATGGCAACTTAAAAAAGGGTTATTCTGGAATTAAAATTGTTAGCAACTGACATATTCCTTCAGTCAAATCAGTAAGATAGTTACACATAAATTATGTATTTTACCGATTCGATAATTATATGAATAATTTTTTAATAATTGTTTTCAAATATATTATAACTTAGGTATACTTCAAAGACCATTCTATAAAAGCAATAATTAAACAATTTTAAAACAATAAATCTTTTAAATTTTTAATAATGTAAATATTTAAATTGAATGAGATTGAAATCTATCTGCTTAAATTAAGATAAATATACCAGTCTAAATGTTTTTCACGTATACAATTACTCGTTTTCTAAAAATAAAGGATGCGCCAAAAAAAATGTACTCACGTCGAATCGGTAAAATATATCATTCATGTAAACAGTTGCCAGTTCAACCCCATACTGAAAAAAATAGTATGCAATGTCAGTTATGTGATCCCAAGCTGTAACAACTTTTATAGTTGCCAAGCTACTTTTACTCAAGAGTTCGGTAGTCTCTACTTGGCTCTCAGTATCTTCTGCTTTACCGGACGAGCAGAATCTACTTACAAGCCAAATAGAAGCTTCCGAACTCTTGAGCAAAAGTATCTCGACACCCGTTGACATTGTTTGTTATTTTTCTCAGTGCAAAGTCAGGCGCGACAACAACCTCGAGTGCCTTCAAATAAGATCGCACTCAAGCCTGCAACGGGTCAACTATCATTTCAACCTCCAATCATATACTCACAAGCGTTGCGCATATACTCACATTACAAAGCATAATTTCCCTTATGGTCCAGAGAATAAGCTGTTGATCGTCAATACTCACTCTGCGAAGCATGAACTCGGTTATGCTCCAGTCCGAGTAGTGGGTCTCGTTCAGTATGGTGACGGATATGTCGCCGTAGTAGGCGGGCAGAGTGTCGGCCGGCCAGTAGTGGTCGCACTTCTCGCGGCCCTTCTCGATGCAGCGCGTCAGCATGACGATGGCCCGGCTGTTGCTCTCCCAGACCATGCGCCAGAAGTCGTCGCGCGTCGAGTGCAGCGGGCCCTGCGTCACGATGAACTCGCGCGGCGAGTTGTGACCCTGCGGAGGAATTTCTTTTGTTTAGATGGAATTGGACGAGGGAGAGAGAGAGAGAGAGAGAGCGAGGAGTACATCGGTTTTGGGAGAAGAATCAGAAATGTTTTATGTTGCGTGTTGTTTGTTTATGTAGTTTTGGGAGAATTTTGTGACGCGTTGGGTGTCGTAGTTATAAAAATTGGCGAAAGATTTCAGCAGTTTAAAAAATATTGGTTGCATTTGATTTTGATTTTGTATGCAACGTTGAAACTTTAAGCGCGATTTCATCGTAATGCAGATTTTGGCTCTAAACGGATCATCTTTTCATGGATATTGCTAAAAGTTTCAGGAAATATTCGTCAAAGTATTCTTAAAGAAAGTTTTTAAGTCAGTTATTTATTTTAAATACTAGATTTGCTAAAATAAAATTATCTACAAAAATCTGACTTTTGTTCATATCCACTTCAAAAGAATGCAGAATTTTTCTCAACATTATTCTTCAAAATCTTATGCACAACTAACTTTTTTAATAATAATGATTAACATTGGAAAATACACACATTTTGTAATTATATAACTGCAATAAAATTAAAAGTTTGCCTGAAAAATTATAAATGATATGTAAAAATTTCAGAATAATTAGATTTGTTTGTCGATTTTTTAGTTTTGAGCAGAATCTTTAAAATTTTGTTTTGTGACTGATCATTGCTAGAGAAACGTAAATCAATATGATAATAAATACAATAAATACTTAATGCAAGGAAATAAAACATGCACTATAAAATATATAAAATTCTACATGTACTCTTAAATCATAATACAGTAAACATTTTAAATATTTTATTTTTATAAAAATATTTATTATAATAGTAAACGAATGACGCTTCTGTATTACAGGAATGTGAAAAACTATCTGTTGATCCATTTTTTACGGAAAATACAAGATATCTAACTATATTTTGAAGAAAGCACTGTTTTCAAAAGTTGTAAGAAATATTTTCATAAATTTACCTCATTGATTTCATTTTTTTAATATAGGGAAGACCGGGGCTAATTCGTCAACTTTTTGTTTTGCGATTTTTAATTATAATAATTTTCGGAAATCTAAATTCCGCGGGGCACAGATATAAACTGTATGGTTTTAACTAACTAAAAAAATTTTCAGACCCTTATTTATGAATCTACTAACTATAGTTCTGTTAAGTTTAAAAAGAATATCTTTTATACTACTCTCACCTCAAAATCACAACTTTGAGATGATTTTTCGGTGCGCACGGTATAGAATACGGTTCGAAATTAATGCGTAAGAAGATTATTTACCTCATGTGACTTTTCTCTCTGGCTTCGCTCGAGCGAAAAACGTCACGTGAGGCACATAATCTACTTCCGCACCCGTGTCGAAATGTATTATTTTTACAAATCAGTTCCGAGCCCGGGGCTTATTTATCAACGAAACTCTTTCTTTATTTGTAACTTAAGCAATTTTGCACTTTTTAAAGTGTACCAGGCGTAGAAATGTTTCTTAGCTATCACTGTATCAAGAAAAAATATTAAAGTCTTGATTCTTACCGAATTATTTAATATACAGACAACATTAGAATTAAAAAATAATAATAAAATAAAATATTTTTCAAATACTTGAATAAAAACGAAAAATATGTGTTAAAAATAGAAAGGTTGACTATACTGCTCAAAACTATGTACAAAGTTTCACTTTATATACATATTTAATGTGCCCAAGAAAAATTTCTGAATATAAGCATTTAAGTTGAAGATATTTCCTATTTACGAATCAGCCCCATGGACGAATTTTCCCCGGTCTCCGCTACGCATTTGAGTATACTTTTAAAAAACTAACGCTCTGATAGGACATTCGAAACAAGTAACTTGTGATTAAAATCGTCATCAATAGAAGAGAAGAATAATTTGAACATTTTGTAACGTAACACAAAGTGGATGCTAATTCTTCAATGAGTTTTGTCCCTCTCATCCATCGCACACCCACACTGTTTAGTTGCTTTCATCAAAATTCTAACTGCTTCAGATAATCATTTCCCCGTGTATCGATACTTTCCACAAATAATTCGCATCAATATGGAAAAAAAGGAACGAAAGAACTCACGGGCACGTAGTTGGCGTTGATGTAGTCCGAGCCCTCCTCGTCGTCGACGGGCTGGAGCTTGAAGCGACTGTGGTCGTACGGCAGGATGTTGGTGAAGCGATTCTTGGGCCTGTTGCAGGGCAGATCGGCGGCGGTGCAGGGCTGATCGCGGCCCACGTGCTTCAGCTCCTCGAACTCCTCCGAGAAGCGGAAGTCCGAGTCGGCTGACATGATGCGGTAGTGCTCGGCGAAGTTCTCCACCCTGATCGGTCGACTGAGAAAGGGGGCAAATAGGTTAAAAAGGTTTATGGTAGCTTTTGATTAGCTTGAGAAGATAGATTTCTGCAGAATTTATAACGTAACAATGACATTTGCTGTAATGCCATTTTATTATCTATTTTTGATGTTAAAATTAAATAACTTTTACAAAGGTCAATGATCATAATGAATTATACTGTAATATTATATATAATAAATTATACCGTAATATCAATGTATTTATTTTCCTTGAAGAAAAAGTATAACTTTTGCTCAAAGTAATCGTATGAAATAGCGTTTCATTATAAGGTCATACAGTAAAATTTATACAAAACATAATTTTGACCCTCGTATACCATTACTTAATAATAATTTTGTTTACTTTTTATGGTTTTCTCGCGTTTCTTTTTATTTCGTGCAATAACTACTTTAATAGTAATGCATCAAATGTATAATCATTTACACTCTTTTCATTACGTCACACGTGAGAACATACATTTACAATCATTTCGTGTTAATTTGTAACGTAGTCATAAATGTAATAAGAAACGACATGTTATAAAGCACTACAAGACAATAATATGAAATAAACAATGTGTGTTATTTAGTTTCTATGTATGTAAATGAAATGCTGTGGGAAAACTTCAAGTTGCAATTTTCAAATTTAAAACAAGGTGCGCCCATTTATTGCTTATGCTTAGATCTGATATATGAGCTGCCAATGACTCATTTTGCCGTAACTGATTGCTTTAATGAAATCTACATTAAAAATTCAAAACAATCACATTCAACCTTGCACTTGAAGCTCACGTCCAGAGATATAATATTTTTTTTCCAAAATGAATAACCAATTGTAGGAACTTATTGAACAATAGTTGTTTAAATATAAAAAAAACGAAATAATCACAAGTAGTTGAAAAATTTTTAAAATGATAACTACATTTAAAATCGGCTGAAAAACGATATGTTTTATTTAAATCGATTGATTAATCGAAGCTTTACCAACTAAGCCATACAAATTATTTACGTTTTAGTCTTAAAAATTAGGAATTTGTTTTTTAGAATTTTGATTAATAAGGCTTTTTTCTAAATAATGTTTATGTGTCTAGGTAATCACCCCCCAAAATTGGTAAAAATCTTGATTCCATATTTAAAGAATCAGGTAATAAATTTCCAGAGCACTAAATCTACGTGCCAAGAATTTAAAAAAAAAACTTTCGATACTATCCCTCCTTACGCAAATTTCAATAAAAATTCAAAACAAAAAAAATTTATATTCTTAAGACACGCTTTCTTCGCTTATCTTCATCGATACATCCATAATTCATCAATCATAAATTTCGCATCAACTGAAGAGGAAAAAAAAACTCTCGTCACGTCGCTTCCTCTTCACCTACAAAACGTAAACCCAAGCAAAATAAAAAAGAAAAAGTAAAAAAGCGCCGATGATTCTCGTTACCTAGTTTCGATGACGCTGTCGGGCAGGGATAGGTCGTCGGTAGCCCTGGTCTCCGTGGTCTTGCGTCCCTGGCTCCTGCGCCGCCTTATTAGCAGTCCGATGCCGAGCAGGGCCAGCAGCAGCACGATCGGCACCGTCACCCCGACAATGATTGCCGTATTGTCCTTATCTGCACTCGCGGAAAGCAAGAGAAGAGAACACCATGAAATTGAGCCGAGCTCTCGAGCGCGCGAGCGCCAGCAGCGAAATTGGTATGGGGAACGCGCGCAAAACACACATCACGGACGCACATCGACAATGACGAAAATAAAAAGAGAGAGAAATAGAGAGAGAGAGAGAGAGAGAGAGAGAGAGAGAGAGAGAAATAAATAAAAATACACGAAAGCGGCGTGCATGGCAATGGCTGGGAGAATGTATATATGTACATACACAGTAATCTTGCGTGGGTGTGCGTGTGTGTGTGTTTCGTTGTTTTTTGCTTTTATTTTGTATGCACTATGCAGCTTGGTTTGTGTGATAACGAGTACATGGATGCGTGAAATGTGCGTGCGTGTGTGTGTTTACGGGTGGGTGCGCGTTATGTGTGTCAATGGTACGATGTCGTGGATTTTTCTCTTTCTGCAGTTTGCTGTTTGTATGACGATGTGATGTGATATGGGTGTCTGATGATTGTTTTTTTTTTTCTGTTGGCTTTGGGGAGTGGGAGAGAGAGACACATATGCTTTGCGGTTGCTTTTCTTTTCTTTGGAGTAGCTTACCTGCCAACAGCAATCCTTAGGCGAGGCATGTGCACGAAATAATTAAGCATGAATTTTTTGCGAGTTTTCTTTGGACTTTCGTTTTCGAGTTTTAGTTAGTTTACACCCGCACACCAGATTTTACTTTACTTTCAAGTATACTTTTTGATTATGACGAAGATTAGGGCCTGATTAAGTTTATTTTACGAATACTTTTGTCATTTTTAGAGTACTTGACATCGGATTAAGATTAATTCATTTAAAAAGATACTTTGTCATTTCTGAAGAGCTTGAAACTATTGTGTTAGAAGTGTAGAAGTATTTATATCGCAGAGCTTAAAGATTTCGTTAACTTTATATGTTTTCAAGTTCAATCCTTTAAGTCCCTTAATACATAAATCGTGTTTATCAATTACCATATTACACAAAATGATACAAAATAGAGAAGTAAACCGGTTGTCAGTTAAAAGTATATTCTTATAGATCATAGTACAGTTTCTTTATTAACTTTTAGAATTTTTAAATATCTTCAAAATTGTTACTACGACCAACATCTTGCTCAAAATACATTTAATAAGCTACGTATAACTTTCATATAATGAGTTTTCTTTTTGAAATAAAAATAAATATAGATCGGCTTATAGGTTAATCACCATCTATCCGGGAATACCGATCAAAATACAAAATATTGATTTCTTCCCTACCGTAAGCTCTTGAAAATAAAACAAACTCATTGAAGATTTGCCACATCGACGCGTCACCAGGACTCAAAGGATCAACGCAATATATAATTATCTACAAACTATATATATATAAAATCCCTCTAAGCGCATATATATCTATATATAAAACAGAGTCGATCGGAACGGGGCGCGACAACTCACCAGTTTGTATGGGGAAGCTGTAGCTGGTGTCCGTGAACTTTTCGGGCGCCGTGAAAGCCCGGACTTTCACCCGGTAGGTCGAGCCGGACTTGAGCGGGCCGTTGCAGTAGCCTTTCTTGTTCTCGCAGTTCTCCGTGCCGATCGTGAAGTCCTCCACCGAGCCGTTCTTGAACGGGTAGTACGGCTCCATCACCTGCGACAGAGGATTGCGTTTTTGATACGTTGTGTGTTTTTTGAAAGTGACGCGCGTGATTTTGGAGTGGAGATATAGTGAGGGTTAGGAGCGATATAGTGGAATTGTTATGAAGAGGCAATTTTGTTTTGTAAAGAAGAGCCATTCACTGAGAGAAGTTTGCAGTGTCGATAAACTTTTACTAGAAAATTGGTAGCTACAACTTGATTGAGTTTTACTAGAGTGTTTAACAAGTGTTGCTAATCGGTTCTTCTCTATACGGATCTAGTATGTACAAAAGAAAGGATTATGTTTGTATATTTTATTTTAAGTGTGTGATTTTGGAATAGAGAAGTAAATTAGTTTTTAGTGAGTATAATTAGGACTGATTTCATGAAAATATACATGAAGGTACAATTTTTTTAGTAAATAAGTATCAGTGTTATAAACTGGATGTGATCGGATTCCAAATAAATCATTTATTTAAACCTGTATTATAAAGATTAATGATTTCAAGAAAAAAGAGTAAATTGCAGACGATTGATATCGACGTTTCTAGGTTGCATTTAAAGTATAAATTGAATATAAGGCGTTACAAGATAAATTCTTACTAAAGTATTTCAGCAGGAAATAGAAAATAAAGAATCGATCGAACATTTTTCCAAGCCTACGCAATATTTTCTGCGAATTGGATATAATATTCAAAAATATCTATATTGACCTGTAATTTAATTGCATAGCTAAATATAAATTTTCATTATCTAATAGCGACAATTTTCATTCGTAATTTGAGCTTTTATCTAATCTATGAAAAGTATTTTAATCAATAAGTCCTTCGTTCTGCTGTTAGTTTTTTCAGCTTACATTGAAAAGTGCAGGTTTACCAAAACTTCAAATACCGAACGCTCGATGCAAATTCAAAAACACATATCGTACGAACGCATCATCGATGCAACCTCGCAGTCTCGCGACGACCTTTGCCTACAAATTATGTACTTATTTAAAAACAATGTTACTCGTTTAATGTTTATCATAGAATGAAATTTTGATAAATTAGTTTAGTAACGATGTAAAATGTAAGAAATAGCAATTGTTATGCAATTACTACAAAATAATACGCTAATACGTTATACTTTAACAACTTTGAATGCATAATCTTCTGATCTAAATGCAATTATTATCATTTTGAAAATACTCAATATTTAATGGTATTTAATATACGATATATCACATACCTATTTGAATATTTCTAAAACAATATTTTTACTAAAGAAAGAAGGATACTTTTATATATATATATTTCGTGTAACACTGGAAGAAAACCATTTTCCTTCAGTGTTAATTGACACACTTTTGGCTCTTGTTAAAACTCAATCTTCATCAATATCATAGGAATATATCAAACTACTTATATATCAATATTTATTATATTTAGCTTATTTGCGCGATTGAGATAATATTTACAATTTTTTATAATATTTAAGAAAATTGTCAATGCAATAATATAATATAAATAACAATAATAATACAGAAAAAGTTATTACTATTATCGTCATTACAGAACTAAAAATAAGTCTGTCGCCGGGAAGTGTTAAATTAGGTTTCCGTCCTACATGACAATTTAAATGATCAACATAGTCACGAGCCATTACACCAATTACATGTGCCATCCCACATCACGAGAGAGAAATTCACGACATATTTTCGGTACGCGTAGCTGCGAAAGTGTTAACAAAACTCTTCCAGCACTAAATAAATTATTTTTATCTTTTTATTGCAGTAACCTAATATAATAACTTTAAAGCTGAAATATTTTAAAGTTAATTTAACTTTTCTTATTTTCGTCTGTAACTTTAAGTTCTTAATTTTCCAAGATTAGTTCGAGGAAATACTGAAATAATAAATAATACTTATTTCTTTTTTTGTACCTAACTCAAATTTTCTCTTGGTATAAACGTTACCGAAAAAAAAAATACGTTAACGTTCTTTAAAACGTGCGCATTATCGCACTAAAATTGCAGTTAATACTCACCGTGAATATTTCGTTAAAATGAAATGGAAAAAAGCTTATTATTCACAAATAATAAAAGGAAGTCTCAAGCAACAGTCCTAGAATATCTTACAGACACTTTTCAATTTATAATTCGCGTTTAAAGGAACTCATCGAATTATTCGCCAGAAGCTAAACTCTTCCAGCTTGCAAGAAATAGCAAATTACTCGCTGCTTCGATTAACTCCCTCGCTTTGAAAATTCAGTCCCACCCAATTCGCGCTACAAACTCTATTCTCTTATCACCCCAACAAGCACCCCCGCGAAAGAGACTATCATTCCTCCTCACCTGATAGGGTGGCCAGATGCTGTAAGCCTGCACGTCCTTCCAGCTGGGCATCTCCAGTCCACTCGCGTTCTTCGAGTCGTCCTCCGCCACGACAATCGTGTACGAAGTCACCGCTCCGTTCTGCTCGCTGAAGTAGTTCTTCCTGAATCGGATCTGTATGGTCGTGCTGCTCCTACAGACCTCCGTAGGCACGACCTGGGACAGGGGCTTGGGCGGCGCGAGTATCGGCATCTTCTGCTTCCAGATGGCCTCCTGGCCGAAGCCGACGCGCGTCTCCGCCTGGATCCGGAAGATGTACGTCTTGCCGGGTATCAGGTTCTTGATCGTGCCGCGGAACTCGCTGGGCTTGAAGTCGCGCGCCTGCGTGTGCGCCGAGCCCTGTGCACAGTCGGTGGAGCAGAGTGGTGGAGACGGGATTATGTAAGGCGCGCGTGTGTGACGATGAGATGTATATATATATATATATATATGTAGGCGGAGCGCGAGAGAATTGGTTGCATGTACGAGAGGCGACGGAGCTTGCGGCTTGGGGCTTGCTGCGAGGTTTTTTGGTGAGATTCGTGGGGAGTGAGATTTCTTGGGTGTGGAAGAGGATTTGGAGAGGTGTTGAAGTGGTGGGTTTTAAATGAGGATATTTTGAAGCTCCTTAGTTGGTGGAATTAAGTTGATTGGATTGGAGGAAAGATTGATTTGCATTAATACTTTGAGGATCATGAGGGAGGTAAGTATGCTCCTTCGATCCCTTTTTTCGATCAAAATATCTTTTTAATCTGTTTTTGTGATTTTGAAACTGCTATATATAACTGTAGTATGTTTATACTTTTTATAACGTAAAATTCTTGTAGCAGAAAGACCGAATGAATACTATCATAGCTTTTCAAAATAAAGTAAAAGGAAGCGTTCAAAATCTCATTTTAAAGCAAGAAATGCCGCCTTTCTTATGATTTTTTAAAATCACATTTGTAGACTTTAATCAATTATTAACAAATTTGATTCTTTTAGAATTAAATAATTTGATTAATAACCATGAAAAAAACTTGTCATGTCACAATGAGATGTAATACAAAGTAATATAGCTTTTAAGATCTGCAATTATTTTATTATCTTTACTTCTGTTTAAATGTTTTAATTAAATTAAATAAACAATTAGTTTACCTTTAATAAAGTAATTATTAAAAATAATGAATTTTTTCGAAGTTTTGAACTTTTAAAAGACTTTGAGTTTATTGCAATTTTGCTTTCTGTAATGAAAGAACTTCTTGTTCAGCTGTTTCGCACACTACTACTGATGAAGATCTTATGAAGCACTATCAATTCAATAAAAGATAGCTTTAAGGCTGTATCTTATCGCAATTCCTATATGATAAAGTAAAATTAAATAACGCAGAAGGTGAATTTCTACTCTGGTTTCATTTTCTAATAATAAATTGTGTTATGTCATCAACTTTCGATTACTTATAAGTGTTTCATTTGTGATAAATAACTATTGTATAAATATGGAAGAAAATATGTGTGTAATTTTCATAACTTTCATATTTTTAAAAGAATATCTTATAATTTACTTCAAATAAATAGCCTAATATTTCAAGCTATAAAAAACACATTTAATGCCTAAAGCAAAGCGTCTCTTTAGAAATATATTTTGTAATTTTTTTAAAACACTTAACTAAGCAGTATAAACGATTTTACCCGCCCTACCCCTCCCCCTCCTCTGCAGTTTAACCCGAGTTGGACTCGGGGTGTTATTCTGAATTTCTGATTTTAACGAGGATTTTAACTTGCGGTTTTAAAAATAATTTTAAGAGCAATCACTTTATAAAAAGTTTCAGCCTCTCAAATTGAAGCTACGTATTGTATACTTAATAATGAAGGTCAACGAAGTTAACATCTTGACTAATTGCTTAATTATACTTGATTCAGATCCAGTGTGCAAAAATTAATTAAACCGCAGAGGGGTTAAAGTTAAATTGAGTCAATAGTAAAATAAGTTCCATTTTTTCTGTGATTAAAAATAATGAACAAAAATTTGTTAATATATTGCTATCGTAAAAATCAATTTTTTTTATATAATGATTGGAATCTAACTTCAATACAAATGCTTATTGCTCGATCAAGTATATTTAATTGAATCCTTAGACCAAACAATGAAAAACTACTATATTCAATGTATTCACACCGATTGCACAGTTAAAACACTCTTAAATTTAATGTTCAAACATTTTTTACTTAGACCATATTAACAGGAACAATTCCAATTTAATTCCCGTTCAGTACCTAACTAAACTCCGCTATAATCAATTTATCACAAATCAAACCTTCTAACCAATTTTATTTTCACCGTCCCCTGCCACAATCGCCTCAACAGTCAACGCAACCTTGACCCCCCACTGGTTTTTACCTCGAGACCGTAGGTGATGCTGAACTTGATGATGATGCCATTCTGCTCCTGGCTGGGCAGCGACCACTCGAAGCTTATGTCGCTCGGCTGTATGTCCGTAGGATGGAACTTGTCGACCCTGCCCGGATACGACTCGCTCGTGGTGAAGCTGGCGCTCAGGGGATTCGAGCGTCGCAGATAGTTGGACTCGGTGCCGGAGCGCACGACCAGGGTGAACGTGTAGTTGCGGTGGGGCCTGAGATCGGTGATGGTCATGCTGTTCATGGAGGTGATGTTCTGGACGTAGTTGTCATCGGCGTTGATGTACTGGACCTCGAAGGCGTCGTACTCGCCGCGAGGCAGGTCCCAGGTCAGGGTGATCTTCGTGTCGTTGATCTCCGTGGCGTTGATGGCTGTGATCGGCTCGGGATCTAAACGGGAGGGATATGGATAGTGGAGAGATTTGATTAGACGACAGTGGAGGATAGATTAGAAAATTGATTTTTGGGGCTAATTGTAAGTTTGATTTGAATTGTGGTGGTTCCTTGGTGATTTTTCGGGATTTTCAATGAATTTAACCTTTCAATTTAATTTATTTTACATTACTGTTATATAAATGAGAAAAAATGAAAAGATTTTATACATTCAAAGTATTTTATGAATGTGAGTGCATTGAATGCATTTATTAAAAAAAATCTGTTTATACTTTTAATAACTATGCTGTTTATTTTTACTAACGTTTTAAAGCATTCTTTATGAATCTGTATATTGAATTAATAATTCTCAAATATCTTACAAATAATTCAATTAACTTTATTATGTCAAAAAAGTCTTCAGAGCAAGTTTCAGATAGATAAGTAATTTTAGTATGTACATACAAGGATACTTTACTTTTTTCATTAAAAATTAATAATAGTTGCTAAACAGTCTTTAAATATTCTGTATCATATATCAAAAGTTTAGATTATAAAAGAAGATGTATACATTTTTTTTTAAAAACCACCAGATAGACATCTGGATATTAATGTTAATGAATATATTGCACTTAAAAGAATATAATCATTTTTTTATTTTTATATTGTTCACGAGATACATTGTGACTAAACCAGATCCATTTTATGTCTATTACCTTGTTGGGACTTCAAGCCGCACTCAGAGGCTACTCTCGTATGTAAAAATCCATGCGTCGTAACACGCTGATGTCAACAATAAACTTAAATGACTAAACTTTATTTTCAAAACACGTTCTCACTTTCCACATTGCTTCGACTTGTCTATCTTTCTCGAGTCGTAAAAGCAGCATTAACAAACATTTTCTTAATTTTTCTTTTTTGCAAATAAATTAACCTGTTCTATACTATACGCATTTTTATAAAATTAATTTCAGCTGCATAATTGTTACTCTCAGAATCTCGCGACGCATGTAGTTTTTTTCGATGCCAAAGACTAGCATTGGAATGAGGTTGAAACTTCCGCCAAGGTAATAGACGCAATTAACGCTATTATGGCTCTGGAGCAAAAAGCATCTCACAGCGAACAGAAAGTTTCCCGATCACACGAATTATAACACAGATCGATAAGATTTAAAAACTATAGAGTAGGAAACATCTAAGCTTCTAATCTTTGCATAATTTAAAATTATTTAAATAAAATATTTCAAATATTTCATGAGATCCAAAACGGCTACTTCTAACATTTGAACTTGAAATATAATCTATAATATTGACCTAAAGATTTTTCCTTCCTGTTTTCTTTGAACAAGCCGTAGTTTATAATACAATAATTACTTCAGTAAAATACAAAAGAAAAACAATGATAATTACTATCATTGTCATCTCCAAAATAATATGCAAACATGGACAAGTATCTAATCGAAAAAAACGTATATTTATTCAAATAAACTGTTATAAAAGTAAAACGTAAATAATTTCTATAACAAAATCACATTTAAGAAAGATTTAAGTACATAAAGCTATCATTCCCAGCAAGACAAACTTACTTTTAAAATTTTATAAAATGATTACCTACAAAAGTAACAAATTCAGAGTATTTTTGGAGTGTCTAAAATACTCTTGAAAGATACTTCAGTTTTTTAATAACAGCTATTTTGAAAAGATGCACACCTTTTCCCTTACATACCTCCCCCCCTCCCCCTCCCCCATCCCAAACTCCAACCCGAAAAATCCCAAACAAACCAAAGCAAATCCCAACACTCACATAGTCTGTCCTGCCTGAGGAGCGGTCTGCTCTCCACCTTGTCGCTGACGGTCCAGACGGTCACGTTGTACAGCCTGCCTGGCGTGAGTCCCGTGAACGTGACCTTCGTGTCCGTGTCGTTGACGATTCGCTCCTGGGTCGTGTTGATCCCATCGCTGATGCGAAACCGATAGAGATCGAAGCGCGAGGACTGGACGGGCGTCGGCGTGTAGCGCAGCGTCAGGGAGTCCGGCTGGTCGCGATCGACCACCACCACCACCTCCGACTGAATCAGCGGCACTGCAGCGCGCGAGAACAGAGAGGACAGAAAGAGATGCATCACGCGTGCGACACGGTACGGTATTACGTACAAGGAGGTGTATGTACATGTGACACAGGGAGTGTGTATATATATATAGATGTGTGTGCACACACTGGTGGTTTTGCGAAAGCTGGTTTGTGTATATAGAAGCGAGTGCATGCGAGCGGATTGTTTTTGCGGTGATTTTTGCGCATGCCGAGCAGATGCGTTACGTGGGTGTTTGAATTTGAATGCATTTTACAAGAATGGATTTGTGGCGGGCATAGTTTTGGGGTAAACATATAGGGTGTATAGGTGAGGCGTTAAGGATCAAAATGAGCGTTAGGAGTGAGAATTAGAATCATCTCGTTTTCGTGGCTTTTATTGTTACTACTAGATGGTACGATTTGTTTAATAGCTAGATAATTAGACATAATCATTTATATGTACTTTGTGATCTTTTATTGGTCATCTGAATTATAAGACAGAAGGTGCCGTTTTACGCAGCGAATAATTCGTCACGTTTAAATTGCTGTTAAATAATAAATCAAACAAGTTTTTGATATAAATTTTACCACTAAATATATATCAGTTTTTTTTAAACGGGCGCGCCATCTCACTATTAAGGTCAGATAATACTCGCTGTAAATGTTTTGTTAAAATTAAATCAAAAAAAAATTTTTACTCGGACATAATGAAAAAAAATTTCATATTTCAAAAATAGAATAACATGCTCTTAAACCAACATATTAAAATATTCGCTAAAAGTTTATTTTTTTCAGCCTTTTATAAATAGCGAATTGTTCGCTGCGTGGATTGGCACCTGAAACCGTATAAATGAAAGATTGTAGACAAATTAATTATTTTTTAATTTAACATACGAAGAATTGGATCACAACGATTTGAAACAATAATTTAAAATATTCAATGATTATAATTCAGAAAATTTCTTGTTTTGACTTCATACAGTGAACGGTTTTCAAATTCGTTATAAATAGAACTTTTTCAGATTCGAAATTCAAAAAAAAATGTGTAAAGTTGATTAATTTTTTTTTTAATTGTTCTGATAACGCTGGATTTTGATTTTTAACTCTTTATGAGTAGTGTACATAACATATGTATGTATTTTCTATAATATTGTTAGTTAGTGTTACATTACACTACTTATTATTAGTATAAGCATACGACACTTACGAAAAAAAAATGTACCTTGATCTGTTCCCAGTTCCTTTTCACCTTTAGAAGAGTTACGAGGGCAATGGAAAAATTTGTGTATATTAGTATTGGGTGATTGCTGTATAATACAAGAAATGTTAACACAATTTTTAGAATTACTAGAATTTGGATTGAATGTTAGTTACTAACCCTTACACAACTTAGCCAAGCAAAATATTTTACTGTTATTAATTGTGTTTTTTATTAATGTTTTAGATACTAATGTATTTATTAGTAGTAGTATATTAGTATGTTATTAATTTATTAAAATGTAGTGTTTATTCAAATTTATTTCCACACAGTTACTTTATGTAATGAAAATTTATATATATATATACAATGCTAACAAAAATGATAACGTTTATTGTTTAATATATATATATTAAATAATAAACGTTATTATCATTTTTGTTAACATTTTAGAACAATTTATGAATTAGTTTGAACGCAAAAGGTTTTAGTCATTTAAAAAGCTGTAAAAAATATTAATTGCAACGTCTATACCTTGATGCAAAAGCGTACTTAAACAAATTTCTTTACAAGAACCTGAATATTCAAACAGTTTTTAGTTCTTAGCTATACATTTTTCTTCGCTAAAAATGATTCTTTCTCGAAATTGTTAGCATACGACTAAATGACTTAATTGTTCCTCTTACATAATTCAAAAACGAATTATTCACGTTCAAAAACATCGACGTTAAACCATCCCTCAAGCATTAATCGTAATAACCACATGCAGTCATTACATCCCCCTCTATTACACCTTCGATTTAAAATCCAAAAATCCCAAGAGTAAAAAGAAAAACAACAACCCTCTGGAGTAAACCAACTAAAAAGAAAAAAAAACTATCTCGTTCACTAACTCGTGCGAGTCTTGAGACTGGTGGTGTCGCTGACGAGGTCGTAGGACACCGTGTAGACGGTGAAGACGTACTCCACGCCGGGCATGAGATCGCCCACCAGGATCCTCTCGATGTTGTGACTCGCAGAGGACGAGGAACCGTCCTCGTAGCCGATGCTCGACAGTTCGCTGCTCGCCGTCACGTTCTTCGAGCGTATGCTCTCGGGTATGTCCAGGGGCCACCACTTGAGGGCGTAGTACTCGATGCGGCCCTCGGGTCGGGGCCACTCGAGCGTTACGTTCGTCGAGTCGATCACGGGCGTCACGTTCAGCACCGGATTCGGACCTGCACAACGTGAAAACTTATGTAAATACTTCTTTTTGTAATTACGGCATGATTTCGTAGACACTTTGATAAAAGTTATTTTAAATTAAACAGATTTTTTTGAAACAGTAGAAAACTTTTGACTAAAACTAAAAATGGACTGTCTGTATCTGATCGTTTTTTACTCATGATTTATGCAAATGGTAAATATCTAGAACAATTTAATTTAAGAAAAAAGAAATTAATTCTTTCAAAATGGGAGTACAGATTTTCTAGATATAGTGTTTTTTCTTGTATTAGTGTAGCACTAAAAAATGATATATTTTCGCTTAACTCTTTTTTTAAAATGCATAAATTATATTTATGAAATTAAACGAAATCAGGTAATAGATAAACAAACTTATATATATATATAAAGATTGCAAAGCTCATGAATTTAGCGGTTTTTAAAGATGAATATAAGTAATATGAATACAGGAAAATATAACGATACTCCAAATTTTTTTTATTTATTTTACAGCTATGACCTCGAAAAATGTCATTTTTCAGTCGGCCACGCTTGCAGGTATGTACCTATTACTCTATTTATAGTCATACTTCAAATATTTTGAAGACGCATAACTTTGTCATGTCTAGATTTATTTCTCTTTCAAAGAAGTATATATTTGAATAAGAGAAGTTATGATTTATGAAATATTGGAATGTTCAGAGCTGTAATTCAATGCAAATCATTTCTAGTGGCCGCGGTTTTACATATTATTCACCTAAGTGTAAACTATCAATGATGGAAAATTTTTAGATAATTTTACTTTTATAAAAAAGAAAACAATAACTTTACGGATAGAATTATATGAAGTAGGATTATTAAATAATTGCACTTTTCTCAAAGAAATCTTTATCCGAATACTATTTTTAACAGCGCAACAGCACAGCCCAGTTTCTCAGCCAACCCATCATTCGTGACCCACTTAAAACACAACTCTCCCCTCGACTCGAACAAGAAGATCCATCTCTTCGCAATCCTCCTGGGACACTTACGAATGGTGTGATTGACTTGCAGGGGATAGAGGCTCTCGACGCCGAAGCTGACGGTGTTGACCTGTATGGTGTAGCGCTCGCCGGGCGTCATGTCGGCCACCTCGGCCTCCGTCTCCTTCACGCTCGGCAGCTTGACCCATCGGGGATCGTCCTCTGTACGGTACCTGATCGCGTACTCCGAGAATATCGAGTCGGTGGGCGCCTCCCAGTGCACCAGCACCGTGTTGCTCGTCACCTTCTCGATGCTGAGATTACGCGGCGGGTGCGGCACTGTTGGACAAATGAACATTTAGTATGTCGGCAAAGTGTATTTTATAAGAGAGGAATTGTAATTGTAGAAGGAAGTGGGTGTATAAGAGAAATCGATGGATTATAATGAAGAGACAAGCAGCTCGTGAGGTTCGTACAAAAGCGTTGTATCTACTGGATAGATACGATTAAAAAGTGCGGTTGTTTTTTGGGTACAAAAGTACACTTAATTTTACGTATTATTATTATCTATTTAACTACTGAAGCTACCATTTGGAAAAATGAACATTTTTTTGTATATTTCTTGCAATATTCTTTTTGCATTAACAAATTACGAAAAACTAATTCAAAATTCGTAATCAGCGACACATAAAACCCATAATACAAACTAAAGCATAATATTTATTTTATTTATAATTTATTTATATTAATTTCGCACGGAACTTGTTTGGGCACACCGGTGCATCTTTGCCACTTAAGTGGTTAAAGACATATAAACCTAAATAAGTTACTAATTACCTTCTTTTACGATAATAATTTATTAATAAGCAATTTCTTGGATAAACTTGATAACTTATAGAATATTTTCAGTGGTTCTAATTACCTAGAAATTAAACCTTCAAAAATGAGTAGTATTTATTCGAACCTTTTTTAAACGAACCTCGTGAGACACTCGTCTTGTATTAGGATCCACTGAAATATTGTGAAAGGAAAAAGTAAACGATAATAGAATCATAGCACAGGTTACCGACGTTGAAGACTATTTAACTTAAATATTTATTATTAATTAGCTAGTACAGCTAATACTGCAGATGTAATAATGAAAACATCAGTTGCCATAGTAAAAATATTTGCTGTATTCGGCAAACAACGCAGCTGAATTAGTAGTAATGCTATTACTGTTTCAGTTAATTAGCTGGTACAGCTAATACTGCAGATGTAATAACGAAAATATCACCTGCCATAACAAAAATATTTGCTGTATTTGGCGTATAATCCAGTTCACCTTTTCATCATTTCTAGCAAAATTTGTAGCTTTTCCAGCAAATTATTTCTACGTGAGTAATAAGAAAAAGAAGAAGAAAGACAGAGGCAATAACGGTCATATTTCGACGCCTCAAACAAAGACTAATGGATTTTAGTTTCTTAATAAAATCGTCTTATTATCATGGTGGTGAAAAACTGATGAAACTAACAAAAAAATATTTACAACAAAATACAAAAATAAAACATATCGATAAAGTAAACACGTTGATATAGTTTTGAAACATCCAAATATAGTATTTTTTTTATAAACGTAAAACGAAATAGTGTTCTTTTTCGGAAAATTAAAACGTGTTATTCTTCGATTAGGGCGTTGATTTAATGTTAATAATGAACAACTTTGCATGAGTGAACATTTGAGAATGAGTGAATAAAAGAAATTTGGATATTGCAATATTACTGGTTATTGTAAATAATTTTTAAAATGTGGTTTTACCACATTTAGTCTTTTAAATACGAATAAACTGATATTCTAGGTAACAACACAGAATAAAGGCAATTAAAACTATTTAATGTGCGATATATCAAATTCTGTTATTTAATTATTTCAATCTCTGAGCGTTAAATTCAGTAATTACGTTTACGCAATTCTAAGTGTAAACTTCACAGCGAGATCCCCTTTGAGGGAAATAAATAGAGTAGAAACGAGTAATTACACTGGACTGCTTTATAACCTGAATCTTGAATAAATAGTTCTAATAAAAAGTTAAACGAATTCAACGTATCTCATTTTCAATAAATCGTTTACTCATAAAAGATAAAATAAATTAGTAAAAGTTTTTTTAATAAAAATGTTGAAATATTCAACGAGACATATATACAATATTAAAATCATTTTATTTTTTAGTATTTATAAAATCTTAAAGCGGTATAAGTTTATCCAACTATAAATTTGTCATCATATTTATTATTCATTTATTCCATCGCTAAACTTATCTCCCCAAAATAATCCATTTTCGCCCAAAGAATAAAACAAATCACTAGATAAGAAATATTATTCCGAACGTATCCAGCGCGAAACCAATAAAACTAACGGAGACCCCGCAGCGCTTGCGTCCTCTTTAAAGCCCGCGTCGAACGAATAAATATTCTTGGCGTCGCTCCAAAGGCCAGACACCATCCAATTCATCACCGCCTAAAATTCTCCCTAACTCCTTATCACTTCGCAGAAAACTCACCAGCAAAATACACAAAACAAAAAACCAACAACCTCAAAAACAGCTTATAAAGATCACACAGGAAGGATAAACCACCGAGGCGACAAAAAGCTGTCGAGTGAACACCAGCATATAGTGTGTGTGTGTCATCGCGCCTCACGACGACCGGAATGAATAACAATAATAAAAATGGAAACAAAAAGAGAAACAGACGAAGGAGAAGAACGCAACACTCGACACTCACAAACAGCCTGGAAGTATGCGTGTGGCTCGCTGCGCAGTCCGTGGCTGATGGCGAAGACCTTGACCTCGTAGCCGGCGCCCGGGTAGAGGTCCTCGAGGACTATGTGCGACTCGGTGGTGAGGGTCGTCGCGCTCTCGCCCGTGTCGTTGCGATTGTGCGTCACCTCGAACTTCTCCTGGCGCGAGTTCACGTCGCTCTTCCACGAGATGTTGAGGCCCTTCTCGATCGACTTGAGGTCCTCGATTATGGGACTGGAGGGCTTGGTCACTTGGTAGAGGACGGTCTCGTTGGACTCGACCTTGTTGCTAATGGCCTGGACGATTATCGAGTAGTTGCGGCCCGGCAGCAGGGCTTCGAGCGTCAACTGTAAGGTGATTGTAGAGGGTGATCAATGGGGAATTTCGAATGGAATTAATATTAACATAATGCATTTTCATGGGTTAAGATATGTATATCGCACCACGAGAACAAGGATATGCCAACTCGAAGATTTTTTTAACTCAATTTTTGTTCGTGAAAAAGCTCGGACAAAAATAAAGTTGATTAATATACTGCAACAATTAGTTGGAAAAGGTTAAGAAACTATGATAGAATAATAAAGTTGAAGTAAAATAATTTTATCTCGTGAAAAATTGATTCTATACTGGCTTGGTTTTACAAAGACATCAAATTTTGAGTTCGCATTGTCTTGCTCTGGGGGTGCGAGATACATGAACAGAAATTGTATATGTAGAAAGTACAGCAATTTTTTGGCATTTGGCACTTTTTGACCAAATTGCTTTACTTTCTGGTACAAATTCTGAAACTATTTGAAAATTTGCCATGTAAGTTCTCTACCTATAGTATCCAGTCCAAAATCTAATTTTCTTAATGTTATTTTTGTTGTCAATAAAATTTTATGGTTCTAAATGTAATATGTAAAAATAATAAATATTAGCAAATTCAGAAATCGAAATATTGACATTAAAAAAGGTAAAACTTAGTTTTTCATTAATACGCAGTAGACGATAACATTTTTTGCATTTGAATTTACCATTATTATTTTATATACAAACGTTTATATTTTACAAATTTTTATATATTTAAAAAAAGTTCGTGTCTCATGTTTTTTACTGTTTCTATCATATCAAAATTAATTTCTTTGCTATAACTATGAAGAGAAATAATTCATTAGTTTACATCTGAGAATAAGCAAAAACATTTGGAATAAATTCATTAGAAACTGGATCATCAAGTAAAACACTTACACTTCAAAAGTTACAAATAATAAAATCAAAAAATGTACAAATAATGTCATATAAAAAGAATACTTATAATAAAAAATATTCGATTAATACATTCATTACTTAAATAGATAGATGATGTCATAAACGTTAGATAAGTTCTTTTTAAATTTTAAATTTGCTAGATTTCAACTATAATGTATCTTTTAGATACTTGTAAGCCACATTATTTTTAGCTTGGAAAAGCAAAAAAAGATACAAATAAAACCAAATAAAAGATGTTTTCAAAAACGAGTTTTAAATTGATATTATCCACATATGATTGATTAATCGAACTAACTTTATTATTCAAAACTATTTTGTTCATTTAATTATACACAGATAAAATTTTTCCTGTATTCTTTCAAACAAGTTTTAACACAAGAAAAAATGGTAATCGACGAGTATTTTCAAAATGAAGTCTGTGAACCGACGACCTCTGAAAAGTGCGCGGATGTCCTCGTTGCGCGAATGACGTTGCTTGATCGTAATGGAGAGAATTTTTTTTATGATTATTGTTTCTGCGTGCGCGATTTAATTGGCGCGATGACGGGCTCCTCCAGTGATTTCTCTTTTTTTCTCAAGAATTCATAGATTCTACGCACGACGTACGCGTCTTAATGTGCAGGAGAGATATCGAGGACAATATTTAGAAGAAGGTCACGTATTACATTTTTATAATGAATTATTTTCTAGTTTTATTTTCTTACTTTCATTGTGCTCTGAAATATCTATTGTTCTACTTCAACTGAGAAAGCAGTTTCTTCTTTCTCGTTAAATAAGTTTTATTCCTGTAAAATAATTTTTTTGCAAATTTGTCACGATTGTGAATATTGTATAAGAGTAAGTATTATAATACTGTATGCAAGAAAAGTATAATTAAAGTAACTATTTCACAATTTTATGTTTAGAATGAAGCACAAAAATCATATTACATTGGTCTACAGAATCGCATAAAAAGAGTACAAAAAAATGTCTTGATATCAAGTAACAAAAAAGTAACGCTCGTCTCAACTTAATAACGCAACGACGTAAATGAATATTGTTTATTACCCTTGTTTTGTTCGTCGTTAAAACGTTGCTGTCGCCTCCGATGGTGGCCTCGACTTCGTGGTACTGCACCCGGTAAGTGTCCTGAGTGCTGACGTTCTCCGGGCTCCACGAGACCTCGACCATCCACGTTTTCTCGTCGATCTCGGCCCGAAGATCCCGAACTGGCAGGGGCCCTGTTAAACGCGCGAATCACACGTTAAATTGCATTTCCTTCCCGGAACGTATATATACCGTGGCGAGCACTCGTCGTAAACGTAAATCCCATCTGAGATTATCTCGGCGCTGTTATGCAAAGCTAATGAAAATCGCCGCTTTTACGTAAACGCAGCGATGGCGCTGGGTTTTAATTTTTCAAGATGTAATAACCGCGAGGTATATAGTTGGGTCTTACTTTGCCTGCTTTGGCGAAACAGTAGTGTTTTATTACAAAGATATCGAATGATGTTGATGGAAAAAGCGAAAAGTTCTATTTATAGTGAAAAAATTAGTTACGTATAAACCGTCTTGATTACGGTTTGTTCGGCCGTTAAATTTATCTGGCTAATTATAATTTTTCGCTAAACTCCGACGTTTATTTTCATCGATAAACTCCTTTTTTTAATTGGGTAATTTTTTCAAGGTACTTTATAGTACAAAAATAAAACGAAAGGAGCAACGAGATTAATACTTTTTACTGCAAAGTAACTCGTTTTATACCACGTATGACATAGTCAATTAATAATAAAATTTATCGCATGTGGATCGTTGATGTTACACTATGCAGGTTTCGGTCGAAGTTTTTACAACGCAGACTTTAAACTTTTTAGTTGTAAAAGTCTTGGGCGCTGGTACTAAAAAGTTTGCCGCGTATGGGAGCAAAATGACCGTCCAGGGCACAAAAAAAAACCTTTGGAACTTTCTAAAAAACTCCACGACTAAGCCCCCGGACTTCGTATCTCGTTACCCCCGGCCACTGTAATCGTAAGCCAATCGAACGAAAGCCTATTAGTGCCCGCGGGGCGAAATGTACGCGCCGCGAGAGAATGAAATCCCGAAGTCTGGAGCACGAATTTTTTGCTGCATGCGCGGCATTTCATCATTGTGTAGATTAAAAGTGGGTATCCCCGAGATTCGAAAATAATGTATTAGTCAATTTTGACAGTGATGATTACTCAATCTGATATAAATGATAGATGGAGATTGATTGTTTCCTTGGAGCATTCGTAGAAGACATTTATGATAATAACAAGTAAGATTTGTACTATAGATATATTCGTAGTTAATCTTGTGTGGACTATACAATCTACGCTAAAGTTTAGTTTTTCACTTAGAAACTGTAATACATAGTTATGTAAAATAATTTTTGCATTTCCTGTAGTCTCTCTATTTTACTGCAATTATCCAAATTACTACTAAAAAAATGGGACAGGTGCTTTGCAAAATTAATTATTAAAATTTCAAACTGAATAACTAACATTTTACATTGATTGTATAACCACTACAAACATAAATTGAACAAAAGTATATAAAAATACGTTACTGACTTATTGATTTGTATCAATTCATTTATAGGACATATTATTTAGCATTAGTTTATGAATTTTACTAATAAAAATTCGAAAGAACATTAATTAAGTGATGCTTTTGCAAAAATAAAATAATATATCTTTAAAAGAAGTAAAATAAAAAGGATATTTTATTTTAAGAAAGAAGTTTAAAAATAGCAAGGATTCATAAACAAGTTTTCAGCATTATTTCAAAATTATGCTGATCACGCACTAAAAATATAACAAACTTGTTTGCTATAAATCTCGACAAACTTAAGATTCCAAGATAACAATTTATTCTAAACCAAATCTCTCGCTTTCTAAGAATTTAAAACTAAACAATAGATCACAAAACAAAGGATTAAAAAAGAGAAAATAAAGCGCAATACGTTATCGTAAACCCATGTGTGTGATCAAGTTTTCACGTTTTAAAAGATATTCAATAAATTATTCCGTTTTGATCAATTAGATTTGTAGCTGGCATCAGATACTAATTATTTTTGGTAGTTATTTAAATGCATGACGTCATTTTTACAATTTTATGAATGAGAATCAAAGTTTCGTAAAAATCACCCATATAGGTAATAGTAAGAATTTATCCGTAGATGATAATCTTGGTTATTTCAGCAAAAGTGTACTATTTATTGGTATGTAATAACAATAATTGTTGTTTTTAATCATAGACTCATAAGCGAATTCCGAATATTCTTTGCGTTAAAATCTATAAACTTTTTATAATAACATTCCTTAAATATATAACTAAGTTTCAACAGCCTGTTTCTTACATTACATTAAACAATATAACACGATTTAAAGCTAAAAAATTAAATTAAAAATATCTATTGTGGGCCAAAACGTTAATAATATAAAAAAAAATAACATAAAGATTAACATTATTTCTTACTGTCCCACCTCGCAACAAAGCCAAAACAAAGGAAAATAAAAAGCAAGAAACAACGTACTGAGCGTGACGTCGCGGCTCGCCGGCCAGCTGGACACCTTGCCGGAGAAGGTCTTGACGACGACCTGATAGGTCTTGCCGGGCTCGAGGTCCTTGAACTCCCAGCGGCACTCGTCCTCCCGATTGCGCGTCACCGGGGCGAAGCGCCGATTGCCCGCCAGGGAGATCTGATACTTGTCGAACTCGGAGCTGCCGTTGGGCGGCGACCAGTACACCCGGAAGGACGTCGACGTCACCGAGGAGTTGTCGAAGGTGACGTTGAGCGGGCGCAGGGGCACAGTGCGATACTGGGCCGTGGTCGGGGCCGAGGTCTCGTCCTCGGAGACCGTCTGCACCGAGATGTTGTAGGCTCGGCCTGGAATGGAAAGGGGGTTGCAGTGGGTAATGAAAGTTGCTATACTTCGGGCTTCGGGGGTTTTTTTTTAGGGTTTTTATGTAATACACTTAATGTTCAGCAAAATATATGTGTGTATTAGATCAAACTATTCTATGTCTCGTGTAAAGAGGGCTCAGAGTTATTAAATATTCAATGGAAGCAGAAAAAATTCAACAAATTAAAAATACATTTATTGCAGAAATCAATCAAAAACGTGATTAAAATTATACATGAATTGATTCTGAATTTTTCTATAATGCTTTTAAAGTTCCGTTTCTTACATAATTAAGGTACTAATTAGTTTATCGAATAAAGAAAGGTACCGCCTTGGATTCATTGTCAAGCACTTACGAATAGGAAATCATTTTATGGATCACTTAATTGTGATACTTAAAATAAATTAAGTTACTTGTGTAAGACTTAAACGAACCTCTAAAGATGAATATATAGTACTTTGAGAATAAAAAGAATATAGCCATGTTTTCATAATAATGATTTAAATAAAGCAATCTATATTTAAGTATAGACTCACAGATGGATATATAGTGGTAAATTATAGATAAAAGTGATTTTTACAAAGATTTAATATCTATTCATTCAAAATCAAAGGTAACATTTTCAATATTTCTGGAATAGAATTTAATTTGTCTGCTCAAAATCAACCTAAAATGACACATTTAGAAATAATTTTTAGTTTACTTTTGAGCGACTATATTTAACTTCTATGAAGAAAAAGTAAAAAACTGATCTCAGATTTTGAATGAGATGGTATTAAACCTTTGGAAAAGTCAGTTTAAGTCAATAATTTTCTTAATTGAATATCTTCTTGCGCTAGAAGATGAAACCGGTACCTAAATCCATAATATGAATACAGTAATTTATTGGATTTCGTGATTATTTATCTAGATTTTAAAATCGACAAAATATATTAAATATTTTTACGTACTAACAGTTAACTAGGTACAATATTTGAAATTCGTAAAAAATGTAATAAATTGCACTTTGTTTGTTTTATGAAGGAGTTACCTTAAGTTGCATTAATTTAAAAAAAGTGAAAATGATAAAAATTGTATACTGTCGTAAAAAGAAATGTTCCAGAAATAATTCACATTGCCAATCTCAAAAATTATAAAACTGTTACCATATCGTATAGGATATGAAGTCATTCATCAAGCATTCCATTCATAAATGGCGGATGTTTACGGTAAGATAAGTGAAATGATAAAATTCCGTGAAGTAATAATATATACGTACAATATCAGGATTGTTACGTTATTTTTACCTAAATCATTTAATTTATTTTAACCTGTACTTATACTATACATAAATATATTATATAAAAATATTGTATATGATTTGAAAAACACACTTACATTTATAAAAACTTACTTAAAATTGTGAGAAACAAAGAATTTCGCTACTTATTATTTGGGTTTATTGTATACATTGTTTATCATTATGTTTACATTTTTTTTGCTAAAACAATGTCTCACGAGAAAAGACGAATTAAATTACTGTAATTCCCACAAAGTAGTAAATTTATCCTGACAGTTGTGCGTCGAAGTGAAAAGGGACACGGACAGAGCGAAGCGAAACAAGCAATTAAAATGAAGCCGCGCGCCATCGAGTTATTATAGAGGACTCAATTAAGGGACGCAAGAGGCTTACCAGGAATAAGGCCTTTGAAAGCCGCCTGAGCTGGTCCAGGTGGTTCCGATTCCTTCTCGATGTAGAGGACGGATTCAGCGGCATCTTGAGGATCTATGCTAACTTTATAATAAGTGTAAATTCCAGCCGGATAAGGCGGTTGCCAAAGGACTAGGAGCGTCGTCTCGTTTCGGAACCAGACGATAAACTTTCCTGGCGTATTTGGCTCTGAAAATACGAAGAAAGGGTATAATGTCGTTTTATTTCAATCCTTTAGTCATCACGACTGGCTTTATTATTGAATTCTCGTGGCTCGAAGGATTCTTAGCTTTTATACTTTTTGATTAAAATAATGAGAATATCCATTAACAAAACCTATTATATTTGGTAAAATTCATTTCAAGAGATATATCTGGTAAAGATGTAAGGGATTGGTTGCTTTAAATTTTGATTTGATACTCGTTCATAATAATTCTAATCAGTCTAGAATATGCAAAAATAAAAATAAAACTTGTTATACTAAAATATGTGTATCTAAAAAAATTTGTTAACAATTCTTTTATATTTGAAAATGTTCTAGTAAGCCGAAAACAAAAGAAAAAAATAAGAAAATCGAGAACATGCAATAAAATGTAATAAAATTATCTAAAAAGAATCCTCATAGATGCATGTTTATTAGGATGTATAAACAATTTATTTTTCATTTTTAAACTTTAAAGTGGATTCTAGTTGATTTTTACGTAAAAAGTAACTTCGAATTTTTCAGACTTTTAAAAAATTTTTAGAAGTATTTAGAGGTCAAGTATTGTTTTTGAGATTATACTCATTACTTTAGGCAAAGCTTATCTGATTAGCTACAAAATATGTTAATATCTTCCTAGTGATCAAAGACAAACTCAGATGATTTGACATATTAAAATTATTTTTGTAAATTAGTTGTCAACACATTTTAATAGTAGACTTAGCATGACGGATTTTTCAAGGATTAAATTTCAAAGTAAACAATTTTTTAAGTGACACTTTAAGGATATATTCTTCTCTTTAATAAATACAACCTCTTATACCAAAAAATAATAATATATTATTTATTCGTATTTTTCCCGTCAAATTTAACAAAAAAAATTCAGATGAAATCACCGCATAATTTTTATATACAAATATGGATAAAGTTATTGAAACTTCCGTGAAATATTCTTTTCCACACTGCGTGCGCAAAGTTCAATTTTGAGCGAGAATATATCCTTAGAGTTTCACCACCAAAAGAATTGTACACTTGCCATGATAAGTCTGCTATTAAAATATGTTGAAAACTAATTAAAAAAAATATCTTTATTATTACGGAAAAGCATATAAGCTTATTTTTGTTTACTAGGAAGATATTAACATACTTTTTAGCTATTCAGATATAAACATTACTTACAAAAATGAGTATAATCTGAAAAACAGGCACTTGACCTTTAAAAAAACGGTTTAGCGACCTCTAAATAACATTTGAAAAATCTGATAAAATTCATAGTCACTTTTTACGTCGAACCGTTTTTAAGCTACACCCTTTTGTTCACGACTGAAAGGGTCAAACCTATCTTCCACGTTTCAAACAATAAAATCAACAACGAAAATAATCAACATCTTTAAAAAAAATCAAGTCGCAGCACAATCTCTTAATAATCAAGTATACCATCGAAGAAACAATACACAAGCGCAACTGACTGGTAGTGAAGTTCCTGCTGGTGTAGGCGACGCTCTCCTTGGTCTCCAGGACGGTGAAGAGCTGGAGGGAGTAGGTGGCGCCGGGATTGAGGTCCCTGAGGGTGTAGGGCGCCGCGTCGGCCGGGATCACGCTCGTCCAGGGATTGCTCGCGTCGTTGAAGCTCTGGACGCGCAGCCGGAAGCCCGAGTAGTTGCCGTGGCGGGGCGGCTCCCAGTACACAACCGCCGACTTGCCGCTCTTCACCGACACCGTCAGGTTGGACGGTGGATCCGGGGCTGGAGGACGAAGAGACAGAAGAATCGTGGTCATTGATCGATCGATAGATTGAATGATTGATTAATTTTTTTTATGAATATTGGTGGATAGGGTTGATTAGAGTGTGTTTTGATTAGCGATGGATTGTGGGAGTGTGTTGGCTGTGGAGTGAAAGTTGATTGGAAGCGTTTGTGGGGAAAAGTGGTTTGTTATGGATTCTGTGGGAAATTTGGCAGAAGTGTGAATTGTGAACGTTCGTTCGGAAATTTCAATTTGGTGTGAGTGATTTGTCAAAGTTCTGCAGTGTCTTATGAATTCTAACTTTCTTATACAGATTTGACCTAATTATGATAAATTTGGCAAATTATGATAATATATGTCAAGTACAGACAACATTTGGCAACATTTTTCAGAATTAGTTGGCAAATTGAAACAAACGACACAATAAATACTTTTGTATACAACTAATTATGTATGACTAATTCTGAAGAATTGTAGCGAAATATGCTATATTCTAACAATATTTTTAAAAACGAAATGTTTTGTAAGTATTTGACCAATTTCTTTAAAATTTGTCAAATTTCTCAATAGTTAACAAATACATAGAAACGAAAGTCAGCATTTATACATCTGTTAAATTTTGCAAAATTCTGATAAATTATTTTTACCCGAGATTCTTTTGATATTATGATCACCTAATCCAAAAGAAGGATACCCACGAAACAGAAATAAAGCTGAGTTTTTAGACGTGTACCGTCATTTACAATGTGAAAAAAAAAACATTTATTTTGAAATAAATTTTGAGACTCTGACTAGAAGAGAAAGTTAACAAACCATCGTTTTTAAATAAATATCTTACTAAACACGTCAATTTCTACTTATATTTTTAATATTGTACACAATATTTATATAGTTAATAGTATAAGCCCACTTAGAAGAAACGTATAAAACCTATACTAGCATTTGTAGGTTAAAAAAAGGATTTAATTCGATATCAAATTTGAATCTTTAACAATAAATGAAAGTTATAAAAACATCTATACAAATTAAGTATCTTCACAAACTCGTACTTTTTTACTTTTATATATTTTAATGAATTAAACTGTTATTTAAGTTTCTCATCTAGTAAGAGTAACAAAATTGACACCAATTTACAGGTCTTTTCATGCTTTGTAAGGCACGTGTTTTATAAGGTTTCCTTTCATACTAAACAATTTTTTTTCGAGAAGCAGTCATAGGTATACTCCTTTCTCCATTTGATATTATGACTTTTAAGGAGAACGTAATTTTCATTTTACAATAGTTATGTCATGTTTATATTTTGTACTTTGTTATAGTGCTCCAAAAATAGAAACACTTATTAACTGAATTGCGGAGCTGTTTAAACTGAATGTTAGTAGTTGTCAAAAATAGCTGAACGTCTGTGCAAATAGATACAGCTGCCAAGGTGTTAGAATTTATGTTCTTTCTTCTTCGAAAATGATTACAAAGACCCATCAACTATTCACTCTGTCAACGATCGTTTGTCTTCACTATTCGTGAGAATTTTGAATGAGATCAGTGTGCCAAATACTTATCTTGTCCTATTACCACTTACATTTCAATTTATATGACCAAATTAATTTTACGTAAAAAAAATATATACAATGTAAATTTAAAGTGCTTTAAAATGTACTCAATATTCCCAGTTTAAGATATCGTATAAAAATAATTAGGTCAATAAACGGTGCAACGTACCCATACAGACACCCATACCGTAACATTTATATTTAAAAAACGCCCAAGACCAACTTATTACGATACTTTTCGAGCAAAAATAAGTATCACGCATAACAATTTCTGTCTCTTCCGCCTCATTATTACTTCTTTATGTGCAACCAAACGCTACCGAACCCATTCAAAAAGACCCAATAAAAAATTACCTCCTCTTAATATTCAAAATAACCCATTCACCGCATAAACACAATTACCTCTTTCATCAAACCAAATTATTACCAACAAAACAAGCGAATCTCTTATACAAGCAAATATTTAGGTCGAAATTCGACACGTTAGCCACCGTAATTACAACCGCCGCGCAACCCGGCTCATCAATTCTTATCTAGTGCAGCGCGCGCAGCTGCCGCGAGAGCGCGCATATATACATATATACTTTGAAACGGCCGCCTCTCGAAAGCGCGACATTTATTCCCGAGAAAATTGACATCATCGAGCTCACGGCGCGGCGTCGGCGGCGGGCATGACCCAGAAGCGAAATTTCGCTTGTTCGCGTGCGCCAGACCTCGTTTTCACAAAACTCGTCCCCGCGGGCGCGCGCGGATTCGTGGCGTACCTACCTAATATATAACGTCCGTGATGCGAACAAAAGAGAGGCTTGTAAAAAAAGAAGGAGGGGAGGTCGCACGAGTCGCGAGCGCGATGATTAGATGGCGATGTGGACTATTGTTGTCAAAACGTTGGGGGAACGCGGTGTGGATGGGGAATGTGACAATCGAGTTGACCAGATTGAGATTTTTTTGGAGATTTTTTTATGGAATGAGTTTGATCGGTGAATGGAGATTTTTGATGGAATGATTTTGATCGGTGAATGGAGATTGGGCGACTATTCTGGAGCGGAAACATGTCAAAGGTTGTTTTTAAAGAATAACGGGTGCGTGTAAATATTTGTGGATGAAGTTTTTAAATTTTAATTTATAACGCATGTCAATTGTGCGAGGTATGAATATACGAGATATGAATTTATAATGTTTGACCATAATTTGCATGAAATTAATATGAAGCGAGAAGTTTTTCAGACAGGTGCACAAAGCAGATTACTGTCAGTAATTCTCCATACTTTGTTATTACGGATATTCGAATAATAAAAGGGATTTCAAGAAATATGAAGCCATTCATTTTTTATTAACTGACAAGGAGAGTGTCCCACCTGTGGGAAACGATTTTAGATGATGCTTTCTGGTATCCAAAAATTAAATCCAATGCCCGTAGTTTCTTTCAATGGGCCCTTTTTCTCGAGATATGAGCTATTTTACTCCGATTATGCGTTATTTTAATGAAAAATGCTACCGCTACTTCATATCATTAGTATGTAAGAATGTAAAAAATGTTAACAATGTAAATAAAAGTAGGCAAAAAGAGCTTTATTTTAAGCTTTGTTTCGCTCAAACCTAAGATTGTTCCAATGGACCCTTATTCTCGAGACATCAACCAATTGATCACAAGTGTGCGTTTTTCTTTTGACAAAAAAAATTCGTATCTCAATTTCTGACCATAGCTCTACAATTTTTACGCTAGAATAAATTATCAAAAAGTAAATAAAAATAGACGAAAAGTGCTTTAATTTCAACTTTGGTATAAAAATATTAATCTGGGTCAAAGTTATTAACTTTCAGAGAAAGTAATGAAAAATACGGTAATTATTCGTATAATTTTTATCACTTTATTTGAAAGTTAATCATTTTGGCCCAGATTAATATTTTTGTACGAAACAGAGCTGAAATTAAACTCTTTTCGTCCATGTAGATCATTCATTTTAGCGTAAAAACAGAAGTGGAGGTTTCACTTTTTTATCGAAAGAATGCACAATTGATGTCAATCTATTGATACCTCGAGAATAAGGGCCCATTGAAAATAGGCAAACTAAGGAGGCTGCTCTTCATTTTTGGATTTGGGCAAATACCTCTCAAGGCCACTCTAAATATCATTTTCCACAGAAATAGCATAAAATAAAAAATATTTGTACTCCAAGGACTTAAACAGCTCAACAACTCCTCCCATCAAATCCCATACAATTCCAAACCCGTTCACCCAACACCAACGCCTGAAAGTACCTCTTCAAAAAAATCACTTCCCAACATAAATCAAACTAACACACTGATCTAAAAAATCTCACCACTTCCATTTCCGTAACGAGACCCCCCGCCTCCACCCCGAGAAAAGCAATTAACAATCAACACTCACGCGTGATGATGGAGGCCGTCCAGGTGAGCCAGTCGTGGAGCGTGTCGTTGCTGTAGTAGAGCCAGTACTCGTAGCGCGTGCCCGGCAGGCCGTTGCGAAACTTGATGACGTCGCCGATCTCCGAGGCGGCGATCGTGGTGTTGGGCGGCGGGTCGCCGATGCGCGGACTGTAGTCGAGCCTGTACCAGCTGCCGTCCTGGCTGAGGTTGCCCGGGATCTCGATCGCCAGATCGGCCGAGCGCGTCACCTGCGAACAAGGAAGGAGGAAGCGATTTTATAATTGCGCTCGAATAGAGAGAATCGCTGAGAGGGTGTATCGGGGGTTGGAATGATGTTTTGGAGCAGGAGGTGTTAGAGGGGTGGGTAATAACACAGTTCTGTTGGAGTGAATAACGTGGGGAATTGAATGGCGTATAGTGTAATGCCGTAGCGAATCTCGTAGCTCAGTAGAAGGAGTCGGGGATCGTAAGACGAGAACATTTTCAAACTATATATTCTGTATTCTATAGGTCTCATGTAGTTAATTTTAACCACGTGTTCAATAATTCTTTTTAATATAATATTAATTATTTTAATAGTAACGAAATTTTAAAATGTAAGAAGAAAGTTTCAACTTGCCTATGACTTGCTTTCAGTGCGATTTCACTCTATGTTTGAACCAAATGAGTCATACGTGAATCAGTGGAAACATATCGAGAGAAAATATAATTTTTTCAAATTTAGAGAGTACAGTATAAAATATAGTGTGAAGTAAGACTTATTTTTGGAGACTTTTCTTATAGAACGATTCACTGTAAATCTTAATTTGTCGTAAAAATCAGCGTGAAAAAGATCGTAATATGAGAAATGCCCATTTTCTATATTTTTTTTAATTTCTTACTTACTCAATTTTATAAAGATATTTTGTTAACAATTTCTAACGTATGTAATAATATGATAAAAAAGGAATCAAGTCATGCCTCTATTCCTAAGAATGCTTCAAACAGTATTTTAACAATTCATAAATAAGTTGTCTTTTAAATACATAGTATGAGCTTCAATAATTTAGTATATAGATAACATTATTTATATATAAAATATTGAAGTTATTTTTATTAATATTCTTATTATAAATATTTGTAATTTGTTATTAACTTTATTATATAAAATAAGAATAAATGTATTTTGCTAGATCATAAATAAGCAAAAAACATTAGACATTACATAAAAATCAATGAATAGAAATAAAATATTCAATACGGAAATTAAATATATATGAATTATGAAACGAATATTTTATTAGCCATATGGCCAATTGATGCTAATAATAAAAAGTTCAATAACCGAATGAAAGCATTCATTGAAGTGATGCCAGAAAGTAGATTCGTAGCAATCGAATGCAATTTCAAACGCAGAAAATGAAGGGGTTATTTAAATTCCACGCGCTTCTCGTTAGGTCGGCCGTCGCGCCGACAATGAGTTGAATCAATAAATGCCCCGTTCTATTTCGGATATATCGGCCAACGTACTTTCTAAATAAGCCGGGAATTCGAGAACACGTAATTTAATCCATTTTTCTACGAGGATGATAATTTGATTAATTTACTCGCTGTCGACCACTAAATTGCCTTAGTTGCTCGAAACGGTAAATGAATTATTGTTTATATGATCAAGTAATTTATGTAATTTCTCATTTAAAATGCTTGAAATATTGCCGTATAATCAAATAAGAGAAATATTAGTACAACTGTAATCATATTTAATCATATTTAAAATAGGTTCCATATAGATGATTTCCATTTGTAGGGAATAGGTTCCATATAGATGATTTCCATTTGTAGGGACCAAAATGCAAAATGCGTAAAGTAATTTAAAAGCAAAATTACTTTCCCTTCCCCGCTAGATAACTCCTTTTTCACAAGAGTATATAGAAAAGTAAACATTTTATTAACCAAGTATTAGCTATTTGTTATTGAAATGGCCAGTTTACAAGAAGAGCTTTATAATACTGGTCTAATTTCTCCCAGTTTAGATGCATACACAACTCTTAAAATTTGTATTAGCGAAGTGTTAACTACACTCTACTGTCTGAATGAGCTATTACTCTCCATTTTCTACGTACAATTAAGCTATAGCTAACGGTTATAACTACCTATAGACCAAAGCTTTATACAACATCGCAAACGTTTCTAGCCTTAAATTCAAGCATCGCTCGAAAATGCATACCCACGACAAATTCCAATGTCCATCTATAATCTTGTAATACCCATAGTCACACACTCATTTGCTTTTCGCGCGATGTATGCCGTTGCACTCTCCATAATCAATCATCCTCATGCCCAGACAAAAAAATACATCCCAGCCACGCTCTATGCAAAATCAATGTCCAGAGCGAATTCCTCGCGGCGCGACCAAGCGCGAATCCCGTAATCACCAATTATTCCCGAACAGAGTCAACTAGCGCGTACCTAATCAACCCGTAATAACCTCCGCGTTATTGTTCGCCTCGTTGTAGAACACGTTGGAGCGACTTCTGTTGCAGACACGCATACACGGAAATCGCGCGAAAAGAATGCATCGCGCACGCGACGTAAAAGCACACAGTGGGAATTACTATCTAACTTGAATCTCGGGGGGTTACAAATGATTTGACACGTTAGGAAAAAGAGTTAGAGTTAACCCTCCTGAGCGCTAATTAGTTTCGTACATTTAAATTTGATGGTGTATTAGTGTACAACCGTATATGTTATGTAGACTTTTAAACTAACCAATCTTTTAAATTAAAGCTGTACATGTTTAGCTTTAATAAATTAGAGACGTTGTAAATGTTTAGGTGATATAAAGATTCAAATTTAATGTGCGCAATAATTCGGAGGAGTTATTTCGACTTTGCTCTCAGAATGGTTTAAGAAATTTCAAGATAAAGAAACTTTGTAATGCATATTTCGAGTTATAGAGATAGGTATACATAAATATATTGAAATGCATTTAGTTAAATTCGTCTATTTCTTAGATAAATTGAAACATACTCTTCAAAAAATCGTCTGAAGTGTCATCTCCTTCGAGGTTTCTGATTTACTGACACTTTCTGTAATGTTAGCATCTGATAATTCACCATACGCAGCTATATTAGTCATCGAAATATAAATGTAAACATCACTCATCAGAGCGCACGCTCATTCGTGTTAAAGACTTTCTATTTTATAAATAATTCGAGTTATAGTGCTTTTCTGGTTCAAGACATCACGGTATATTTTTTAATTGGAGAGGTTCCTCTGCATAGGTATAGTCGCGTCGAGGTGCTAGTTCAGGTGCGCATATTACGCATGCAGCTCTCTAATGAAACGATACGCGCGGGGATGGTTATGCATGCGTGCGTGCGCGGCTATATGCGATGGCTCGAGTTGCAGAGAGAGCTCGCGCGAGACACACGACGACTCGTGACCATGTCTGTACGTAAGTACGTGAGCTAATGTTTTTTGCAGTCGGATATGTCAGGGTGTGTGAGTAATTCGAGAGAAAGAAGAGGAAAAAGAGAGACATTTCTATGCAGTGCGTAATGTCCAAGCCTTGTACTACAAGGGCAGAAGTTTTGCGTCGACGCCGTCGATGGATTAAGGATGTGTAAGTATATAGTTGACGTTGGATCTATAGAGTATATGCGATATTCGAGACATGGGTTGTTGCGGCAGAAGGTTTTCATGCAAATGATAGGACGGTGTATAGTGGTGCTGTGTATAATTGTATTCTTTACATGGTACAACTGCTGCATTAAATATGTATCATCAAACCGTATAAGTTCCGGTAGTAAGAAGTGCTATTAAACTGTACATACAGAGAAATGATCACTTGAACTGAGCAAAATAATATTCAATACGTATTTTTGTATTCGAAGGGAATCTTTTTGATTGAAGTAGAATCTTATTTGAGTATTGAAAGAGAATAGAAAAAGTTTTGGTTAACTTTTAAACCGCCGGGATTTGATGAGCTTTAATCCTCTAAGAAAGTCCTTAAATGTTGTGCCTATATGTTAATATATAACCTACCTATACAAAATTCTGATCATACGTAGAGACTATATTTAGATTTTCCAGCGGTCCTAAGGTTAATACCTATTTTCCTCATAGCAATTTATTCAAGATTATTTTTCTTGATTCACGAAACCATTACTCCGAGTGGACTTGTTTGGAAATGGGATGCCTATACTAAATAACAATATCAAATATCGAGTAATGAAAAACGTAATAAAAATGAATAGATCGATGAAGATTCCATTAGTCATAAGCGTATCTGGTTTTATCCAGATATCTTAGAATTTTATTACTGAATACCCTTTAATATCGATTCATGAGCTTTAAAAAGCTAGGTGTACCAGCGTTTCTCTCCACATTACCTTGAAGTGCGAAAAATATTCTATTTTTAAACTTTCAATAACTTTTAATGTTGTTTTCGTTTTTAAAATATTGAAGTATATCACGTTTAGGAAAAGTTGAACTCTCAAGGTTCATTACCGTCTAAAGTCTTTAATATTTTCCTTGTAACAAACTGTTAAACAGATTTAGCATTTTTCAAAAATAACCTTTTCATACATAAACGATTTCCCATTTTCTATAAATATACCAGCAAGTTCTTAATTTTCCTCCCCACTGCAATATACATTTTCCGCAACCTTTCCTTCAGAAACCAGGAGAGCAAAAAATTTCCTCGCAGATTCACGTCCTAAACGACAGCGCAGCGCAACCTTCCTCCACATAAGTTTCTCGTTTATCATCATCAAACTACCTTCCCTCCATCAGCTTACTCTATACTTTACCCTCGTACCGCGCTTACACACACCTATATATATATATATATATATATATATATATATATATATATATATATATATATATATATATATATATATATATATATATATATATATATATATATATATATATATAACCACACCGCAAATGCAAAACAAAAAAGAAAAGACCATCATCTCCTCCAGAGACACAGAGCAAAAAAACTCTCTCTCTATAGCCGTTCCGCTCTCTACCAATACGCGCTCGCATCGATCCAACAACCCAGTACACACACGTACTTGGACTGATAGGAGTGACTGGGGTAAAGTGAGCCTCGATCGAAACGGACTTTGACTTCTGAAGCCTGCAGTTTATTTGTTAAATCAAGCAAAATTTCTATTTATTTATACGACAAGTATATATATGATCTGTTTGTACAAATGTATGATAGACATTATCGGTCGTTCACCCGAAGTTGAATACAAATAATTTTTTACTTCATTCAAGGTGAGAAACATTCGATAACAAATAACTTTAACAATCCTAAATCGTATACACTGAGAGAAGCATTCATCTAAGCCAAATTCCGTGCATTAACTGTTAACAATGTATTTTTTGTTTACATGATTTTACACAGTTAAAAATTTATTGATAGACAGAAATTTCACAAGAATTAAGCAATGTATAAATATTTTATGTCCGGTACACTTAATTAAGTGTGCATAGCTTGATTTCTAGTGTTATAATTAATTATACAAACTAACCCATAAACAAACTTAACGATTAATATTGCTGCCATGACTACACCGCATCCATACAGGAGGAAAATAGTCCTAGTAAATATTAGCATAGCTGTAGTACCTAGACATTGTTTACATTATTTTATTGCTTCTAAACGTATTATAGATACATTCCTTCAGCAACACACTCTTTTCGGTGTACCATACTCTCCAAGATTCTCAATTTATCCTATTATGCATAAATCATCGAGATCCCTCAGCAAAACTGGAATACCTGCAGCTCGCGTTGCCCCGGCCTCCCCTTATACCCGCGCACTCACTCGCGCGCTTACAACTCACACGTGTGCGCAGTGCCGGAGCTCCAGTAAGCGGAAGCACGGCGCAGCGGCGGCAGCGGATGCGCCATAAAGGACTGCTCTAGCCGCGGCCGCGGCCGCGGCTTGGCTAGCTCTCGCGGCCATTACGATGATTATGCCATTATTTTCGCGGCCGCCGCTAGGCCATGTGTGTGCGTGCGTGCGTGTGTGCATCACGATGAGAGGCGAAGAAGAAAAAGAGGCGAGAGACACACGGCCCGTGAAGTAACTGACGCTTCCGCGGCGGCGGCTGCGCCGAGTGTGCGGAGTGTATAGCTGTAGAGCGGCGGTCGACCGGAAATAGACGAGAAGTAGGTATATGAAAGAGAGAGAAGAGAGAGCTGATGTTGATGATGTTACTCTCTGCGGCGGTGCATGATGTGCAGCCATGTGTGGTATTGAGAGAGAGAAGAGAGAGAGGGATGGATTATTCATGTACGGCTTGTTGTGCAGCGTTAGAGCAGAAAAAGAAAATGTGTATAGGTGCCGTAAGCTTCTTTATAGCGTTGTTATTGTTGGAGATACCGTCGTGGGTTCAATTTCTGATCAGGTAAGAGTGATTGTAAAGGGATAAGCTACTGTTGAAGCCTTACAAAAAACGCACAAATTTATCTGTTAACGACTCTTTTTACACACGTACATAAAAATAGTATATTGTAGGTTAATTTATGACCTAGAAAATTTATTTACCTCCACGTATAGTTTGTTTCTTTTAGAGCAAGTTTTATCGGATTATGCTCTTAGGATACCTACATTAATATGTTTCTAATCTCAAAGTGAGTCCAGCAGAATTGATAAAGATTCAAATGAATTGATTAACTATTATGATTTATCATACAGATATTGATAATTGTTATAAGATTGAAATGGTACACTCACACACTCACTTCGAGAAGAAACATATTATGAAGGTACATCCAACTGTAAACATAACTTTGAATTTGGCGAGGTGTTTTACTTCGTATTACCTGGTATATTTAAAAGTTAGAAAGTTAGATATTAATAAATCTTTTGTAATCCCAGGTAATACGTAGAGAAATAACCGCTACATTCAAAGTTATTTTTACCGTTGGGTGTACTCTATAAGTTTCAAATCAAATATATAGAGCCTGATCTCAAAAATGAATTTTTGCCATTAACCCGGATTGTACCATTTTTAAGTATGAAAAGTTGTATAACCCCTACTTATACGTGAAAGAAGTTGTTAATGACAGATACATGTTTATGATCTTTTGCGGAAAGTTTAAACAGTCAATTACGGGACTGTCGATTTTTCTTATTCGATGTATATACTGTTAGGTATAATAGTTTTTCGAACTTATCGATTCGAGTTAGTGGAAATTCAGTGATTTACGCTGAATACAGTCAGCGATGTGTCCGGTAGATAAGTGTGTCATTACGAATCAGTGAACGGCGATGACGTAATCAGCCGAAATGGTCGACTAGTATACCGATCCTATCTATGAACACGCGAACAAGCAACCGACAGAGACAGCGATAGCTTTTGAAAATTTGTCGATATATCAATTATAGGTACTTCGTGAGTCAGACACTATACATCTTCAGGTACATACGTATTATGAAATTCTTTGCTCGGTATAATCCATATCTATGTCGTTAAATCTAACAATTGAGCTATAAGTCGTACAAATTATTGTTTACTTTTAAGTGGCTGCTACTTACAAGGATATAGCCTAAAAACGATGTGATTTTGGAAAATGTTTGAATAAAATCTATTAATCCTAATTAAAAGTTGTTCAAGTAAGCCTACTGTATCAAAATAAATCTTGGAATGTAAAAAAGATTTAATATATTTATTGCATATAATTTTTTAGAATCTCTTCACGGTAGCAGTCACATCGTTAGAAAACAAAATAAAAGGTATATGTAGATTATTATCTATATACATAACATACTCGTATACTAGAAAAGTATGGACACAGTTTTCGCAAAAGCATTGACTTCTTAAAAAATCATGCCTATTAAAAAATAGTACGTATCTTCTTTGCTATTTAGTTGCTGCTTTTTGCTAAAAAACCGTGATTTGGATTTGTGCAAAGTTCTATTCACTAACGTGTAAAATTTATTGATCTATCAAATCGCGCAATACAAATCACACCATTCGAACCCAGCAAATCCTAATACATGAAAATGTCAAACTCAATCAAAACCCGCATCGATAAAGCGCCCGTCTCTCTGTTCACCCGCGAAAAGCAAAACCCAGCGCACATTGCGTAAGCAACGTCAGCGTCGCTCGAATACAATCCATCTTATATCGGAAACGGGAAAAGGAACGAAAGTACAAGCTCTCTTTCTCTCTTCCTCGCGTAAAAGCCGTAAGTAACCTTCCACCGCGAGAATCGCGCTCGTCCCGCAAGTCGACTTGCGAAAGCTTCGAGTCGGTCGCCTGGAAACGCGCCCCCTCCTCCCGCACCTTCAGGAAACTCAAGCGTCAAGACCGGAAAATCGACGTTTCTTCGCCGTCCCGGGAAATTCTCGTTTCCCTCGTCTTCGTCATCTTCATTTTTTCTCCATCTTGCGTGCACGCGCGATTTCTTTGAAGTCTCTCGCAGCTTCTCATACCCCTCATCTATCGCGTCTTATATCCACACCGAGCATCCCTCTCTCTCTTCATTCGCGCCTATTTGTACTTCGTTTGGCCGGCTATTAATAATTCGGCTTCCTCTTTCGCCGACTCTTTACAACCTGCGAGAATTCTCCCTTATGTGTTGATTCTCGCAGGGGCCACGACCCATGATTTTCCAAGCTCATCCCTCTCTCTCTCTCTTTTCGGGCCTCCTCCTTCGTTACGACGAGGCTTTTGATCTCTGTGTATACGGAGTCTCTCTCTTTCTCTTTCTCTCTCTCTGTCTCTCTCTTTCCGCGCTTTCAAAAACTCTCGGCTCTTTATGGGGCGTCGCTGCAGCCTATCTCTGCTCTCGTTTTCCGGATGTACGCGCCCGAGCGTCGCCGGTGCGTCGTCGTCTTGGTTGTTGTCGTCTCGGCTTTTGACGACGACCCTTTGCAGAAGCGCTCGAGGGGTTGGGTCGTATATAGAGAAGAGAGAGAGAGATTGTGTGGTTTGCTCGAGTATCGTGTAATCAAATAGAGTTTACATTGAGTTATTTGGATGTGTATTGAGGATGATTGTTTGAGATGCATGATATGCTGATGCAGAATTTAGTGATGTAAGGAAATTGAGATCTAAAAGTTCTTCGTAGAGTAAGAGGTACAAGATTTTACGTTTAAGAATCTTTGATAATGTAACGTTAAACAAAACGAGTATAACAGTTTACTTTTTTGATATATCGATAGATTATTCTCTTTTAAACCAGAGATTTTCAATTTCAATACAAATTTGTTTTATATAACTGTGATTTTCTCCGTTACGTAGGACTTATATTATTTTCAGTGTTCAAAATGTTCCATGTATGCATAAAACTTTTTGTCAGGACATGATGTAATTTTGAGGATATCTTTTATAACAATATTGAAAAATAAATTTCAACGGCAGTAATTTACCAAATTTTACAATATTAAAAATGACTAAATATAGTCTTTTATGCAATAAATTGAGTGGTAACATTATTTTTACACAGTTGTAATCAATGTACAAAGCTATAAAATATTTTTTGTCATACACGCACGATTTACGCGTTTTTCTTACCTATAAAACAGGCCTAAAGTGGCCGTTTTCCGACCGGCAAAAAATCGAGCGCAAACAGTCTTTTGCGCCCGCTTAGAGCCGTTTAGCTTGAAACGAGACAAAACGTTAACACACCCTAAAAATGGGTTACTATCCAAACTATACCACGTGTTTAGGGATGCCTAAACACTTTAGTAGCTTGACTTGTGTAAAATAGGTCATACATATGTTTTTAATTTTCTAATCTAACAGGCCCATGTTTGCGCCGCGTCGGAAAACGGCACACTTTAGTACCGCTCTATAAGAAAAATGCGTAATCCAGGCATGCGTTACAAAAAATATGGTGTCCACCACGGGCGAGTGGGCCTTTTTGACCTCGTGTGTTTGCATTACTCGTCTTCGGCTCGCGATCCGCACTCGCCTATGACACGTACTACAAACTCCACACTCATTTGAAAAAATACCCACTTTTCGCCCTTGGTACACAATATACTATAAAATACTGTGTCATTACTCGTTAGGTTTGACACATGAAAGATTTTGTAATTTACCTATTTTTAATTAAAAAATATGAAGTAAAATGTATTAAATTGATAGACAAGTCGTTAGTCTCGGTCATAGTTGCACAGTATAATAGCATAGTAGTATTTTTACTTTATTATTTTTTTACTTTCCACCTAAAGCAAACTATTAAAGCTACAGAAAAAATAAAACTCCACCAGAAGCTCGACCAGAAGTAACAAAAATTTTGACTCCCCAAATACCCGAAAAAACGTAAATAAAGTTAGTCGATCGTCCCGAACCAACATTCGATTCCTCCCCCCAAAATAAAAACAACATTTTCCCTCTCTCTCTCTCCCCAATCCTGCACCAACCAAAAAAAAAAGAAAAATAAAAGCACACCCAGCCCAGCGAATCGTCGCAAAGCGAATAATAAAAATTCCTGCACACCGCGCCCAAGCTCCATACCCATCCATCTGCATCCGTGCCCATGCATACCGCCCATTCCACCCGACCGCATCAATCTCGCGTCGCGCGCTTTTCCTCCTCGTCCTCCATTTTCCATCGAGCGGGCGTGCAACTTTTTAATTTCTCTCTCTCTCTCTCTCTACCCTCTATGTATATATTCATTTCATCCAATTCCATTCGCACACACGGAGCGAGTCGCGGTATGCAGGCGCGCCGTGGTACGAACGTCCGTAGTCCGAGAGCTGTCTTTTCCGGGACTCCATCCAGATCCTGTCTCTCCCGACGCACGCCGCGGCTGCATATATTGATCGATCCCTCTTTGCCCTACCGTATATATATATATACGCGCGCGCGCGAGAGAGAGAGAGAGAGTCGACGTCCTCTGTCCTCCGCCGCGGCGCCTTCCTCTCGCGCGACGCCCGTTGTTGAGCCTCCCTTTCGCTTTTCGCGCGAGAGTTGGGTGTAACATGCGCGCGTACGAGGGTTTGTTATAGGATGGTGCAGGTGGGAGTTGAGGAGAGGAGAGGAGAGAGTTGATGGATTTTTCATCGTTGGGGATAGAGTGGGTGGAAGGTGGAGGATGGTTGTGGAGAGTGATGCAAATGGTGGGAAATGAAGGGGGAGATTGTGACGATGGAGGATTGGAAAATTTAAGACACTAATGTTTTTTGAATGGGTGTGTTCCGGGTGGATTTTAAAAGACTTTAGGTATATTTATAATGAAGATCTTTCTCGAGTATATATACTGTAAGAAATGTTACCATCTCGATAACCGAAAAGAGTCATTCGGTATAACGTTATATTGTAACTTTAAAAATATAAAATTAAAGTGATCAGAATTGAGGTATTTAGAGACGAAGGAGTATAAGTTTATATCACTAGTAACATTATTGAAAAAATTGTTATGACCAATACAATAAAATAAACCAAATTATTTAATCAAATTTGCTTCGCTTTATCTGGTCTTTCTTAATAGTGGGCTAATAAAGAAAGTATGTGTAGACCTCAGTAAAAATACGATTTCTAGTTTTCTTTCGCTCATTACTCATTTAAGCTAATGTTACAAAAATTCATAAGTATAAGTAGACATGGTCATTTGCTTTCACACTTTTCTGTTTTTTTTTGCATTGACATTATTATCAGAAAATAGACTATGTAAAAATACAAAAATCGCTCAATTTTCAAAAAAATGGACTTAAGTCGTTTTTCCGGGAACCCTTATATAAATAAACTATAAGCAATTTACTATTTTTCAAATGTTCATTAATATTTTTCTGATAATAAATAATCTGGCATTCAGAAATAAATGAACCCCTTAAAGCAACACACAAATTTCCCAAACCCGAAAATATCACCGTAAACCCCACAGATTCGAGAATAAGGCACACTATTGCCGAACGGATTATAGGAAAAGGAGATTGCTCTACCCATCCCTATAGATATATGTATAAACTCGCAGGCACGGTCGATCCCAACTATACTATCCGTCTACGTCGTCGTCGACGCGACTAAATCGCGAGTTAATGGGGGATGGGTTAATGGATTTAGCGAGATTTCAGGAAGCGGCCGCCGCTGTATTACCTCCCGTAGACGCGAGCAAATCGCGTTTGCTCGGCGGGTCCGAGGCCGGCTTCATCATCAGACCTCATATCCTTTCTCCTGTTTGCGAGCGTTGATTCGAAATGGGCTTCTTTTCCCCCCGTCGCGCTTTGATCGTTGATTCGCTCGGTGTACACGCTCGAGCGAATTCGGGAATTGGTCCGCGGCGCGTGTGCACGATGTGTATTGTTTTGGTGCTCTTTCTTTTGCGCCGGGGGATTCGGTAGGAGATAAAAGGTGAGTTAGAAACACGCGGGAGGGTTTTTTGGTTGATGACGGTGGGATCGACGTACGTGTTTAGTTGAACGTTGATGGTTTGCGGATGAAAATTGGTGGAATGAAGTTGCGGAATGTAAACAGAATGTAAAGTTCTGTGAGACATTACGTGAAAAGGAATTAGATGCTATGAAAAATGTTTCATTTTTTAAATTTTTAACGCAAAACGGAATATTGTGGTTTGAAATGCATATACTTTTGGTAAACTGATAATCATATTGAGGTTTTGATTAATTTCTCAGGCCCCACTGTATTGCATATTTGATACGTTCATTTGTTTTCCTGGTGGGTATAGCAGTTCTTTGCTAATGTTATGTTCATTTTGAGGAGTTTCCAAAATTAGTAGGTACATGAGTTAAGTAGGTAAATTTTATATGATATACTTTTTCAAATATATTCTGATGGATTGCAAGTGGTTATTTCTTATTTGTTATCGCTGTCTGATTCTAAAAATTGTCATATAAGCGGAACTACTAAGAAATTGTCTCATTATAACTATATCATTATAGCAAAGTCACACGAGCATTTCTGGTAACATCTGCAGATTATTGTTAATTATTGAGGATGGTTCACATTACCCATCATCTTCTAGTAAATCTAAACTTTTATGGCTATAAGAAAACCTGGGAATTAAAAGATATAAAATAAAGCTTTTACTTTTCGTCCATTGAAACAATATAGAGCCACATATTTCAATAATATATACGTCCGCAGACAAAAACAATAACTTTCATTATTCTACACACTTTCTTTAATAAAATAAACCATCACGTTCTCTAACATTTCACTGAGAATAAGAAAACACCAAGCCGGTAAACAAATTTTCATTGCGACCTCGGTACACACACACCACGGGAACTCAGCATTACAAAAACAATACCACTATCCATTTCCATCCTTCAATGCAAATTAAATCACCAGCACACAATATCATCCACCGCGCGAACTTCCACGCGAAAAATCCCAAAACAATCGTCAGCTTCGCCGAGAGCCCCGGATAACCATCTCTAAAAGCCACGCGTCTTCGCACACGCCCACACACGTGAAAAGCCTTAATTATCCTTCTCCCAAGGATCTGAGCAGCCGCCTCGCTTTTCACCTTCAAAATACATACTCTCTTCCCAGGCTTCTCTCGCCTTGATCTTCCGCGTACACACAGAGAGAGAGAGAGAGAGAGAGAGATAGAGAGCAAAAGACAAACGCGGAGCCCCGCGGGACTCGATGACGCTATCGCGCAGACCCCGTCGCGTTATATACACATGTATTATACGCATCGCGTGCGCTCGGAGCTCAGAAGGTGTATGGCGCAGGAAGCGAAGGAGGCTTTTGCACGCACGGCCCATTTGTGTATATATATAGGTGTATAGCCCGGTGGTGCGCCCTTTTTTTCTGGCGCGAGAGTAGGGTCGCTGTACTCTTGCTCTCTCTCTAGCCGGCTAGCTCGTTCAATTATAAAGGACAAGGTGTTTGCCCTGAGATAAGAGGGCGTCGAGGGAGGGAAATTGTTTTTTTTTTTTGCTTCTTTCTTTTTAAGAGGGTTGGCAGGGTAGGAGAGGATGTCTATTTTGGGACGAGACTGAGACGGGTGTGCTTTGTGCTGGTGAAAAATTAATTTGCTTCGTTTGGAGAAGAGGTTTTGTGAATTGCTTGCTTTTGATGACTTTTTAATGGTATGGATTTGATTAAGGAAATTGAGAAATGATGGGTTTAATTATTAGGTAGTTTGATTCTTTCTTATACACGAGTGATGAAAATGGTTGATTGGATATTATGATTCTTGATTTGCTTATCTGAAAAATAATGAATTTTCGTAATCAAATTTGAATTACTTAAATCGTCATTTGATTTATGATATATATAATATGCTCGTTTAGTAAAAGCAGATTAACGTTGCTCGAAAACTTCATTTTTTAGGTCTATTCATAAAGCAATATTTAATGAGAATGCCATTAGGATAATAAAAATCCTCAGATACGCATAATTTTTTAAAGAACTATCATTATAAAGTTGAGAAAACGATTCGTTAGGCAATGTATTAAAAAAAGCATTAAACTAACATAAATTAATGAACATTTTTCTAAGTTAGAAAAATACAGTAAGTATATGAATAGCACAGGATATTTTTTGTAACTGCGGAGATTTACTACTTTTAATGAATGATTTTTATTTTCTAGTCATACCATCGTTACGAAAGCATTACAAAGTCCTTGATGAGCCAAATTTATAATGAAGATGTAAATTATGGGTTATATATTTTCGTCTATAAAAACTGAACAAATATTGATAATAATACGTTTGGTAAACATTTAGCAATCATTTCGTGTGGAATATTTCGTCTGCACAATTAGGATACTTCAGTAAACTTATATGATATCTTTTTAAATAGTTAAATAATAGCAAAGTAAAAATAATTTTTTAATTCCGAATTTTTATTTACTTTTGATTGAACGCTGTCTAGTTTGAATAAAGGATGGATCATAGTTAAACAATATAATCGCAAATTCATCTGAAGAAAAAGCTTCATTATTAAAAGCTTAATTTTTTATGGTCTACCCGCAACATTTTATTGAATTTAAATAATATTAATCTTAAAAATATATAATAATATATTTGTAAGAAACCGTTATTAATTTCCGATAATTTTTAATGATATTTTCGTATTTAATAAAAAAACGTAAATAGCACAATAAAAAACTAAGCACCTTCAAATACAGTTGAGCCGAATCAGCCACTTTACTTCTGTCATATAATAAATACAAAAAATTAGTTAGCAAAATTCGATAAATCGATATAAAACCAATATACGCATCTGTAATAAAAGAAACTTATTTGACGCATTATTGTACCAATGATAAATAATTCTAACTCATAATTCGAATACAAACAGCACATCTAACTGGATCACCAGCTAATTTCAGTGTCACACAACCTCTCTCCCTCGTTTTAACGATTGTCGACCGACACACACACATACTCGTCCAAATGAACAATAACTGGCGGACATAGACATAGCGACCGGACGCGCCTGTACGGACGATCGCACTCGATCGCGTACTATTATACCACGCACTAACCACGGCAACATTCTACCACGCGACACTATAACGCGCACGAGGCCCGAATCTGCAAAACGCTCGCGGCTCACGCCACCGGAATACCGAATCATCACGCGCGCAGAACAACAAAAGGCCGCACATAGATTCCGCGAGTACTTGGTGTTTCCGCGTTTCTCCCCAGATATATATATATATATATATATATATATATATATATATATATATATATATATATATATATATATAATACAGTACATTACCGAGGCCTCGCACGTACTTACACGTGTGCGTGCCTGATTCTCTCGTTTGCATCTTTCTTTTCTTTTCTCGAGAAGCGCGCGCTGTGTGGTATATATTGCCTCGTTGGTCTCTTACGAAGGAGAGTTTATGAGCTGCTACTGCGGATGGTGAAGTTGCCGTTGGAGAGGATATACCGATGGTGCAGGAGCATACCGGGCGGAATTAGTTTTCTTTGTAATTTTCACGCGGCGCGGTGGCAGACGGCGCGACGTTTCGAAAACTTTTATATTGCGAGGTGGAGGAATGGATGGAGAGGTGGGATTGGGATTTTCCTGGCTGCAAGCGAGAGAGATGAGAGTCGACGGGTTGCGAGTGAAATGCGGTAAGTGGGTTTTTGAGTGATGTGGATGGGGTTTACTTATGTATGATTGAAGTGGGAAAAACGGAATGCAAATAATTCTGTTATGTAGAAGAACATGTATAAATATAAGCTGTTTCAGTGTGCATTAGTACCTAAATGGTATACGCATGCAAATTAAATGTACATTGGAAATAAAATAATAACATTGATGATTCTATTTATGATAAATTCTTGTTTCTTTTAGATACCACGCAAATAAAAATAAAATTGTTGCGATATAATTACGTTAAAATTTGTATAAATATACGGTAAGTGTAGTGGATATACTTTTGTGAACTCGCTCAGATTGGTTACCATTTATTTTAAATAAGAAATCTAATTTTAAGAAAGTATTATATTTTAAATATGAATTATACCTTTATTTTAACGTAATATTATACCTAAAACTTGTGGAAAATAATTAACAATATTAGGTCTTACTTTTTTATTGTCATGCAATTTGAAATATTAAGGTTAACTGCGAATTTGATTTGACATCAGTAATTCACTCATATTGTCATTTTTTAATCATTTTTTAATTTTATGATTTTATCTTATACTTAGTATTATTCTATTGTCTAAAAATGTCTCTAGAATAAACATTTTATAATATTAAGAGATTTATTAATAGCGATCGAAATTTCTAATTGTTACAGTAATTTTTCTTTACACGACTCAGTTTTTTAAATTACCTAATGTTAATATGGAATTTCCATGATTTTTGTTTCCATATCATACTGTAATAGATCATAGCATATTTTCTTTGTAAACTTTTAACATTTTTATAATATATCCAAAATTAAAGTAGATACAGCGTTACGAAAATTTTCGTGACGTCATACTGCTGCAGTGTCGGGACCTTAAAAATATATAACAGTATGACGTCATCAAAGGAACTTGATAAAGCTTTAACTTTTATTAGATTTATCTTTTTCTGAAAAATTTAAACAAATTTATAAATTGGTTTAGTGTCTCTAATTTATATAATGAATACTGACAAAGAAACAAATTGCATGCATATTCCCTATAAAAATCTGCTTTCCATGGCGAATTAAAGGCTTTTAATAAATAAATAAATAAATAATACAAATATTGATGATAAAAAAATGAAATTAAATTTTCTATACAAACACGTCATTTTAATTTAGTTTTAAAACCGTCATCATTGGTGGTCCGCGTAGCAAATAGTATATATATGCTAAAAAAATCAAACGAAACTAATATGCACTCGAATATGCAGCATTTAATAAATGAGCAATACTTCGTTCACTGTCTTTTCTAATAAACATTTTCAATACTCCATCGCCCTATAATCACTCTAAAACCTCACCGCGTAACAGCTTGCCATCGTCAGCTCCCTTCGCGAGCCACATCAGTCCTATGTATGCCTATATCGCGCTCCACGGCACTTTCCCTCTTTTTCCGCGAGCCTTTCATTACAATTGCAGCCGCGGAGCGTCCGGCGCATATTATAATGTATACACGCAGCCGCACCGCAGAGAAGGAGAAAGAGAAGAGAGCATGAGGCGCGAAGAAGGGGCTCGTATAAATCTCCTAATGAAATAATGAGAAAGCGCCCGCGGAGACCGGAGGCGGCGTATGGCGCATATTTCTCTCATTACGCGCTCGCGCCTCGCCCTTTCACGCGCCCATCGCTCGCGTCCACGCGCGTGCGTGTATATTTCGTATACTCAAGGCATCTCGCGCGGAGTTTCTGACGGAAATAAAGGAGGTGTGCGTAATTGTACGGGCGCGCGCGGGTATCAAAGCTGCTGAGCTGTGTTTCACAAAGATAGAGAGTTTGGCCAGGCGGTTTAAGCGTATGCGCGAGGCCCTGGGCTGCGAAGGTGAATGTATCCGGTGGGATAAGTTGGTGTGTAATAGTCGCTTTAATCGAGAAGTTTTTTAAACTTGTTTTAGGGTGAAGGAAAATATTGCGATGGACTGGACACTGATTGCTCGAATGTTAGGTTGCGCCGAGTGGGATTCTGATTGTAATTGAAATAACTTGTTTGGACGCAATCTGTTATAATGTAGCTTGATGTATTTAAATGCTTATAAGAATACTTTAATGATATAATGTTACGTATAGAAATAATGCCTAGTAATGATTCTGATGTAAAAGCATGAATATTCGAACCGTCTTGGACCTGCTAAAAATGTGACTAACAACTTCAGAGTCATTTAGCTATATCCAATCTTGGATCAAAATATATAGAAATGTTTCTAAGGATAGTTGATGGTCTCAGACGTATTAATAAGAGAGTAAAATATACAGTGGAACAGTTTTTATAAAAAAAAATCAAGTTGCCAGTAACTACTATACAATAAAACTTGAATATATCCATAATATGAATTTCAATTTTATAAACATATTTTTACGCATGCATAACAACGCAGTTTTCTTAAGTAAATTATGGTACTTGATTTACAGTTGTCGTCAACTTTTTACGTGTCTAAAAATTTATATAAGTATTTCAAGTTACTGTGGTACTGGTCTCGTGTTATATGAATGAAAAATCTAATTTATAAATTAAATTTGTTAACAGCATACAAAACATTGTCAATTTCGTGATTATTAAAGAATACTTTCGTTCACCTTTAAAGGGTCAATAATTTGTACTCGAGTTTGTACCTTTTGCTACAGAAATTAACGTAATTGCGTTAATAGAATTATTTAACTTCTAATGAAGATTATCCCACTTTATCTTTATTGTTTATTGTTTATTGTTTATCCGAAGTCGAAGTTCAAGTGAGCTTGATGTGTGATAAAGGATTTCACTTCATTTTTAAGTACCTACATTTATAAAGATTATAATATAAACATACGCACAATGCTCATAAATGTGCGCTTTTTTAATGCGTAATTCAACGTACTTATACCTTCATACGCGATATACCGCGGTACATGCCCGGTGCCTTCATTTATTCGTGCGTCTGAAAGCGCGTATATAGAGTCTGCACGAGTATTCGAACGCACATGATCGTATAGGTACTCCTATTACAAAAGTACGCGTGTATGCGGGTACATACACATACACATATACACAACATTTTGTAAGGTGAAAGCAGCCGAGCTGCGGCGCACATTGTGTGCAAATCATAAGGCGGATTAACGACGCTTTAACGTTCCCTGCGTATATATGCACGCGTATAGGCGAATGGCGGCGCGCGTGAATATGAAAATAGAAGATATCACGCGCGCGCGCGGCTGAGTGAATGACAGTTCGGTGCAAGCGTTGGCCATATAATGCAGTCTGAAGGAAATGACGTAGTGTAATGTGTACGTGTGTATGTGTGGATGTGTGTGTACTGGATCGGAGAAAATTTTGTCGGCTCGGAGGACACAAGAATCACGATGACTGTGGTGTTTTGTTGGTTATTTCCGTGCCTGAGTGTATGTTTTTGGTCTGGATGGAGTTTCAATTCTGACATTTGTTTCGCATTCAAGATATGATTTAAATAATGTAATATAGATTAATGATGAAGAGAGGTTATTTTGAGGTAATAACATGAAACAATTTTTAGTCTAGTAAGTAAATATATCCATTTATTATATAGATTTTTGTAAAAATGATATGTTCTAGCCTAATTTAAAAAAAAAATTTTATATTACTTTATGAATTTATTCATTTTATCTTATTCAGTTTTTATGCGCACAAGTATAAACTAATGAACTTATTTCTTTTTAGTGTAGTTTCTTCTCCTCGTTTTCGACGCTCTATCGCCGCATCGCAACCTTGCCAAAAGAGACTTTGGGAAACTTCGTCTGAGAACTTAACAAGGGTAATTACAACCCATTCATGAGAGACAGCCTATTCATTTGCTATGTTTACAGAAAAGATTCAATTAAAATGAAAAGTTTTCTCAGCGCGAAAGCATTGTTTTTATGTGCATTGATAACACCTTAAAAACGTTTTAACTGCAAATGTTTGTAATGAAATCACTCAAAGAGAAAATTGCATGTTATTTATACTATTAATTTACGTTTGTACAAGAAATGGAGAAAAAGAAAATTATAGTAGATATTTCGTAAACGCTGTTAATCAAATGTTTATTTTAGAAGCAGGAAATGCTTAAAATCACTTCTAACAATCATCATTAAAACAAAGAAAAATATTATTACTTCTAAAAATTACCTTAAAAATATTTAAACCAGGGAAATATGGCTTCCTTTAATATAATTTATTTCATTTTATTCTTTGTGCACTTTCGACACTGTGTAAAGAATTATTTTTTAATTTAGATGCAATGAAAATGGAAATATGGAAATATGTTATTCTAAGAGAAACATTTATATTGCGTTATTAATGTGTATGTGTGTTTCGTTAGCTGTTTTAGCAACGTATTTTTAATCAAATATGTATTACCGAAACAGGAAATGCTTAAAATACTTTTAAATTATGATGCATTAACCATTACAACTCAAAGTTAAAATATTATGTTACAGTATCTTGTGAAACCGCTTTTTCTCTTTCAATTCTTTACAATTTATTTAAACAACCCAAGTCAAAACTAAAACCATTCCTAGACTAGAGACTAGGCATTGATATATAAATTACGTTGTGTTTATCCATATTTAATCAAAATACTTTACTCATATTTATTCTAACCATAAATTACTTTCCCGCACATTTAAAATGTTCAAACTTCCAAAATGTTCGCCAGTTACGTAGAGATAGCAATCATGCCGCAGAACCTTCCAAAGACCAGTCCAAGACAACCATAAACCTCGTACCCCCTAAAAAAGCAAACGACCAAAAACTTCTCGTTCCACCTATTCCCCCCAATTAACCTTCTCCACATCCGCACAACTCCTCCAAACAAACAAACAAAAAAACAGACCCCATAACCCATAAAGCTCACGTGCACGCGATAAACAAGCCTCGGCATACCCGCAGAACTCCCTCGCGCACGCATATGTATATAATTTCACAAAATCCGCAATTAGCTTAAGTAATCGCTCGACCAGCAGTTCGCTCGCTCGCTACACTATACTATACTCGCTAACCCGTCGAACGCCTTATTTCAACGTTTCGCAACTCGCACTCGCAGCCGCGACTGTGCACTATGTGCATAATATAACGCGGCTGTGTTTTTCAATGACGCTCGCGCGAAAGGCAGTTCTGCATTCCACGACTGCCGACCGCACCGAGCGGCGCATATATAAGAAAACGCGACGCTAGAGAGACAATGATGATGATAATTGAACGAGCGCGCGCGAGCGCGATGAAAATTGAAGCGGCGCGATGCGCGCTTTTAGGAGCGTGACAATGGCCGAGGCGTTTCTCTCTTATTATATGCATGCGTGCGCCGCTCGTGCGTTTACGCGCTTCAACGAGGTTGGACTGGTTCTCTCTTTTTTAGCCGCTGGGGGACTGGAGAGTTTGGAGATACGGTTGGTTGGTTGCGCGTAATGAAGTCTTACGCTTGGTGTGGCCTCATTTTTGCGGCTTGGTTCTTTTTCCGACTCTTGTTGAGAGAGCTCGGGTTTGTTTATGTGCGTTGGAAAGCGAGGTTACGAGGCTGTGGAGAGTTCATTGATTCTTACCAATATGGGATCTGATTGCAAATGAATGTGAGTGAAGAGATCCGTAATGTTGACAGGATTTTTAAGGTTTTAGAGAGATATAGAGATTTTTTCTTAAGGGGTAGGGACTTACGTGACCAAGTGGATTTGGTATGATGATAGTTTCGATAACTCACCTGTAACATAAAGAAAATAGTATTTGATTAGATATTTATATAAGTTTAACAATACTTAATATATAAAAAATATTAATATTCATTCTTTCTTATTTTTGCACCATTCATTTCAACTCATTCCTCTGATATGTAATTACTAATCAGAGCCCTCTATCTATAATAAATTTATCAATAGATAACTTTTAAGCATTTTAATTTAAAAAATATTTATACATACTCAATACATAAATTAATTCATATATTGTATAGCTTCAGCGCAAATTATATACAGTTGTTCGATCATTAATTATTTTTATTATTCATAGATATTTATCCTTAAAGCAATTTATGTATTACCAGTATTACAACATAAAAAATAATCATATTTTTTTCAAGATTGCTTTTCTGGGTTAATATGAAAATAATTATTAGCATTTTAACATTCCTGCCATAAGAATCATGTTTTAACATCAATTAATGTCTCGTATTATTTATTATACAATTTCCCAAGCACATAGTTAGCAACCCGTATTTATATCTATAATACACTTTAACGAGTTGTTTGGAAATTTTTTTATCTGTAAAACAGATAATGTGACATTGTTCTTTCTCTGTGTTCGATGATTATGTTTTTTTTCTCTTTCTCAGTGTAACGAACTATTGAATGGAGAGAAAGTGACCTCGTTGAGCGATATATTCGGGCGTCTGAAAGCGAATAAGTGGCGTCGCGGTTTCTTACCGAGCTAACGAATCGATATACGTTCTCGCTTTGCTCGCCACTAACAAATGACTCTGCAATAAGTACATTTTGAAGCGGTTACTTCATTTTAGAACTCGAAGGTATCGCACGAAGTGAATGAATGTACAGATCTGCAACTGATAGATTGTCGATTGTTCGATCGTTGCAAGAGACGTTGATTTAAAAGTTTAATTTTAAAAATTGTATTCAGTTACAAATATTAATTACTATGACGCAAATACTTGATAAACATTTATTTAACAATATAATTGATTAACAGTAAATTGTTACATACGATTTTTCATTTTAGAGCAAAGAGAAATATAACGAGTTGCTATATTTTTGGAAAAAAATCAATGCAATGAAAATTCTTATTATTTCTATTTTAACGGCGCACCTCTTATAGAAAAGTGAACATTTAGTGGTGAAGAATTATCTGTTTTTTATTGAAACGGCCAGTTTCTGATAAAAAATGTAATGTAATGGAATGTCAATAATTATATGTCAAAACTTACATATTGCAGCAAAATTTACTATTTCTTATTATACATTGGAAACATACTCGACTATTTTATAAAAACTTACTTTACATGTATAGTAAAAAAATGTTTACTTTGAATGTGGCAATTTTTGCAGTAAATGGGTCTCTTTTATAGAAAATGTTTAAAATGATGAAAATAGTTTTTGCTATAAAATTTCTCTCGGTGCATTCTTGAGAAATTAACCACCGTAAGCCAACAACCGACCCGAAGCTCATTTTTCTTCATACACACGCTTATTAAAATGGCGAATTTCAATTACACTTAACGAAGCCGCATCTCCGCGCAAATTAAGCCGTGCGCGCGGTACTGCTCAAATATTATGATCGTAATGACAATAAACGCCAAATACACTGCGTGCGAAACTTTCGCCTTCGCATCCCAATGCATGCACACCACTAAACACCAATAAACAAAGTTTTCTCCGCGAGAGAAATGCCTGCATTCGACCACAATTATTTTAATTCGTGTCATCCTATAATGAGAGAAATGCTTGTCTGCATTTAAATTTGAATCGCAATGTTGATTCAAAACTATTTCCTTTTTTTAATTAAAGTTTTATGTTAGAATATTTTCCGAATGGCTGCATCGTTATAAACATTATTAGATTTATAATAGTCACATTAAGGGTACATTTTTCCAACTGCAATTTGCAGGTAAAAATAAATTTTATAGAAAAGTTCGTGAATCATCCTGCACGTTTATCCGTGATTATGCGAGATCACGCTCAGAATTTTTTGAATGTTCACATGTTAGTGTATGATGATCATGCATGTGTTTTTATGAAACTTGTTCATAATATTGCGCGAGTATGAATATTCATATTTCATGAATGTTGTAATACGCACGCACGTAAATAAAAATGCTGCGACATGTGTGTCTACGCATATTTAGGCACTTTTGTACATTTTCATTGACTTTTCAAGTTCAGGACTTCATAAAAAAAATTGTATATTATATCTTTCAATTTTTTGGTTTCTTGCATGAACATGCTTCGACTGCTCGTCCTCGCTAACCTCCTTGAACGATTCAATAAAAATTCAAACAATTTCAACCAGATATTTTTAACGTCCAGTACCTATACACATATATGTGCAGATGCTCACGCATGTTCGTGCTATGGTCGCGTACAAATTCTTCTTTTTAAGACGAATCCAATGGTGTATAAAAACACACAATACTACGCTTTCTTCATCTGTACGGCAGAATTACGCAGATCGTGTCCCAGCGACTTCGCGAACTCTACGGTCATTTATTTCTCACGCGCATGCGGCCAGAATCGTCGATTCGGGAGGACCCTGGCGCTGGGTAAAGTTATATACGCTGCTGTTGTGTCTCGTCGCGGCCGGATTCGTTGGAGGATGCGTCGCACGAACGCGCGCCCGGCAAAACGAGAGGAGAATATGACGACGAGCAAGAAAAGGCAAAAAAACAGAGGGAACGAAATACGCCAAGAAAGAGAGAGAGAGAAAGAGAGAAGTCGTGCGTTTAAAGTTCAAGTGCCCGTCGCCCGTTGCGAAGATGTGCAAATGGGATTTGCGAGCGTGTGTGTGCGTATGTGCGTATGCGTGGAAACGAAGATTAAACGCGGAGAATTATGTGTTTGAGGCGCGGTAAGTGGATTGCTTTGCCGAGAGAAAGAGAGTCTTGAAAATAAATTGTCGTGGGATTGGGTAGGTTTTTTATTGGATTTAAATTGTTGTTTGTGAGTGAGGATGCTTGGTGGAGAATGAAGATGATTTTTCCAGTTTTATTAAGAATACTCATTTTCTGCAAAAGTATTGTTTTCGAATGATAGTAGCATTAGAGTACTGAACCTTATGTTTTCGATAGTGAGATCATTCTATATAAATAACTAACAATAAGTAATAAATGTATAAATATAAATTAATAAATAATTTTTTATAAATAATAGTTATTTAGAACAAACACGCTTATGTAAAATAAATATTGTATGTTGTTGTCTCTTTTATTAATGAAAAATAAAAGTACTCACAAACTCTCCATAAGGAAAACCGTTTTATTTCTATGAAGGATTTTGTGCACAGCAAAAGTGCTTCACATTTTTTATAAACTTATTACCTAAACTTGCAGGAATTAAACGTCGCGTATACATCTGAGAAAACCGTATCGTAAAATATTACGTTATCAATATCGTAAAATTTTCCTAATACATTTTTTTTCTAAGTTCATAAATTTGCATTACGCGTTGAAATATGACAAATTTTATCAGTGACAAGTGAGGTATACACTTTACAGATAAATAAAAGTAAATCCATTTATCACTGTTATACAATGTATGTACTAATCCACTTAAATTACGAAAACTTTAGCGTGTATCAGAGACTGTCAATTATCGTATTTCTTTTTATATTTTTATAGTACATCTATTACGCAAGGTAGGGTTGAGTAATTAAGCTTTGCAAGATTGCTACTTAAATAACCCAGATAATATTTGTAAAATATTACGTTATCACGTTATCTATTGATATTAATTAGTATAATAATAAGCATAAATAATTATCCATAGATTCATCTTTTTGCAATGATTATATATGAATGACTCATTGAGCTTATTAATATAAACTAACGTATTTGAATTGACTCATCAAATAAATTGCTTATATTGTTTCTGAAAATACCAAGAAAATGAGCAACAAAGTCAACATTGACGATTCAAACGATTAATAATTCAAATAAATAGCAAATATCAGTTCAAAGCACTTCGCAAACTCAATACCTCCGTCATCATCCAACAATCCAAAATACCATACAAACCCAATTCAAACGGTCAAAATTTTCCGCTTCCAGCGAAATCCTTATATTTCCTCGTCTCCTATAAATAGCCCAAAAGCATGAATGAATTATGTATATCGCGAGTGAGCGCACTCCTACGTGTGTATACACACGCACACACACGCAGACACGGACGCACTTCCGCACGTGCGCGCGCACGTCTGCCTCTCGTGCATGCGTAAAAGGGAAAAGTCAAAGCTCCCCGGAGAAACAGACAGCGCCAGAGCAAATAAGAAAGCGCACCGTCCGCTCCCCCCGTGAAACGCATATGTGTGTGCAAGCGCGGGCGGCGCAGCCAAAAGTCACCCGAGACTACCGCGTGATATAAAGAAAAAGGGCTGGACAGGCGCGCGCTGCAGCGCGGGGCTTTAAATTTAGCCGAGGAAGCTATACTTGACGCAGCGTGTAGAGGAAGCGCAGGAGACGAGAAGATCCGTGAGGGCCAGCTCGTAAAAATACATCAGAGCAGGGGGTTATTTATTGTTTGGTAAATTAAATTATGTAGGAGTCGGGGTGGAAGAGTCCAGGGGCGCGAGGGTTAGTGGAGGGAAATTCGTATTGCAAGAATTATTACTATTTCGGTTTGTGCTTTGGGGGTGTATATACTCGGGTTTATATAACAATTTGCATATTTATGGTAAAAATTTTATGACTTTGCAATATTTGAGGAAAAATTGTCAATCGAATATTCAATTTTACTGTGATTATGGAAATATTTAATATCAATATCGTAATTTTTATAGAAAATTGAATATGTATTCTTTAACATTTTTGGAGTGGAAATCTCACTCCATCACTTCGAGCATGTAGGCACTCAAAGCATTTAGAATTAGATTTTCACTACAAAAAATTAAGAAAGTACCCCAACATAGTTTATGATAACAATTTGTAATTTTCGTCAAAATTTTTCGCAGTTTATAGACATTCCGTTTGTCAGCTTATTTATCGGTAAAATATATATTTTAACTGTTTATACTATATGGTTATATGCATATATACTATCCAATTTTTGTTATATACATATTGCAGTGTTGTAAATAGATTTTTTCTAAAAGCAAAAAGTGTGCTTTAGAGCTTGTTAAAAAAGTGTGTTAAGTAAGCAGAAAAATTAACTGTTTACATTGCATTAAGCAGAGTAAATAACTGGATAGCACGAAATTCAAGTAGAAATTGTGGAACACTTTTGTTATTCAATTATTTACACTGTCTGAGTTAAATAAACAATCATTTGTGTTCCGGTATACACGTTAAACATGAAAAGTCAAAATTGATTAAAGTTTTTTTTGGAAAACAGAATGAATTTGAAATGTTTACTGAAATGCGCGTATAATTAGAAGGGCTACCTACTAGTTTTATTTTTTACGTTCTATACTTTGGTGATCTCAAAACCGATTTATATATACTGCTGCAAAGTGGTTATATTTTTAGGATAACATGTGCCACACACTATGACGATCTTTTTTCTTTGGTAGAAGTAAAGGGCAATATAACAAGGTGTCTAATTTGGTATATTAATACTTTTATTTCCGAGTACCAGAAATAAATGGAAAAGGCCATAAAAACTTTGTGTTTTCAGAAAACAGCGCTCGTAAAAATGTAAAAAGCTAATTTCGAATTTTTTCATTTTATTTTCCTAAGAATTTTATTACTACACGTGGCATGTAACGATCTGTAAATTTGCCAACTAAGATCGTTACATGTATCATACATCATCCTTTTTCCGGTCATTCACTGCTGCAACGTCATCACTTTACAATCCCACAACGATCAATGAATTTTCTTTCTTGGAATGGTAATATGATAAAAGGAATATTTTATTACAATTATAAATTTAGTTTACAATGTATATTTCATTTCGCTCTGAATTTTCAAAAGGAATATAGCTAGTTCAAATATTTTATTAATTAGACAAATATTAATATTTCTACTGAAACTGATCCAGAAACCTTAACAACCTTAAAAAAAAACTCAATTACATAATTTTGGGAGCATTGACCAAATATCTCAAAAAATCTGTATAGCCTGCAAATAAGCAGGTTAAAACAGCTTCTTATTGTAGGTAAAATCAATGTACGTTTCAGTAGATTCTACTTGTTGTTCCTCTTCATGTAATGCTATACCTTTATTCCTAATCAGACTAAAACTACACATTTCTTCGCGTAGTAGCAACATAAGGCTTTAATCCAACGACAATTACAAAAAACTGTTTTCTCATCGCAAAGTCATGCGACCGACTCTTTCCCTCGCCGCAGTATGCACCACTGACGTCACTGCGCAGCATCCGCATCCGCGTGCATGCATCAGTGCATCATCTGCCGCCTGTCACTGTAACCGAACGCAAGATATCATCTGAGTCCATTCTCTTGTACCCGTATTGAGCTAACGGATATAGCGTAGCAAATTCAGAGTGCCGCCATGTTCCAATTTAAGGTAGTTCAGATGTAATTTCAGTTATATGATTCTCATTTAAACTTTTTATTTTCAACCTTTAGATTGTTAGCAATTCGAAAAAGAAATTCGATTTTAAACTTTGCATTTTTAGTATTAGGTTCTATAAAGCTAAAGCTAATTCTGATTGAGCCTTAAAGCAATACTACTGACGGGCGGTCCGTGCAATGTTATGCACATCTATTTGATCGCTTGGCAATTGATGCTTTGGGTCACTAAGCGAAATTTGCTTTGTTTTACGGTCATAGCATCAGCCTCTGATCAGCCTTGTTTCAATAAAAGTAAATTATGCTTTAAATTTTTAGATTTTAAACACTCATATTTAAATAGCAAATAATTACTTCTGGAGTCTGAAACTGTTATTTCTTAAAAATATGTTCGAGATAAGAATTTATTTGAAATGGTGATCAGGAATTAGGTCCTGATCAAGAACGGAAGCTGTTACGTTATTCTGATTCAGCAAACCCCGAAAACATCGAAATTCATCAAAATCACGGATTCAAAAATTTTCATTGTTATAAAACTTTCTTTTTGAGAAAGCACAAGTGTATGAATACAATTATTCGATTTATATATTATAAAATTGTAATTTCTTAAATGCGTGTTTCTGGTCAAGTTTCTGTAAAAAATCGATTTTTCACTAAAATTCTTTTAATAAAACACGCGCATTTACGACATTTTTAAAAATCGCATTGCCATTGATGAATACTATTAAATAGAGAACATACTAATTGATTACTAACTAAATACGTGTTTCTGTTCATAATCATGCTATTGCAACCTGTTCTAAATTCAAAGTAACTTTTCCAACCATTTTAGAAATAAATTTGACCAACTGCCAACAAAAGAAGCATTATCTCACAGAACTTCTATTCTCTCAAAAAGTGATTTTTGAAACATTCGCAGCTGCGCTCGAAACTACGTTCCTACCTCACTCTGACCGCCTTTTAACGAAGCCGCCGCTGCAGCAGCCTAGTCGGATTATTACGACACACACACACACACACACATACACACACGCCGCGACCGCGCCGCGTTTCCCTCTCTATGGACAGCAGCGCACCACGCCCCTGGTAGGCAAGCGCGCTTCCTGGAAACACGCGCCTGGGATGGTCTCTCTCGCGCTGTAGGCTCTTTTTTTTCAATTTTATTTACATCATCATGTGTGTATATATATGTATAAAGTAAACGCGAGTCTTACCAAACGAGTTTTTTTTAGAGGCTGCAGCAGTTCGTTTTTACGTTTATACGCGCGCATGTTTGTTTATCGTTATCCTCGAGCGCGGGCTTTATGGGTGCATAGTGCGCGAAAAAAAAAAGGAATTTTTAGGGTGACGGTGGGAAGATCGCGGCGTATTCACGATGGAGGAAAAGAGGACGAGACGTTGGATAATTTGTGTCGGGAGGCCTGGGAATGTAATGTGGGTATGAAGAGTGACGAGTTTTCGTGGATGCGTCAGAGCTTTGGTGTGTGTGTGCGTGTGCTGCACCGATTTCGATCGAGCTTTGAGAGATGCGCTCGGTGGCGTTGAATAATGATGGCGATGATTCATGTAATTGGGTCTTGTGGTTCCTGGGTCGTTAACGTTCTTGTCTGTGCGGGAGAAAGAATGGGACTGTGTATAGATAAGTATTTTTAAATTTGGAACACCAGGAATTATTAATTGGTGCGTTAATATTTATTATATTCTTTGACGAAAATTTTTTGTTTTTATAATCATTTTCAGCATGATATTCAATTTAATAGAAATTTCTGGATTGCTTACGTAAGTGGATATAAAATAGAATCTACATCTAAATAACAATATCGAAAGCGCGTAAAAAGAATAGAAGTAAGTTATCTATATAATTTTTTTTAAATAATCTCAAAAATAAAAGAAAAATAGAAAATAAATATGGGCGCAGAATCAACATGCCTCACTTGGAGTTTATTCAAAGCAATAATTTACAGTGTTTTAAAATCAACGGAGAAGAAAGAATTAATAGATACCTATAAGAAAACAATCCTCTTCAAGCTATAATGAAAGTGCACGAGCATTGCTGTCTACGTGTATAAGTGTATTCGATTCACGATCGTAAATCCTTGAATCTCAAGGATTAGGATTCATTGATCATTGTAAATAAAGTAATAACTCGTTTTAGATTATAAATACTTATTAAGTCTACTATCATTAAATGTATAAATTTAATTCTGTAACTACTTGCGTCAGAATATTTTAATAATTAAAAACCGTCATTTAGATCTTATGACATATTTTATAAACTTTATCTATACTGATTTAATAAATTGTTATATTATTGTAATAAAAGTACCTTCTTAGAAAAATTATCAACTTAATATTAAGAGTTTTTCTATTAAAATTAAAAATGTATTCGTTATAAAAATTATACAGTTTATATAAGGCATATAATTTTTCCTATAAAACGATTGAGTATTTTATTTCAATAGAAATCTTTTCTTTGTCTTGATTGATCTGCATTCCAGATTTCCGTGTCGCTTGAAAAATGTGAACTATTCACTTTTACCATTATATTCGTGTAACAATATCCGTCATAGAAATGCATTCTTTAGCAATGCGAATCGCGAATGCCTCGAGAGAAAGGTAATGGCGAATAAATACATCGTTATACCAACGAGAACCAGTAAAACTTTAAGATCCTTTATAGGCTTCTCTAGTTTAGAAATTAGTTCCCATCAATTACCGAACCTTTATGAATTTTCCGTGAATTCGCGTTTCGCTCCTGGCTTTTACATTTCACACCGCGCGCATTTTTTAATAAATTTACGATCCTACATCTATAAACAAGCGAGACGTGCAATTATCTCCAGATGAAACGGCGACGTAGAAATCAGCACGCATAATTCAATACGTAACACCGAACTTTCTGCATCCGGCCTGTCTCGCCAAATCCACTTTTTTCTCTCGCACTCCCGAAAGGAAGTACATTCGAATTATTATTTCCAAGCGCAGACCAGATCTATCCACGCGAGAAACTTTAAGTACAAACGTCGCCCACAAACCCGTTCATTTGCGCATAGGAAATCCACCTTCCGTCAAGTGCGCACGCGCATGATTAATTCACATTTCGCGCACTTGATGCATTGAATAATGCGGTTCATACTTATACGTAAAAACACTGTACTTCAGCATAAATTACGATCTCTTCTGCATCCGCCCATCAATTCTGCAAAGCGACATTACGATATGTGTGGGTATTACTGCGGAGTTCTTAGTTAGGTGAACTTTGACATATCACGCACATGGAAATATATAGATGTAATCCTTTTCTTGGTAAAAATTAACGCTTTTAAGATACGATTTATAAAATAGAAAAATTATAAATGTATCCGGATCGCTATAATTTGTATTACTATGGATTTCCATATATTACTGTGCTCCATTTATTGCACATAGAATTTACAATTTAGGTTTCCATAATACAAGCATAACAGTTAATCATGGTATGTATATTGCAGGTCGACTTTTTTGATGACGCATGACCAGCTTCAATTTCAATATCACGAAATAAGAAGGTACCTTTTTGCAGCTAAATCACATATATGAAGTGGTTATAAACATTGTAATATGATTTTTAACACCGTATTAGACTTGCCTCTTCCTAAGTAATTACTTTTTTGATCAATATTATTGTTGATTAATTCATTAATGTTTCTTTAATAAGCCAGATAAGTTCAGGTTGTAGGATGAAATAGAAAAAAGCGCGGGATATTGAAATTCCTAACCTCAAAATAAATGAACTTTCTTGACGTATGCAATAAAAATATATTTAAAACTGAAATGTAAGTTAGCACGAAGGCATTTTGTATAAACTTGTATGAAGATGCTTTTCAAACCCATACAACCGCGCGGAGCGCGTACGAAATTACTAGTATACATATAAAAAAGAAACTCTCTTTTTTCAGCTTTATAATATTCGTAGCAATACCCACACATGTCCTACAGTCCGCTTTACATCACTGCAGACAGCGACGCGTTATACGGAAAAATGTCACTCGCCCCGCGCACTGCTGCCGCATAATCACATCAGGCAGATAAATCACGCGCGCGGGCAACTTAGAGCCGGTGTACATACCTACATACCATACCGCCGTGACCGCGGAGAGAAAACAACAAACCGCATCACCTATAGCCCTCGCAGCTCGCCTATGGCCGATAAATCAGCTCGCGACCACGCACATGTGTATACTCTGCCCGTCTCTCTCTCTCTCTCTCTCCTTTTTTTGCGAGCAGGTATTATAGGTACACAACTGCACACCTCCATAAAACGGCCGCGAGGAATTTTTCATTTCCGCGCGCTCGCCAGGCTACGTGCAACCGCCTGCAGAGACTCCGAGTGGGAGAGAGAGATAAGCCGCTGTACGATAATAGAGAGCGCAAACAAGCGGTCGGCGTCAATCAAAAGGAATCCCGCGCGCGTGCAGGCGCTATGTACAGCGAATTATAGAATGTCTGCGGGTGGAAGTGGTCGTGTGCGTGCGTGAGTGAGTGAATGCGCGGTTATGCGGCACGCGAGCCGCGACGAAGCATCGCGAAAATTTCGAGTTTTGTGTGTAGGTAGGTGTGACGGCGATGTGGGCGAATCCAGTGTTTTGACTTTGTATGGGGAAAAAATTGCAAACACGGTATTATGTCTTTTGCACATGTTCTTATGTGTATAAGCAGGTAACATTCAAATGGTAGTGTAGCTCGGCTTCTTTTAAAGAATATTGTCTCCCATAAATACATAAAGATTTGTGATAGTTAAATAATGTATTATTGAAAATCAGTATAGCAGTCGCGCACTTTTTTTAGTTTATACACTTATTGTAGGTAATAATGAATTTGCATTTCGTGCTCAAACAAAGCGACCATTCAAAGAATGTTTAAAATAATTAGAAGATAACAAGAGCTCTATCTAAAATAGGACAAAGAAAATTAATGTCACCCTATTTATATATCATATCATAATAACAAAACAGTTGCCAACGAATTTGGTTTACAGGGAGAAATATTTTAGTTGTGCCATATTAAAACAGTATTTGTTAATACATTGAAAGATAATGCTTTAATTGAATTTAACAATAGGATGAGATCCGCTTAATTATTTTTCAAGATATATGAATTTTCTTAACAATTTTGATCATGAAACGCTAAAAGTGAAACGTTTTGTGGATTTGCCCATATACCTGTAGTGCACGAGAGGAAGCGAGGGAGGATCCCTGGTAGAAAAGTTCCCCATATGTTCGCCAGATTTTACTCTATTTTATAGGGAATGGCCAATTTCTGCTTAAAAGTCTGGCCAGAAACCCCGCTACCTGTCGACGTTTTCTCGTCAGAAACCTGACCAACTTATGGTTAATGAATAAATAAATAAAAAATAACGTTTAACGAATTTTTATAAGTTAATAATGATTATTATGACATGGATTTAATAGCTTATTGTTAATAGAATGCTAAGATATATTTGGGATAGATTAGAAATAAAAACTAAAAACTTATTTCATTAAAAGTTTTTTAAAGGTTAGAGTTTTATAATTAAATAAAACATAAAAAAAATCAAATAAATAATCGAATAAAAATTTTCATGCTGTTTTAACGCAGAAGTACTATAATGGGATTTACATTTTCAATAATTTTTTAGGGTTATGTAAGCTATTTAGATTTTCTATAAATTTCTGGTCAGATGCTGGTTTATTTCTGGCGAACTATTAGGAAACGGATCTGCCCAATAGATCGTGAACCGACCATCTAATATGCTTAATTTTCTACCAGGGATTATACGCAGTCTCCACGGTGAGATAATCTGCAGACCGGCGCAAAATACTACAGAATCGTTTTATCGTTTCTTTTTGTGCGTATGGTGCCAGAGTTGTTATACAGAAATTGCAGCATGGAGAATCGATGGCGCGAAGCCAGACTTCATCGAATTTTTCCCGATGACAGAACGAATTCGTACGAACGATTTCGCTCGTACAAGTATTGATGGACTTTTATCGATTGCAATTTTTTTTGCTGCAATGGATGAAGTTCGCGTGCAGGCGTTGGAAGTATTTCAACAAAAATGGTATAAAACAAATTTATACTTTTTTGCTTTTATATGAAAAACATATTTTAGCTTTTATAACGGAAACTCCGGCGAGTTATGGATTTTCACGCTCGAGCTTTTATGGAAGTTACGGTGTCGCTTATTTTAAAATGCTTCATGGATGTGAAGGCAATGTATATCATGATACGTTATTCAGTGATGTATGAGATACATTAATATCATCAACAATAAAGCTGTATACATATTGTAGTTATAAGTAACATACTCATGTACACATTTTGTAAATAAATAGTTAGGGTTATAATTTTTTAAAAGTTAATTCTTATAAACGGTGAATAAAAAGGAAAATAAAACTCAACTTCTACTGCATTGTAGTTAAATCACTCGTTGAAAATTTGTTTCCCTCTTTCTAAATAAAGCTATAATAAATTTATTCCCATTAAATTTTTTTTCACGGCGGAAATTACACTTTAGAGTCGAAAAATTCTTCCGCATATAAATTGCATTTTCGGAGTTAATGAGCTTTGCATGCATAAAGTGTTTACTGGAATTTCGACGCTAATAACTACACAGGCGTGAATAAATTTACTGAAATTAACTTTTATAAAATGCCTGAAACTATATACTTGCCCGTAACGGAAGGATATAAATACGGCAAAAATTATTGCGAAATTATATTGATTGTGTTTGTCAACGTCGAACGGCGTCGTAAGACGTTTATTTAACCTCTGATAAGGTAGGCGTTACTTTAAAATATATTTACTGAATTAATGCAGCGGAATGTGCTATACGTAATAGTTGCGTTCCCACGAAAAGCAGTTACGTAAAAATTGCATGGTAATGTTTCTATATGTGAGATAATATGCAAGCCACTTATAACTTATTACCAACAATTTAGATACTGTTTATTACAGTACATATAATTTAGAATAATGATTAAACATAATACGACAAATCCGTTTTACAGTATTCTTTAAAAGAAATTGCCTTAAACACGAAGTTTCTGAGTTGCTGTTACGAATTTCCAAATATAAAACAGTTGGTAATATCACGCAATGCATTCTACGACATTCATTAGAATTTTCACAATGTAATTTTTAAATAATAGAATTATTTTAACAAAGCTCTTACTCTTATTAAAATGATAATGAACAATCCCACTTGATATTACAGAGTGAGATGAATCACTAGTGATTCATACACAATTTTTTGGTTGAAATTGCTGGTAAATTGATAAGTTCATCAAATAATCTTTGTTTTCTCTAGGTTTGAATGTGTCATTAAAATACTTATTAATTATGATGATGATTATATGGTTGTTAGAACAGCTGATTACATTTTTAAATATTTATTATTACTTGTTTAAATCCGAAAGAAACAAGTTTCAAGCTACAAAGTTTTAAGTACATTAAGAGAAATTTTAAAGAACGAGAAAAAAAGAGCACGCCACTATAGTTACATAGATAGATTAGAAGACCAATGCTTAGGGCGTGATAGACTTTTATTTATGCATTTATATATGATTCTTAGAGACTCGAACTTCTAATCACGATAGATTTAACTCTATTAATAGAAATTAAATTGAATTGTGAAAGTAATTTTCAAATCATGCAAGCCTGACGAACTTTAAACTATTTTTTAAATCATCCATCATAGAATCGGACACTCAAAAATCCGTATTTTTTTTATTTTTATTTCGTATCTTTAAAAGTTCAGTATATTTAGTACATACACGCAAATTAGGCATTTCCTTTTTATTTTCTTTTAAAAATCGTGCATAACTACAAAAAAAAACAATCTATTTTAATAAATTATCACTGATTTTTGACATTGGAGAATGCTTTTAGATCTAACAAGTAATTTTTCTTAGTTTTCACATTGCTCCATGAAGTCGTATCTCAAAAATATTTTTAAATAGTAATTACTAATAACTTACTATACTAATTTAATCATTCATTTTATAATTTTTATTTTTCTAATTAACTCACTTAGAACCATAAGTGCGAAGCGCCTAAAAAATATTTATTAATAAAATCACCATCCTCCGATTTAACTTAAATCAATATAACTTGCTTTCCTCGAAAGCGAGATTCGACCACTTATAATGACTTTCCAAGTTACCCGAGTCTTTTCACAGTTTCTCCGAGTACGACTTTACGAACAGTAACCGTCCGCAATAACAAATCCCATATAAGAATTCCCAATGATCTTACGAGTAGACTCAAAAACCAATAACCACCTCACCAAATCACCTACATCCACAACACCATACACATACTCAAATCCCGCTACACTGTTTTTCCAGCATAACCGCACGCACACAGATGCAAAAGAAGCATCAACAGCGCAGCAGCAGCCTAGCGCTGCAGCAAATAACGCTGCGCGCGCGCGCGTTGCATAATCCGTTATATATGCGCTGCGCCGCCGCGTACACACAACACACACACACACAGCACTGACCGAGCGGCAGCGATGCAACGTAATTCGCGTACTCTCTGGCGCGTAAAGATTTAATTTGCCCAGAAAGCCAGGCCGCGCTCGCGTGGCCTCGAACGGCCGCGCGGCCGCCGAGGAATTGCCCGTAAGGCACGCGCGCTCCTGCTCGGTGCTGTATACCTATATCTGGTATGTATACGATATGCACTCTAGGCGCAACTTGCGAAATCTTTTTGCGCGTGTTTCACGCCGCGAATGGAGAAAATACAGCGAGTCGACGGAGGCGGTGTGCGAATAATAGAATAATATACGTTTGTGGGATGTGGGTGTATTTGTACAGCGACTTGTTGTTGGGTATATCGATGAATGATGCTTCGGTTGGAGGTGAGTGCGCGCGATGCTTCCGTTCTCGCGTGGGAATTATTGCACGGTGTATGGGGGTTTAGTTTAGCCGAGTGTGCTTGGCTTTGATCGGATATCAATTTAAACGGAATTGGTATTTTTTTTCAACGACAAATTGTGTGTTTCTCTTCTTGTGAAATAACGTTTTAAATATAATACTATTATGTAATTTAAAAATTTTGCAAAAAATAGCTTTTTTTAATTAGATTAAATTGTAGTTTATTTGCATAAAGATACAAAAAAATAATGGCAAAGGTATACAGTCAATAAATAAATAAATACATATATATAATGGTTAAATTAACCGGTAAAATAATAGTATGATTTGTGTCGAGGAATTATAAGTATAGGTATTGTATTGCACTCTCATCACATTTATTAAATAAACAGAAGAAATTATTTATATATATATATATATATATATATATATATATATATATATATATATATATATATATATATATATATATATATATATATATATATATATATATATATATATATATATATATATATATATATATATATATATATATATATATATATATATATATATATATATATATATATATATATATATATATATATATATATATATGTATAAGTGTAAATAGAACTATTCAAATCTGTAATATCCATGAATTACCTGTGGTTCACGAAAAACGTCAATTATTTTGAGAATTGCCATATAAACTGTTAATGTTAGACGCGTTTTTATCATTAAAAATCTTATATAATAAAATTCAGGAATGGAAATTAAAAATATATGTTTAAAAAAATCATCAGAGATCCTTCTTATAATATCATTTTAAATAGAAATCTTGAGTTTTATCTCGTTGCCGAGCACGGATACACCGGTATATTTTTTTCATATGTAAAACTGGTTTCTTGCCACTTTTCTTCCATGCTATTATGAGTGCTTTGTGTAACAACACTAAGACGTGAGTGGAAACCTAAGTATCGGCGTGATTACTTCACTCATATTGCGAGAAATTCAATTCCTTTTCTCTCTATTGCTGGATTTACAAGAAATGTGTTACAAGTAAATCTACGAGCATTTTATCGACACCCAAAAGATCTTGTACTTCATATATCGAGAACAAAATTCGAAAATACAACAAAATAAGCTTTTAGCAGGTATCAAATAATACAAGTGGTAAGCTCTTAAATACCGCAGGAAAAATAGACGTAAATTGTTTTTACGTAGATGGCTTTGTAACATCAACGAACCACTTAAATGCTACAAAAAATGCACATTAATATCGTCTTCTGTTACATTCCGAGAAAACTGCATTCATAACATGAGAAAATTTCGTTGTTTTCCCCAGATCTAATCTAATATGCAAATTTATTCCCTAATATATGCACATCAAATTCTACAAAACGGAGGAGCTTAAATATTTCATTTCATCGTGAATTTAAAAAGATTCTACACCGATAAGGGCATCGTGGAAGTGTACTAAAGAACGCCGAATCCCCGACGATTTTCCCATGTGTACCATTGAAGAAAGTGTTATTTGCAATAGCGCACGATTTGAATACATTAATATTTATAGGACGCAGAACAACTTAACGTTATTACGTAAGAAATGTTTATGAGGTATAACTATGTACGAATGGAAAAGGTAACGAGTGCAGTAGAGGAAAGAAATGGAATATGCATCATATACACACGTATATATACATAAACATTGCGTGTGAATAAATATTAGTTCAGCTGTTTCATTAACAAACGCGTGAGCCATCGTAAAAACGACTTGAGAAAGCGCGTATAATGCATTAGATATTTATTACCGCATTGATGTAAAAGTTTATTATACTGTCTATAAAACACTGACCTTGTTAGAAAGTATTGTTGTAACGGTGATTTTAAATTAACACATATTACACAAAAGCAAATTCATAATAAATATAATTCTACAATGTTGTTATTGCTTTATTGTGTTAGTTATATAATATAGTAAAGTGTACATTGTTTGTATTAACTTGCCAAGTAATTCTAGTAAATCATTTTTAATTGAAAAACGAATATAAAAACAGTTACAAATAAAAAAGTTCAAATGTGATCATACTACTGGAAAATAAGTAATACTCAAATCTAACAATGAATAATTTTTTCACCAATGCGATGACGCGCATTGTGTGTTAAAAAATGAATCAAAGTGACGCAATTTCTTTTAAAAAAGGGGTAAACATTTTCTGTTTGACGCATAATTAACAAAAGTACATTTTTTTGTTGTTTAAACGTGTAAGAGATAGTATGGCACAACTAGTCGAATTCCATGATATTATCTACTTTAAAGCTGTAGACTGGTGGCTTGCTTGAATTTAGGTAACTATTTAGAAGGCCGTTTATTATTTTTTGTTCAAATGCTGTGCTGCCGTAGTACATCATCATATTAGATAATGCGTCTATCAAAGTCAAACTTTTTTAGTCGTTACAAAGCTTAATAACGATTATCCACGCTATAAAAAAACTATTTAACGCAAGCACGCTTCTACATGCATGCATTAATCATGTTCCAATGCTCATGTAATTGATCCTCGTTCATCACATTTCATCTCCATCACCGAAATAATTTCTTGAGAAGCGTATTCATAATACTTTATCTGGCAGTGTACTATATCATTAGTATATTATTAACTTTATTTAACATAAACATTTCTTAAGACTATATTTTTTTACAAGTAAAAGAAAAATTATTCCTTGAGCGTTGAATATACTCGTATTTACTAATGATAGTAAATTCAGCATATTATTTTTATTCATTAAATCGATGGGTCCTAAGAGAAAAAGACTTATATCTTACGCGTTACGATTAGAAAAAACCTATTCTCACGCGTTACGATTAGAAAAGACCTATCTTGCGCGTTGCGATTAGAAACGTACTATCTTTTTTCAGGCTATTATGTAGGCTCGATTCGATACCTCACTTTAAATGACGTGACGATGATACTCTTACATCAGTAGTATTAAAAAGTCAATAAAAGTTATAATTTAAATTATCCTATAATCATTATATTCCTTCAAAGTTAATGTAAGAAATAACCCCAAATAAGATAGGTCGTTTCTAATCGCAACGTGCAAGACAGGTCTTTTCTAATCATAACGCGTGAGATAGGTATTTTCTAATCGTTAACGCGTAAGATAAGTATTTTCTCTTAGGACCCATCGAAATCATCATGCTACTAATTTTTCTAAACCAAGATATCCTAAATAACCACTTGACTCTATATTATACTTTGAATTAGTCTTGTATATATTATAATATCGTCTATTTAATTAAACATAAACTGTCAAAGTGATTAACTTTAGTTCAAATTTCGAAATCTGCTGATAAGTCCAGTTTTGCTAAAAATTGATGATTTTACATATATTCGCATGTTCAAGTCCCGCTGAAGGGTATTATTAAATCACGTGATCCGTATAACACGCTTTTAGGAAAACATGCTAATACATTTTTGTATTCTTTTATTGAACACTTCTATTCAAATTCATTATTTTTTCTTCAATTTCTGTCATTAGTTTCTTTATTTTATAAATATATATTCTCATGTTTAAATATTTTCTCTGTTACTTTTAGGTTAAAGCACCTCTTTAAACTTGGTATGGACATTGTTTATTTAGATTATATAAACTATTAGATAATTTGCCGTAAATTATCCGTAAAAGCTGCTTTATGTTATTATACCTTTCAGCGCTTTTGGCACTTGCCACTAGGTGTGCCACTTTTGCTTGGACATGCGAATAATCGTGCAATTTTACTACATTGAGTGCTGTCATTATATACATACTGGGTGTCCCAAAAGTATGAAAACGGAATAGTATGGAAAAGCATGGAAACCGCTTCCATACTTATGCGACACCCTGTATTACATCCTACATCTAATTATAACATGCTTAACATTGATCCCTCCTTTTTGCTCAGAGTTTAATAGTTAGGTTTTGAAGTTATACACGTTGAATTGTCAATCTAGTCATATCGCAAATTATGCTACTCAGTCTAAGTGTCTTTACAGTAGAATCTACACGCGACACACGGTCTTGACCGACTTCGTTTATACTGATTATCTTTAAATTTCAACAATATACGACAATTTAGCATTATTTTTCTCTTCTAAATTGCATTATTACAAATGCCAATTTCATATTCTACATTCTACTCCTTACATTAATCAACAATCAAACACACTCCAGTCCAAAAAAAAACCCCACCTTTATCTACATCGATTATCGACCGGCCATCTGTTCTCGCCTCGTCGCAAATGCCAACGGTCCCCGCCCCCGCATCGACGACCTTATCAATCACAATAGACCGAAAATCAAACGGACGAAATCAGCGCCCGCACCTCCTACACCTATCCCTATCTCTCTCTCTTCTCTCTCCGAACTCTCCCGATCGATCCTCGTCGTCCGCGCCCAGCCGCGTATATAGTCGCGCGATACTGGCGACCTGCGACTCCGCCCGAGTATATATATAGTACTATATAGATATATGACTTTCGAAAGAAAAAAAGCACCGAGATTTTTCGGACCAGCTCTGACCGTGTGTACACTTATATATATATATATATATGTATAACGGACCCGAGCCGCGTGCGCACCGACGTATAATTCAAGAGAGCGTTTCGTGCGCGCCGCGGGAAAGCGAGTCAGCGGCGGCAGGCAGCCTCGTTTCGCAAGTTGCTGCTGCCGCCGCAGACGAAGACACGAGAGAGTGTATATATATATATATATATATAGGATAAGCTCACGTTGTTGACCGCTGCACCGCGTCTGACTGTATACAAGACCTCATGCGCAAATAGAAGTGGAGATATGGACGATGGTAATCTATGTTGAGAGAAGAAGGATGAGTGGGTTGGACGCGGATGTATAGGTTTTCTTTCGTTCTTTTGGGTGTGCCTTCGAGTCGTTTCAGGCTGCGTCGCCAAAAGTGGCACCCTACTCTATAGTATATACTACAGTGTAACCCGTAGTAGGGTGCCACGTTTGGCGACGCAGGTTTCAGGTCAAGAATGATTATCGAAAGTTCAGACCTGTGAGAGGAGGAGGAGGAGGTTTGGGTTTGAGTGCGTGGGGGTGGATTGATTCATCGGCGGCCGAGACTGAGTTTTCAGGAATGGAGATTGTTGTGGAGATATAGCTTTTTTAAGGCCAGAGTTGCAGAATTAGAAAACTGAGACAGGTGTTCGGGAAATGGGGTTACTGGGTTTGCACGAAAATAATTAGATCACTTATTGTTTGGATTATTTTCAAGTTGTATGTATTACGTACAAGGACAAGAAGCACTAATTGACGATGTACGGTTAAGTTCATAACGTACAAAAAAGTAAATTGAGTGAAAACTTTCTTTTCCATCGAGGTGATGTATTAACAAGAAAGATTCAAAGCTTCCGGGTCATTTCAGGTCAAGAATATTGAAAGTTCAGGCTGACGAGGTTTAGCTTTGAATGAGTCGGATGTATAGATTCATTAAAGCGCGAGACCGAGTTTTCAGAGATAGTTGGGAAACAATGATTGTTGTTGAGAATTTTTCAGGTCAATGTTGCCAAATTAGAAATCTGAAGTAGTTTGGGAAACGAGGTTACTGGGTACTCATATATAGAAATAATTGGATCTTATTAACTATTCTTAAAATTCTATTGGTATTTTTTTATTATTTGCTCCTAATAGGGTAAAAACACTATATATTGACCTCACATCGACCACCGCTAGATTGTTAGTTTTATTAATTCATGCATCTTTATGAATCAAAATTAGAACCATAATGAGATTAATTAAATACTATTACCTTTATCCTATTGCATTTGAATGCATTGAATAAAAAGAAAGAAACACAACTATAATCGATGTTCTTTGATTAATTATTCATAAAGTACAACAAAATAATATATAAAAAAACACTTTTTGTTTCATCAAAGTGAACCATTAACAAATAGATTCAAATTTGAATAAGATACTAAATGCAAGCTTTACATTCTAACAAATCTACTTCGGAATTGAAACTTTAAACTACATTCTCAAAAATCTCGTGTTTCGCCAGTGCAGCTGAATATGAACCGCACTTATATGCGGTTTTAAATTCTGCCATCCTCATTTTGTTCGCCATGCATTGTATTTTTCGTAAATTAGTAATATGAATAATTTCTTATTTAATAATCAATTATTTATTTATTTCATTTATCTTTATTATTGATGTATAATATTTTCTAAATTATACGAAAATATTTTAGAAATATATGCAACAAAACTAGAAGGAAAATAACATATTTTGATCATCAGACTGAGAATCAGATATATTAAGCCAACACACTTGCACATTCTAAATAAAACCGAACTCATGATAACATGCACATAAATTAAGTATTGTAATTCCAAAATAGCAGAGGAATACCTCATTTTAGAATGCCAGAAATGGAACAATATATGAACAGATGAAAATATACCGCGTAATATTAACGAATACCTTTCAGTTACCTTATTCAATATCTCTAAACATATTTACAGAAAAGTAACATAGAAAATTAATTTTAACGAAATAAAATACGATAATATACAACTATGGTAAATTAATGCAACAACAATGTAATACAATAATTTACCTTTCAAAAATATGTGTATAATATATGTTAATATTATGTACAAATTGTACATTTATAACTGCATGCAATTATTATATGAAAATCTAATGTAGTAGTGTCTACAATGACTAATGACTAAATTAGTATGTCATAAATAAATAAATAAATAAATTAATAAATAAATAAATAAATAAATAAATAAATAAATGAAAGACAAAATAATTTCTAAACGATTCACTCAATTTCTGTATGTTTCTGAGAGAGGGAATGACCGACGCACTGTCGAGTCTAACGTGGCAGCGAAAAAAGTGCATCACTTGACAAACGTAGCAATGGTCGCGAGAGAGATAGAGAGAGGCATAACGCACATTCCTGGGCGACTGCGGAATTCCTTTTTGTTAACCGTAATAAGCATTTGTTCGTTAATAGAGGTATTTTCCCATTCGGTGTTTGAAAAACATATACTGCACTGCGAGTGTATGATTTATAGATACGTTCACTTTTTTTAAAGATACGAGTATAAATGCTTATTTTTGTCTGATGTTGTTAGCCCGCATATGAAAAATAGGAAAATTATGACAACGAATGGCTGTTAACTTAAAAAAAGTTTACTATGGAAATTTCTCGGGAAAGGTATGGTCGTAGTTAATATTCCGTCATTTTTTTAATGACGCGCGTTTTTAACCATACACGATTTCAATGTTACGAAGTTTAAAATTTGAGAGATTTCATTATTTGATTCAACTAGTTAAGTTTTATACATAATGATAGAACCTAATAGAATATAAATCATACAATAGTTAATTGTTTATAATAAGAATTGTAAAAAATAAAACTTGTATACTCATATAAAGAATACTAATTATTATCATTATCATTAAAAAGCATTTTAAATAATTATTTAAATTACTCAGTTATATTGTTCTGAGAAAATAAATATTACGTGACTGTAATTAAGACAGCTTATACGACCAACATAGCATATCTCATCACTTAATCAACAGTAAGTAAATATTCCACCTGAATTTTTAATATGAAAAAATGTTGTATCAAAAATAATTATTTCGTAAAGTTTAAATTTTTGTCAAGTAGATTTACAAGTTCCTTTTCACTCGTAATACGTAATAACGTTCGTTGCAGATGGAAAAAAACATTTGAAACTGGTTACATTTGATCGATGCTAACCTAAAGCGTGATTTTTGTTTCGAGATCTCTTGGCTTGCTGGGTTTATAAAAGAGAAAGTATCTTGAAATTGAAGTTGACACTTTGTTGCTACACGCAGTCAGCTAAACATTCATTATCGTCTCAGAAGGATAATTTCAAATAGAAGTCAACGAACTGAATAAATGTGTGCAATTCCAATATATAATTTTTCAATTAAAAGAACCTATCTATATAAAAAGCATAAAAAGTGTATGAACCGTAGATATAAATTAATCCATTGATCAACATTCATTTTATTGCGATCACAAACTTTGTATCCATTAAATAAAAGGAGAGATTATACATTTCATCCTGAAAATATGAAGTTATCAAGTTTAAATGGACAATTTAACCATCAGTCGACAATAAATGCATCGCCGCGCGTGCGAACGCAATGCAAAAATGGCTATCTAGACAAGACCCCACAAGTTGATAAGGTCATCCGCCCCTGGGGAAAGACCATCCGTGTACACATACATATATATATATATATATATATATATATATATATATATATATATATATATATATATATATATATATATATATATATATATATATATATATATATATATATATATATATATATATATATATATATATATATATATATATATATATATATATATATATATCACAACGCGCATAAGCGGTCCCTCGTGCTATTGGGGCCCGACTGCTGGCCGCCGCCGCTGCCGGTTTAGATACTTTATCATTTTTTTTATATCCTCTCTTTCTCTTTCTCTGTTGCTTTTTCACCTTGCCCAACCGGTTGCCGTCTCCTGTGCGTGCGCACGCGGGCACGAGCGTGTAAAGTCGTATTTATACGTGATTTTCGATAAGTCGAGAAAAAAATCAATTATGAATCGCTGAACTATGGACGATTGCTACGTGATGATTTACGAGTTTTTCGTTGTTTAAATAATAACTTAGAAAACGTATGGAAAGTTAGGGGTGAAAATGTTGTTTGAATTGTATTTTACACGATATGGGCAAATGTAATTGTTTAAATGATTAAGATATTACTAACTGTTTATAAATACACGAGTGTATTGTCAACGGACTTCGTCGCGTTTGCCTCTTGAAATATTTAATTCTAATCAATACGGCGAAGCGTATTTTCCTGTTTCGCAGACTCACCCTAAATTGCGTTAATTTTTAATGTGACATCGTAGGCTGTCCAGAGTAATTAATTTTTAACAGCGGAAAAACGACATGAGCGTGAATCGAAAATTAAGGTGCTCCTAGCACGAAATCAATTACTCATCAAATGCTGCTACATTTATAAAATTATTGCGGAGGTTACTGACCTTTCAGCGAAGAATATTGATTTCCAAGTTTATACTCAAATGGCGATATTGTCATTTCTAATTAAGGAGTGGACTGTTTTAATACCGTTACATCTAATTAAATTATCAATTTACAAATGAGAATTTTTTTATTTATCACGGCGGGATCGATAGGTCTTGAAAAAATGTAATCTCATGAGTACATCGTGATAGAGAATTATCTAGTTTTATCGAGACCTCGATTATATGCAATGTCAAACTAGATAGATCTACGTAGTTCTAGATTATTTTCCACCAGGGTACTGAAATACACTGAGAAGAATTATATTATATTATGGCAAACATTATAAATTATGTAGGAAAATTTACTACTTCTACATATTATGTAAATTCGTTTAGCGTGATATACAATATGTCAGCGCTGATTGGTTGAAAACGAATTCAAGGTTTTATATATTAACGATTGTTGACTTTCTATAAAAAATATCATATTTACAGTAGAAATAAATGTTTAATACTACTATAAGTAATGTAATTTATATTATAAATATGGTAATTTGTATATAAAATCCTCCAAGTCGTGTATATAACATACCCGGAGCGAAACTAAATAGCAAAAATTAGTTTACTACTTTCTTTATGCATTGTAGACATACTTGATTTTTTCTATATAAAACATTATCATATTTTTATAATACAAACTGCTAAAAGAATATTAAATTTTACAAAAAAATTGTTCTACAATATATGCCCATTTTCAAGGATTACGAGTAAGTTTTCCATAAAATGCCATTTTTGTCAGCACACGTTTTGCAACTGATTCTAAGCTCACTGCAGCACTTTAATTTCCAACCTATACCCATCCTACAAAAAAAATACGTTCTCCTTGCATGTACGCATTGAATTCAATATTCAGCGGATGCTATTCGGCACCCGGGGATTTTATCACAAAAGAAAGAAAATTCCCCAGTGTATGATGCATCGCGCTGCACCAGCAATTGACGCAAAAAAAATGCAACAGCAGCAGCAGCCTCTAACCCGGCGTACAACCGAAACGCGTATCGCACGCTAGAGAGAGAGAGAGAGAGAGAGAGAGAGAGAGAGAGAGTGAGTGAGAGAGAAAATTCTTCGAAAATAAAATTACACTCGATAATCCAGCTAACTCGTCAATAATAATTGCATTTACGTAATTCCCAGGTGTATAACGAGCTTTTCTCTCTCTATCTCTCTCTCTCTCTCTCACTACATGACGTGAAAGTATATAAGCCTCTAACACGCGCATACTCTCTCACACACACAAGCGCATGCACGCATAACTGTAAATACTTTTTTTTCTTTTGCATCAGCCACACGCTGCTCGATAGTCAAGTGTGTATGTATACGCATACTTGTATACGCCCGCGCCACGCGTGTGCGTGTGCGTTGTATACAGCCGTTAGAGAGCCGATAGTATCAATCGCGCAGGCAGAGAGAGAGAGAGAGAGAGAGAGCGCGAAATTTTTCGGAAAATTCCCGCAGCTCTCGTGCCTGCATAATTGCGCCTCGACGCGTCGCTCGGCGATTTGCATTTTAGCTTGAGAATTCAGCTCGCTTTGTGTTATACTGCGCGCTCCGTTTCGCCCTTTTGTATATACTGTTGCGTGGATATATACGGTGTACTGTTACGTTAAATGCGATTACGGTGGTGATGCAATTGTTAAATTGCTCGGCAATTAAAACATAAGGGAAATTAAAATAATTATATACGAAGCTTGCTCTTGCGATGTTATGTGCAGTGTATGCGCGAGGTGTAATTTTTGGAGTAATATAATCAACGAAATTAAATTTCACTAACGACGGGAGAAATTCACAGCTATGTAGCTGTAAGATCATAAGTAATACACTCGTCTGTTCCATTGGTGTCAGGCATGAATATATCAAGCAGATTTTATTTTATACCGCTGTGTTAGCCTTAATGGTTTTTTGATTTTTATTAACGTCTTATCAATCCCCATGAAAAAATGCACGTACGGCCGAATACGACCGAACTGGTAAAGTACTCTTTCAGACTTTGTCGGTATTAGCAAAAGATATTGGGCCGATGTTGTAAACATATTGGAATTATAAGAAGTTGACAGCACTTCACAATGTTTTTTGTTTTATTCAAAGCATTTGAAAATAATGTATCTTGCATTTGCTGTACTCAAAATTTACACTACTTCTTTAACTTTTCTTCTTTAGAAAAACATTCTTCTCAAATCAAGTAAAACCTAGAAAGCCCGCGTTTTCGACAAACATCCGTATAAAACTCGCACTACAATAAAAAACAATCCAGACCTTTCCAAGCCGCAGCAAAGCACAAAGAGCGACGCCTAATAAAGCTTTCAAAAACCATGTATATACGTGCCCAGGTACGCCAAGGCGATAAATAAGTTAAGAGCTCGCACGAATGAATTATTTATTTGTCCATCGGATTAAGAGGAAATTCCAGACTCGCGCGCTCGGCAGGCGCTAAATTTCGCGCTCGCGGTCGATCGACAAATTTCGTCGCCGCCATCGTGGTCTCGCGACGAGGGCAGCTATATAAGCATCACTCGTGCGAACTAGCGCCGGGCGAAATTTGCATAATCACACGCAGACGCTTGAAATTAGCGCTTCCCCGTTGTCTCTCGCGTTCGCGTCCCAAAGTTATACAGCGTGAGAAAAGAGAAGCATATACCGTGTGTCGCGGGCTGGTGACTCCAAAATGAATGGTGCGAGTGTGAATGAGTTAATTTTGCACCCGGATATGTGGTCTCTCCAATCAAGAGGAATAATGGTTGAATGAGGAATCTCGTTGTTAACTGAACATTTTTGGGGTTAAGTTCGGAAGGAAGCACTTTGATTCAAATAGAAGTTTCTTTTAAGAACTTGGTTGATGAGTATAGGTAGTGAAGATTGTATGCGACTAAGGCGACTAAGTTAACTATGCACTCAGAAAAGTAATCTCATGAACTGAAACTTTTCCTTTGTGTTCAAAGAGGAATCATTTTTATTCAATACGAATCATCTTCTAAAATTAAATCTTCGTTGAAAACTGTTCGTGAGATTTCTTGGTTCACAAAACTATTGTGGTTGCAAAGTAAATACGTCTCGGATAAGACAAAGCAGCCATAGATAATGTTAACTTAAAATAGTAATTTGTTCTTGAGATAGATAACAAAAGTGACCATAAGTGTTTGTGTGGACTATTTTTGAACTTTTGTAAGTTGTATTTCTCTCTCAAGTATTTTTTAATCGAAATTACACTTCTTTCTGAATCGGCTAATATGCATCGGCCATTTCAGAGTCGTAATCATATTTTGTTATACATATAACAATTTTATAACAAATTTTATTGCAAATATTTCTGAATTCAGCTTGTATTTCCAAAATTCATTCATTTTTAAATAGGAGCATATCTTTTTTCGCTCGACAATTACGTTTATCTTGTAATAATTCAAGCTGAAACTGAGGTTGTACCGACTTATCTGTATATTTAGATAAGATCTACTAGCTTTAAATCATAGCGCATTTCGCCTCCACAGATTACATCCGTTTTCATTATCGCAAATGCTGTTTTCTACAACCACGGACTCCAAATTTGTATTAAGGTGGTTTTTTCATGAAGGGGCAGAATATTAGCGCGCTTCGATGTGTCTTAAATATTATTTTGTTCTTTTGATATTAAATACATATTTTGGCAAAGGTATCGTTAATAACTTACTTGTGTAAAAATGTATTATGCTAAAAATGTAATACATAATTTGTACTGCTTTATTTGTCATTTAAAATTTTAATACACGCATATATGCTTTTTACTGTTGCGTTTATTATATCAATAACATTTTATTATTGTATAATAACTTCGAACATCTATGAATGATTTTTTTAAATTTTCTACACGTCATAAACGTTTAAACAATTAGAAAAACGCGCATAAATTATTAGATTATTTCTTGATTTTAAGGTCGGTAACTTGTCATGAAATTGTACATAGAAAATTATTAAAAAACAAGATAAGATAAAGTTTATTTTCAACTCTATGTCAAGCATTACGATATCATCTGATCGTGGGTTAAGTTTTATTGATTAGAACTAAATTTCTAATCATTTTTAATATACTCGTTATCGTTAATTGATCGATACGAAGAAGACACTTTAATTCGAGGAAATTATGAATAAACGGCTGTTCAAACATTTGAAACTAAAGATTAAAAAATTTGTTTAAGATCTATTTTTATCAACATAAATGTCAGATGAAAAACTGAACCACAGACGGTAAATATTAAATTCTTTGTATGCGATTCTCATCGACTATTTAACAAGGACTTCATTCTAATTAAAATGAATTCATAAAAATCATAAACGGAAACTCGAAAATTGACGTCTAATTGTAAGGTGAAATTTGGTTAAAGCCTACTTTCATGAACATAAATGTCTGATAAAAAATTTGTCTTAGTTGATCATTCTAATCAAAAACTGGGGGCCCGTTCTATCTTCAATTTGTCGTATAATCCTCATCGATCACTTAACGAGGACCTCAACCTCAATATTATCCTCACAATTTCTCCACAAACTCAAACTTCAATCTAACAATGTTCAAATTAACAAAGTATCGTCAAGTTCCCAGATTTCTATCACGATTTTACGAATCATTTCCATTCATTTACGATAACAAAAAACTTAAATTGAAAATTAAGAAATAACAATCATGTGTAAACTGAAAATTCGGAAATGTCAATAAGACGAGGATTGCTGCTGAGACCAAGACTTTCTAGGTCTGTTTATAATTACAAAAATGTACAATTAGTATTATGATTGAAGTTCTTAGATTTTATAAATTATTATGGAAACCATGGTCATTCATTATAGAAAAATTAAACAATGATAGGTATGTACATCCTGCCAATACTCTCATTTTCTCGAGACCAAGATACGATCGCCGCAGACCCAGCTTTTAATCACTTCTTTCACGTTCATCATTTTATATTATGTACCTATCTGAAAATTCGAAATAAGTGTCAATAAGACTAAAGCTGCCGCCGAGACCAAAACTTGCTCGCTCTCTCAATAATAATTCAACGTACAATTAAGACTTGTCAATCTTAAAAATCATGTTCATTCATTGCAAAACCTTCAAGTGACGACGTATATCCTGCGGATACTCCAAGACAAGAGCCTGCCTCGTCCTCTGCGGCCAGCCCAACACAACCCACTCTATCCCCATAAAAAGCAATCCCCATCCTCTACCCCCGACCAACCAATCGCAAAAACGAAACTGGGTCCTCGACCTCGCACCATCCTCTCTCAACTCTCAACCGTACATATATCAGCATTACCTCAGCGAGCAGGAGCAGCAGCAGAAGCAGGAAGCAGCAGCCGCGCTCCGTGGCCATCCTCCTCGTCATCGTCATCCTCTCTCTCCTCTCTCCTCTTCTCCTCGCACTGCACACACTACTGTCCTCTCCACTCCTCCGAGCTCTAAAATTCCTCTTTCCTCTCTGTGCAGTCTCTCTCTCTCTCTCTGTCCCTCGCGACGACGCGGACCCCGCCAGAGCGCGCCAAGCCTGCGCGGATCGAACACCCTCGCTCTCGCGCGCGCGCGCGCGCCACTTCACTCCGCTCCTTCCATCCTCTTTTTCTCCTTCTCTCTTTCGCAGCTCGACTCTCCTGGAATATACACAACACACGGCACAGTTATACGCGCGCGCACCCCCTGTAATCTACCTCAGCCTCCGTTTTTTACGTATATATATAGCTATATACCCGGGAGAGCACACCTCTGCCGATCCTCGATCCTCTTTATAAGTACAAGCCTCCTGTGTGTTTATAAGATACACCTGTGCATTGTCGAGTAATATATTCTTATCTATAATCTCTCCGCGCTACGGTCGTTCACGTTGACGTTGACGTTGACGTTGACGTTGACGTTGACGTTCGTGGTGCGCCCAGCGTGCAGGCCTGCAGGTGATGCAGTCGCGCGCTTTGAAATCCCTGATGATGTATCTCCGCGCTGGCGAGGGCCATCACGAGAGGAGGGCCCGGTGTCCAGCAGCAGTGTAAGGCCTCTCCCGTCTCGCGCTGCAGCCGGCCAACTGCACCTGCTGCTGCTGCTGCTGGCGTTCGTCCTGGTATTGGGGCAGAGCTGCTGCTGCGCCCGTGGCCATGCTCCTCCACCGGAAGTCCAGCTCCGATTCCTTCTCTTCTTCTTCTTCTTCTGCTTTTTTGCTGTGCAGGCTGCTGCTGCTGCTGCTGGTTCAGCGCTCCGCTCGCCTCGTCATCCTCTGTTTTTTGTCGTGTGCGCGTGTATACACGGCTGTAACCTCAAAAATCGGAGTGGACTGACCCTGCTGGCCCAGTGATGCCTATCGTAGATACGGATATCTATTAGGTATCGACGAGCGGGCTATGTTTTGAACATTCTGCTAGCTGGGTCGTGGGAATTTTTTGTTGTTATCCTTGCCCATATTTCGGAGCGAAGAGACGGTGGGTTATTAATTTCCTTGGCACGGCACTGCTCTGAAATATCTCTCTCTCTCTTTCTCTCGTTCTCTCTCCACGTTTCTTTCAAGGTTCCGTTCGTTCGTACGTTTCTCTCCTATAGCCTTTCACGCCTCGCTCCTCGGGGCACTGTGCGCGCACTCCTAATCCTCGAGTGGTGCGCGCTGCACTTACAAGTACACACACGCGCGCACACGATGTACAGCACGTACATATACGCACGCGTGTTCTCCCCGGGCACACAACAACACACACCCTCTCCCCCTGTGTCGATCTCCTCCTGCTCCCTTTTTGCTCTCGCGTGTATACCTATGTGTCTTTCTCTCTCTCTCTCTTTCTCTACAGTCTACAGCAGACGTCGGGACCCGACGAGACTACCACTTATACGTACAGCAACACTCCGCACGCCTACGCGAGTATAATACCCGACGACGAAATGATCCTGATTCCTGCGAGAGACAGATATATATTTCTTCCTTCCACTGACGCCTGCTCGAGCTGTGCACGCGCACTCGCGATCAAAAACCAGCACCCATAGTCCTCGCGGATGCATCCGGACTGTACCTATGCACGCGCATTACATTCGTCGCGTGCATGTGTGTGTACGTGTGTCCTCTCCGCTCCTTCCCGTTTGGGTGAGTGAGTTGGTGTGTCGCGCCAGGGCAGTGCAGCAGCAGCAGCTGCGCGCGTGCAGCCAGCAGACGGACACAGCTCTCTCGCTCTCTCTCTCTCGCTCTCGTTCGCTCTCCTCTCGCGATCGCTGCACTCGCACGACTGACCGTGTATGAGTGCTGCTCGCGGCTCGCGGCAGCTTGGCTTCTCCCACTCCTTGGTTTCTTTTCTACACGCGCGTGTATATAGGTATACACACGCGCCATCTGCCACCTAGCGAGAGTTTCTTTCTCGCTGTGTCCTTCTCTGCTCTGTCTCCACCGTGCGCGTTGATAAAGCAGCTTGCTGTAGGACTTTTCTTATTCAATGCCATTTACTGCCACTTGTAATAAGCAAAAGATAATTATCATTCAAAAAAATTGAATAAAGTTTACTGTATTTACTTAAATTTTACAATTTATCGTAGTGGTTATCGTATTATTAGCGGTATTCAATACCGAAAGTTAAAGCGAGATGCTAGTGGAGACAGGGCCATTATTGTGTTCTGACGAAGCGCCGAGGCACGCTGCTGCTTGCCTGGAGTATAGGTTAGGTTGTTCTCGTATACTCTGTCTCGCTCTCTCTCTCTCTGTCATCTGCAGCATCGCGAGAGAGAGAGAGAGAGAGAGAGAGAAAGAGAGCCGTGCCGCTGTCAATGTATGATGCGCGCGAGTAAAAGCGAGACGGAGATAGGTGGGGTGTCTAAGGGAAGAGGACAAAGAATGAGAGACAGGTAGAGAGAGGAGCGTAAGGTGGACGTGCCAGTGCCCCGGACCCTCCGGCTCGACTGGCGCGGGCCTTCATTCATGAATATTCCTTTGTTTACATTTTCCGTACCTGCGACAGTGTAACGTGGAAATCAGCTGGAGAATGAAAGTATTTAATTTTTTTTTATTTTTTTTTGTAGGCGAATGCTGGATAGGAGCTATTGGTAGGTGCGACAGCGTGTGTTTCAATTGTCGGGGTACCGTGACTTGATCTCCGTTACTGCTTACGTGCTTTTACCTTGTGTGTATAAAGGTGAGTCTGCGTTTACGTTCGGCTGGAGCATTATTTTATAGCACTAGAATGAAATAGATTGAAAATTTTACTCGAGAATGTATGTTTATTCAAGTAAAGGGGCGTACCAGATTCTTTTTTTTCGAAATTCGTAAAAAATTTGTAGTAATCTACCTTACCGGCTACTGGTTTTTTATTTAAATATTTGCGTTGTCTAGGTATGACTCCGAATTACAAATTGTATCCTATAATTTTCTTTTAATGCACGAAATTCTATAATTTTCAACGCGAAATTCATTGGATATCAAGAGCATCTTGTGTAACTGGAAACAAATTATACTTACTGTTAATGGTATATAAAAGATATTTGTGCATCCTCAATTAAAATAAATCAGATTTATAAAAATAAAAATAAAACTATTTATTTAATAATATTAACATGAAATTTCATGTGTTTTGAAAATAAAATATAGATAATTGATTTTTAATCCATATTTAATCTTCACATTGCCTTTTAGTAATGCACAATTTTAATTATAATGTTGGAAAAAACATGTATAATTAGTTTCAAAAGGTTTTCAAAAACCTAATGCGCAAGAGTAATATGAGTATTAGAAAATTTATGTTAGATGCTCTAAAAACCGTTTTTGAAATGAAAAATGTATGAGAGATGTTTGATTATAAAAGTGAAATTGAAGATAAACAAGTAGGTAAATATTTTTGCATGCTTTGTAAAGGTACTGTAAATAATAAAGAAATCATTTTTCACTGAAAATAAGCAGAGACACCTCTCCTGCTAAAAATAATGTTTGTGGATAAATGTGCAAAATCGCGTGAAAACACATAAACAACGCTGCCAACTGGTTTAGCACTCTGTTTTCTCTGCATCGATTTTTTTATATAAAGAAACGCTAAAAAGAAAATTTCCAACCTTTTTTGAAACGTACATTAAGCTCTAAAATATCTGCCCTTTATTGACAAATATTCATTAATGAAATGTGGTACTGCGTGATTTATAATATTGTTATTAAAATATAAAAAAAATTAATAAATTATAAAAAGAAATGGATAAATTCAAAATTTTAAATCGTGTTTCGTTCAGAAAAATAACTTGAAAGAATTGTTATACTTATATAAAAATTGTAAGGAAATTTCGCCTTCCTTATGAATAAGTGCCCATTTTTACTTCTGTAATGTACAAATTTACAATAACTTTTTTTCTCAATTTTTAAAAATTAAAAAATGCAGTTCTTCAAGAGAAACCACATTAAAGTAACTATAAGATACACTAATTTGAACGAAATCACGTGAGTTTTACGGATATGTACATTTTTTTGACATATCAAACGTTTCAAATGATAAAATTGATTTTATGCCCATCTCAAATGACGAAAATAGACACTTTTTGTCCGAAAAAATGATCAGCGGGAAAAAAGTGACTTCACTAGAGACTAGTTCAAATTCCTTTATTTCATCAAGTTCTACCAATAACCCTGATTTTCGATTGTATTTTAACAATATTCTCTTTTTACAGTCTATTAGTCCCGCTTTTCAAGTCAAAAAGTGACCACAGTTGAGATGAGCATAAAGTACTATATGTAACTCGAGAAAAAGGTCGATTTTTCCCTTGGGTGATACTGTATTAAGGGGATGTTGGAGCTAAAATCGTTTTCTTTTAGTGATTACTTTTAAAATATAGAATGCAGGGAAACCTTAAGAACAGAGCACCGTAGTGCTTTTTATAATAAAGCTTTTGCATGCAAGATAAAGTTGATCTGATGAGTTATTTTTCTGATTAATTGGAAATACAATAGGGTGTTTACGCATTGAAACCTAACCTCAAAATTGTAATCATACCAAACTTTTGCTAATAACTTCTTTTAATGTAATTTTACAGTAAGATTTAGAGCTGAGCACCGTAGTGCTTACTATAATGAACCGATCTGTACAAGATAAAGTCAGTCGGACTTGTAGTTTTTACAAACAATTGAAAATACAATATAGGTCGGACAGCAAAAGGGGGGGCGGGGCTCCGACATCCCCTTAAATGATACCAATATTTTACATGCTGCATTCGAAGTGGTATTTTAATCTTTTTTTAATAATAATTTCATGAATGAAGTTACAGAAATATTACTCTCGCGTTTTAAGTCTCCTCTACTAAATGTTTATAAAATTTATTTTAATTTTTTTTTGCTTTCCAAATTATTTTTGTTAAAATATTTTTTTAAAGTTTTGTGTTGCCGAGATATCAGTTATATAGAAAATTTCATCAGTAATATTAAACATTAGAAGTATTTGACCTTTTCTAGTATATAATATTTTATATTATGCATACATACGTTAATATATAACAATGTTTTTAGCAAATATATTTATATACTTAATAAATTATCACTGTCACTTCCAAAGGAAAATATAAGAAGTCTTTTAAGATATCGTTATCCAACAAAATACGTTTTTTAACATTTAATTATTTATACGTTTGATATGTCAAAAAGAGGCATATATTTGTAAAGTTAATGACATTTACTTTCTATTTGTGTATCTCACAATTACTTTTAAGTTGTTGTTATTAAATAATTCCGATTTTAAATTTCTGAATTTGTTAAAAATGTAAAATAGTACATTATGTAACAAGGGCAAAAAGTCGAATATAATTCTCGAGTTACATATAGTACTTTAAGCCCATCTCAACTGTGGCCACTTTTTGACTTGGTAAGCAGGACTAATGGACTGTTAAAAAACAATATTGTTAAAAGACAATCGAAAATCAGGGTTATTGGTAGAACTTGATGAAATAAAGGAATTTGAACTAATTTCTAGTGAAGTCACTTTTTTCCCGCTAATCATTTTTGCGGGCAAAAAGTGTAATTTTGGTCTCGCTTTTGCGGGCAAAAAGTGGCCATTTTCGTTGAGATGGGCATAAAATCAATTTTATTAAAATGTAGGTTTATTAGAAGTAACTCAGCAGAGAACTGATTAAATTTATAAGCCAATAATTCACTATTTTTATTTACTTTAAGAACATAGTATTGTCTATAACATTCTTTGTAACATTGTCGATTATACCTAAAATCACTCTTATTAATGTAAAAATTCAATAGATGTTTGTGCAAAGCATTGTGGCAAAGCAGTTAGCAGCGGTTTTTTAGAATTAGCGCAAAAATTATTTACTTTCAATAGTAGATTCTCATTATTGGGAATAAAAATTGGTCTTACGCCATCTGGTGGTTTCAGTATGGCGGCCGAGAGGAATGATATGTGCTCCCAATATTGTAATTATTCAGTCATAGCTATTTAGAAAAACGCAGCGTCTATAAAGACCTCAAACATTTCCCTTTTGTGCAGAATAATTATCAATACACCACTTGGTTATGTAGAGCAACCACAGAAATAAAAACAAACACGAACCAATAGTCATAAATCGTTAGATAATAAATTATAAAAAAGTATTCAAAAGAATATTCGTCGAATACTTAGCTCGAATACTGAGTATTCGTCGAATACTTAGCTCGAATACTGAGTATTCGTCGAATACTTAGCTCGAATACTGAGTATTCGTCGAATACTTAGCTCGAATACTGAGTATTCGTCGAATACTTAGCTCGAATACTGAGTATTCGTAAAAAATATTTGTCGAATACTTTTCTTGAATTTTAAGTATTCGACGAATACTTTTTCGAAGACTGAATATTTGAAAAAAAGTATTCAACGAATACTTTTTCGATTATTGAATATTCGTCAAAAGTATTCGACGAATACTTTTTTCGAATACTTTTCTAACTGGTCTACATTGCACTTATTTAACACGTAAGACCTATGGAAACTCGAATTTTTCCTTGTTTTGAAGTTTTAATTGCAAAATTAAAACCATAATCTAATAAGTACTTGTGCTCATTTTCACTCGCAAAGTGATAAATTTGACCTAATCTTTTGTATTACTTATTTCTTCATCAATCTCTATTTTACCCCTGCAGGGGGAAATTAAGTATCACTTGCGACGTCTAAGATACGAAGTAGGTACACTCGACGTGGGAAATTTCTGGTCGAATGCGTTTGAAATTTTTTGACATAGGTACTGCAATTTCATTGGAACTCGTTGAATCGGACTCACATTTTTGCTAAGCTCATTGAAGGATTTAAAACGCATTCGACCAGAAATTTCCCACGTCGAGTGTACATACATAGTATAGGATACACGGTACTCCTTTCATATTCAGAATTTCGAATATTTACGCTAAATGTGGTTGCATTTATCTATTGGTAATTTTATAAATAAGACATTAAAATATACTTCAGAAGTGGTAATTTGGTTTGAAATAGGATATATATATATATATATATCCCACAAAGGGACTATTTTGCCTCGCTCTCTCCTAGTAACGTCTTTACTCATTGTGTGAAGAAATACACCCCCGATATCTGAACTTTAAGTCTGGCATCATATTTGACGTGCCCCCTCATGCTCTATCAATATTTAATTGGCTGTTGCGCTGGTACCTATCCTGCGGCAGCTCGTTGTTGTTCTCGCCATCTTATTGGTACTATCGTCACACGTCAGCTTCATTACAAACTACAGCACGTGCTCGAAGACCAGCGGTACGACTGCAGACGCACCCTAATATTTAAAATACACACAAGAACAATAATAGAGAGGGAGGAGAAACAAGTGGCTGCAGGTCGGCAGCTCTCCGGACAAGAGAGAGAGAGAGAGAGAAAATTGTCCTGCGTGTGCGCGTGCACGCGCGGGGCCTAATAGAAGGAGTAAGAAAGAGATAGAGAATCGTCGCATCGTCCCGCGAAAAAATACTAAAAAATATTTTATCATTATTGCACCTTATGGCACAAAGCTTAAATGGAAGTGGAGAAAAGGAGAAGAGGACGTAATGAGGAAAGACGGACCGACGGAAGGACTCTCACCGATGACCGCAAGCATGTGTAAGTATGTGTATTTTTGTTTTTTGTTCATCCTCTGTCTATTAGCTCTTCTTCGCTCTTACCTTATGCTCACACAAAAGAACAAATAATATGAAAGCAGGAAGAGAGAGAAATTAAAGTTTGTACATAGTACCATGCAGGTGCAGGATAATGATGCATTTTAGTGCGTAGGAGAGGAAAAAAATAAAATTCGTGTGTCTCGAGATTACCTTTCGCTGTCGTTGTCCTCGAGGGATTATGTTCATTAGCGCTCGAGAAGCACCGGCACACACGTGTGCTTATTAGGCTAATAATAATAATAACAACGATAATTATGATAATCACTCTGAGCTTGGTGGTCTCCCAGCTGCGATATCATCCTGTTTCTTTCTGTGTATTCTCTTCGTCTCTCCTTTTTATATTCTATTTACACCTTATATGAGCAAATCCAAACAATTGTATTGCTTTGTAACTAAGCCTTGTCCGTCGCTATTAAAAATTCTAAAAAATCAGTTATATATCTTTCTTCTTTACTATTATTACTATACAGAGATAATTTAAATCATAGTAATCATTAGGAACATCTCGTTTTCACGGTAAAATTCCCGTAATTCACGATAACATTTTATTAAAGGCATTTTTAATTGATTATTAGTAAGCGGACGCAAAAAGTCGGGAAACAGTCACTTTAGGCCCGATTTATAGGTCGGATGAACGCGAAAATCGTGCGCTTGTGTGGCAAAAATACCTTAATTTTTGTACAACAATTGATTTTTATTACAAAACATCAAATGAAGTATAACATCAAATGAAGTAATCAATTTATTACAAATATTTCTGTGGATAGTGGTAACGAACTTGCACAGCTGGACTGGTCAATTTTCTATCAGGGCGTGTACCAATGGTAGTAAAAAATTACAAAATATTGTTATCTTCGTTGTGAGCATGGCTATCCGGTTGCAAAAGATCGATAAAAACCGATAAAACCAGGTGTATTCTATAAGATTTTATGAGGTTCTGGCACCTTTTTCTTATAAATTTACCAGTTTTTATCGATCTTTTGCAACCGGGTATGACCCAACCTGGAATTAACAAATAAAATATAAATTAATAAAATGGAAGCATTTATAAGAACAAAATCGGTACTATCAAAATTGATTTTTGCTTCCTCATAGAGGAAGGTTTGTGATGGTAAAAAAAGGTTATGCTAAAATGATTATAGAAACATGTTTTGAGGGAATCTAAATACACTATTTTTAGAAAATGTCTGTATATGTCTGCGTGTGTGTGTTTGGATCAGCGTTACTTTAAATATTCACGGTCAAAATTAATGTTTCAGGGCTCATTTTTTTTTCTTATCTTTTAAGGGGTTACCCGCACTCGCAGGGTCAAAAAAGAATTCAAGTCATTTTTATGAATTTTTTTTAAGACAGATTTATATATTTTTTTATAGTTCTTTCTTTATTACATTAGTACACATTTTAAGATATTTCAGTATTTTTTGCATTACAAAATAGTTATAAATAAGTGACAGACCAAAAAGAAGGACCCCTTGCGGTGCCAAAGAGTGTGATGGATTTGGATCCTCCGAAATCAACAAAGTCGACGCCATTCATGCATGATCGGAGCTTTTTGCAAAATTTTGATTTTTAATAAAATGGCGGCTGTTTAAAAATTATTCTTCTTTTTTCAAAGAAAAGATCGTTTTTTGGCTATATTAAAAAAAGAATTAACGGAGCGCAAAATCCACCGATCATGCACACGTCGTTGGTATTCTGAATAACTGGTTAAAATTCTAGAACGATTGGTTCAGTCAGATACACTGAAATCTTTGGCACCGATCAAATAACGTAGTTTCGAAAAAATCGCGTTAAAAGTTTTAATTATTGTTTATACGCAAATAAAAAATTTATTTTAAAATCGCATATCTCCGAAACTAATAGTCGGATCGGTCTGAAATTTTGTGAGAAAACTTATTCGATGTTGTACATGGGTGTTTGTCAAAAAGTTGAACAATTCTTGTCCCTTCTGTTTTACAAGGTAACAGGGCATTATATGAATATCAAAAGAATAGTACTTCAACCGTACTATCGTAAGCAACAATCTGCAAAAATTTCAGAATATGAAGAATTTTCTATTCTGAGTAAAAAATAAGAAACTATGAAAAATGTCTTGTCCGTCCCATGTCCCAATCCTTAATTTCATCCCAATATACCAAGAAATTTAGTAATACACTAAATTTTAACCAAAAAAATTACACAGAGAGTTAAGGGGATGTCGGAGCTAAAATCGTGTATTTTCTTTTAGTGATTACTTTTAAAATATAGAATGCAGGGAAACTTTAAGAGCAGAGCACCGTAGTGCTTTTTTATAATAAAGCTTTTGCATGCAAGATAAAGTTGATCTGATGAGTTATTTTTCTGATTAATTGGAAATACAATAGGGTGTTTACGCATTGAAACCTAACCTCAAAATTGTAATCATACCAAACTTTTGCTAATAACTTCTTTTAATATAATTTTACAGTAAGATTTAGAGCTGAGCACCGTAGTGCTTATTATAATGAACCGATCTGTACAAGATAAAGTCAGTCGGACTTATAGTTTTTACAAACAATTGGAAATACAAAATAGGTCGGACAGCAAAAGGGGGGGCGGGGCTCCGACATCCCCTTAATGTAAGTCTTGGTTAATCCAAAAAGGATGCGCGACCTTTTAATGTGTGTATTCTGTTTATGGTTGTTTCGAAATGTGTCCCTTAGTTTTGATGTCTTGTCCATCCCAAGGACTTTATTCAAAGAAAGTTGTATTAAAATATTCACAAATTAAAATGCAACCGATTCCTACTTGTAACTCTTATATACATTTTGTAAATAGAGTTCATATATACTTATTTATTAGTATAGTTTTCGACAAATAATTAGTTAATGTTGCACGTCTACTAGCATACCTTTGTAATATATCTTGTCTGTCCAGCGAAAAATTCTTTAAAGGAGTATTCAGTTTGAAAAATAAATATTTAAATCGAATTTATCGTTTAAACAGAAAGAGGAATTACTTTTTTCTTAATTTCACATGCATCTGGTACATTAAAATAAATAAACTACTAAGAAAATACGTAGGGCACAAATGTCTTGTCCGTCCAACAATTACGTTAAATGTACTAAAACAATCGAAGGCGGTAGCATCGAATACGACAAATAGGTAAATAAACAAAATTTTAACCTATTTAAGCGTAGATCATAATCGTTCATATTCTGTAATAAGCGACGTAATTTTTAATTTGTGCTAAACAAGAGATATTTCATGTAAGATAATATATATCAAACAATATTAAATGAAAGTTATACTCTATTAATTCGTAATTTAAAAGAATTAATTATAAGAAACTTTCAACATTCTAATATTTTTTTAGCTACATAAAAGTGTTTTTTGATCTCGCCCATTTTCATTTTCTTTATTTATATGATTAATATTATTACATCATATTTTTTATTTTGGGTTTCAAAGACTTTAATTTTTTTGAAAATCATATTTTTAAGAAGAGCTAACTTTTTGACAATCACCCACGCATTCAGAAAATTAAATAAACTCAATATCGATTTTTCCAAAATTCCAAATGCGGGTGACCTCTTAAGGAAGTGGGATGAATAATATTATTTTTTGTTTTTCGATACGTTTACGTGTTTAGCGGTTTTTAGATTTTTCAATTTAAGTTTTTCGATATTTCAGTCTTAGTTTTTCATATTTTGGTACGTTATAAATAATATTATCGATTCAGCATAAATGCATTTGAAAGAGCATAAAATTACCTATCTTTTTCGACCCGACATTTTGGATAATTTACTTTCCTTTGTTTTGTTATACACGGAAACATGATTTTTTGTTTAAACGGTGATATCTGGGAAATATAAGGATGTGATTAGGAATATGGAGAAGAATATTCAGTAAAATTTTCAAGTCTTTACCCATTTCTTTTTTCGAGAAAAAAAATCTATTTTCTATTTCCAACGACTACTACAGTAAAGAAGCAGCATTTTATCTGAAACTTTCCAAAATAAAAGATTTTTACTATCTCTTGGCTGAGTTCTTTGCCCAGATCATAATATTCTTCAGTATATTCCGAGTTATTTAAGGTTATGTATTTTATAAACATTGTTTTGATCGCTCATATCTCGAGAACGACGCGTTTATTTTTTTACCAAACGGGGCTCATTTTTTTCATTTTACAATGATGGTTCGAAATTACAAAGAAATTTCAAGATTCATCGACTCGTACTAATTTAACTTGCACTCGTATTCCTGTATTAATTTATCTTTTGTGAAGTGTAAATTCAAGACTAACAAGGAGAACACCAACCCTACTGAACTCGGATTTTGATGAGGCTCTGAGAGGTGCTTTCTGGTACCTAATAAAAATGATACCTATAGCACTCTTCGTTTGTTCTAATGGACCCTTAGATATAAGCTATTTTACTCCGAATATACATTATTTTAGTGAAAAAAGGTACCCCTTCTAGTGATTATAAATATGCATGCATTGGCACTAGAAAGAATTGTCACTACTAAAAATTGATTGCGAATTAATGATTAGATTTAAATGTTTTGAACAATTTTGCTTGTTGGTTCTAAAATCGTCGTCCGTTTGTGAATCATATTCAAAACTGTCCCAGTACTGGGTACTTTACCTTATGTGGGACCACCTTTCAGATGATAAAATATTGTCATTGCTTCTTATCATTTGGCGTTTGGTTTCTTTATAATTTAATTGTTACTATTGTGAAAATCAAATATAAATTACATAAAATAATAACTGAAAAAGGTTAAATTACTGAAGTATCTAGTACAGAATTTCCTGATAGAAATTATGAATACTGAGGAAAAATTGCCCTGATGAAAGGTAAAAATTAACATTATTCATTATAATTTTTACCGTTCATCAAGGTAATTTTTTCCGTTTTTTTTTAAGTTAGAATGTTCCACGTTTATCTATAATGATTTTTACTGTGATTTTATCAGATAGTTCTTCTACGTTTAAGAAAAACTTGAAACATCTACAAATGTGTAACTTTTTGAAAATTATTTGTATGCGATTTTCTCTCTTTACGTTCAGTTTATCTTTGTCATGGATTTGGATCATGGAAACTCTTTGTTGTTTATTGTGCTCTCTATATCCGGAGTTTATTGTTATATTTTATAGTACCAGGTGATTAATTGATTTTTGGTTTGTTGAAGTATTGCGTTACGGTCCTCCATATCACGCACTTTTGCAGTTTTTAAAATATGTATTTGTATTCAAACTTTAACTTATAAATAAAGGATTGATCCAGCACGAATCATGGTGGGTCAGTAGTTGCGTGGCGGATCGCTCACGAAGGTTAAGCAGCGTTGGGCGCCGTCGTACTTGGATGGGATGACCGCTCGCACAACCGAGGGCATCAACAATGTTGTTCTCTCCGGTAGGTATAAAGGAATGTTACTTGACTAGCAAGTTGATTTTCTTACCGCACCGTGTTCTGGTGGAGGTTTTTCTTACGGGTTTTCCTCCGTCATAGGTTGCCGACATAGGTAGAAACCTGTCATTGTTGGTAACTTGGGCAAATGCGAGAACAGTGCGGGGAATTTGGATGGGCTGGGTTAGGATCAAATACTTCCATATAGAGAGGTGGTGAAGGTATTCTGTAGAAACCCGAAAAGGCTGATCTAATCCTATAATCTGACTGAAAAGTTTTTGTTCATCTAAAATGCACTAAATGGACATATTCATGACAGTTTTAAATGTTAGGGTAAATAAAAAGAAATTCCACCAATTCAAATTGAAAAATTATTTATTCATCTCTTTAGTGATTTCAAGCTTTCTGTGTCAAACATAATTTTTGTTTTTGAAAAGTATTTTAAAAATATTTTACAACTTAACTATTACCTTACAAAGTGTTATTATAAAAGCTTTTTTCAAAGTTTTGTTGGATGTATATAATATATCTTAAAAAGAACTTCATTGTTAGATGGCAGTATTTTACCATATTTACATAATATATATCAAATTATTTTTATTTATATTGAAACTATCACAATAGTAAAATCGATATAACAAATAAAACATAACAATGAAAAATTATATTTTAAAACAATCAAAGAATACTAAGAGTCTTATCTGATAAAGCTATTATTCGACATTTTTAACATTCAATTTTGATCAGCCGGTAGAATCTTTTTAAAATATTCCAATGAGGTGATCTTAAAAGCAGTTCCAAGCAGTTTTTATTCAATGAGGTTGGACTATTTCAAAAGGTTCGATTAGATGTTTGTTCTGTCTACTGTATAATAATAAACGGTTTTTGGAATGTGTAAGCACATATTTTAAAAAGTAATTTCTTTTCTCATAAAAAATCAAGAATAAAAATAAAATTATTATTGGTTATTTCTACCAATTTAATAGCTTAAAATTAGGTATTGATTTGAAAACATTTTATTACATTAATATTGTGACTTTTCAATATAAGAGAAACAAGATCGTATTCTTAAAATGTAATCTAATTAAATGTAATATTTTTAGTTTTATGCAAATGAGGAATAAAAAAGTCAATATTATTTACAACATTATAATTAAACAGTAAATTTAAACAGCTTCTGTAAAACAACCATTTTTATAGCAGTCTTTCTATTGTACATTCAAGTGATTGAAATAAAGATTTCTTTAGCTGCGACTATTAAATTTCGATTTTCACTGTAAATTAATTATTCGATATTGACAATTTTTATTTATAGTATAAATAATCTGAATTTTTGTACCTTCGTCTATTGCTTATTAACATCTAAAGTCGTAAGTAATGTAAATGCAACATAAAAAAACTTTGTTAACATTTTATATCAACAAACACAAATTTAAATCTAACAATTTGTATTTAATATTCATAATTCATTGTTTCGTAGGAAATTTTTGTGATATATCATTAAATAAAAATACCAATCACAGATGTTTACAAATACAATATTCAATTTTAAAGCAAATTCTACCAAAAAATGTAAATAAGTAAAAGTTACATTTTTTGGAAGAACTCTAACAAGATTTAGTATAACGTCGTTTCTATACACAATCTATCTTTAGTATAAATAGATATCGCGGCATCATATCTAATTTCTGTCTAACTGCAGCATAATTATTTACAATACTCTTAGTTAATGCATTAAAAAAAATCTTCGACAGAGTTAAAGTAATGTACTGGAAGATTTCGACTGAGCTAAAAGCCTCACGCTATTATCAAACGTAGATCATTCGTTAGCAAAAATTTTGTGCAGCTTTAATCAATCGTGTACAAACAAACGTTCACTGCATACTCAATGCACATCATCCTGAATGCATGAATAACATTTTCCTAGATTGAGTTTCAACTGTCATTCAACAAATATGAAACTTTAAGAGAAAAATTTTGTTCCTAGTTTTACACAGACAGGTTAATTTTTTTGTCTAACGACTTTCCAACTGGACAACGGCATACGCTGCAAATGTTGTATTTTCCTTCTTCCCCATCTGAGCCACAAACAACCGATAATGACACAAAGGAAACTTTCAATGTAGTAGCCATCCAGTTGCATGTTGCAGATCCCATCTGTTTTATTGCAAGTCTAAAAGAGAAAATATTTTATTTTTAAAAATCGTCAATAGTTGAAGCTAATAAATAAAAAAAGTTGAATATTAAGAAATAAAAATTTCATAAATATTACACAACTTTGGCAGATCAAATTTTTATGTATACCTCTTTCTCATCAGCTGTACTACAGTCATTCGTAGGATCATTACTACATTGTCTAAATGTGAGAGCATCCACAAAATATAATGCTGCAGTAGCTGGCCAATTTCCACCAAGATTGCATAAAGTATTTAAAAAAGTCATGTAGGTGCCACCAACAGCAGGATCACTAATTCTAGCAAAGAAAGCCATGGATGCAACAAACATACAACTTGCACAAACCTAAAAAAAAAGTACAACGAATTTGAGTTTTCAAATATCAAATAGTTTGTATTTATTGAAAGAAAATAATGATCTTAAGTTTACCTGATGAAGTAGATACAATATAACTAACAAAACAAAATAGTATGCAGGTACTTCTCCATGCCTTACAAACTGTGGAGTAATCCAAACCAAAAATGCTGCCACCAAACCAAATAATAGTCTGAAATATGCAATTGTTCGGCATTATTAAAAAGTATAAACAAATAAGCATTAGTTTAAATGTTTTTAGTTACCTATAAGGCATTGCTTTTAAGTAAATGTCCATTGGTTTTGGTCCTGCTGTATATCTTGATATAAATACTGGCAAGACTATCTGTAATGGTATCATTGGTACAGCCATAAGAGCAAACTTTTCTTTTGGAATACCTGCTTCAACCATTTTTAAACCAGTAACAGCATCACTTGCTGAGAAACCAATCTATGAAAATTAATATAAAAAATAATTTACACATAAAATAATTTTTTTTTAAGTTTATGTATTTTTATTATATTACCTTAGCAGTTAGTAAAATTAATATCATGAGCTTTATATTTGGTAGTTTAACTGTTCTCCAAAGCAGATGATATGCCTGTTTTATATTCATATTTTCACTTTTTGGGATATTTTCTGAACTTTCATGCTTAAATATACCAATGAGAGTAGTTACAACAATAAACACACATCCCCAAAAGTATAAAAATCCTGGAAAAATAAAAAGAATTTTCTTACCTGATACAAACTTATTTAAAATAGTGTTGAATTTAAACCTATAGCCAAGTATATAATAGGGAATTTGCATGAATTTAAATTCAATTTTATTCGATAATATACTTAAAAATAATAAACTTTCCAATACAGGTTTTTTTAATGTCTTATTTATTTATTTATTTATTTATTGACAGTAACATTTTAGATTACTATTTAAATCGATGTCACGTCACAACATCAACACGAGCGTCGAACAACGCAAAGCCAGCGCTACTGTGGCGACTGTAGGTACTAAAAGTAGGGCTGCGAAGCGTAGCTACAGTCTGTTTAGTACCTAGAGTCGCTACAGTGGCGCTGGCTTTACGGTGTTCGACGTTCGTGTTGATGATGTCACGTGACATCCATTTAAAAAGCGATCTAAAATTTTACTGTTTTCAATGCGTTTTAAATAAGTAATAAATATGGCATAAAAAAATAAAACATTCAACTACGTTTTACTTTTTCATGTTACTTTGTCGATTCCAAGTGTTGAAACAGTGGTATTAAGACCCATGCAAGTTCCCTATTATGCTTTTTTGTAATATTAAATTAACCCCTTTAAATGTGATCCTATTATATGGGTGTTTTTCATCACATGAGGCAATTTCGAATTCCTTTCTACTGTAAAATGAAAGTGATAAAAATTGCGATCTTTTGGCTAATATATATTAATTATAAGAACATCTATACAGAGTGGTTCAGCAGAATCAATTCATTAAACCTAGCTAAATTACATTGAATTATCATTAAATTTGTAAGTTCTTGTTTGATTTAGAACTATTTCTTGATCAAACACTTCAGTATTTGTTATTATATTTCGAAAAAAACTAAAAATAGTATTATTAAAACAAGTCAGACTGAACAGACAATACTCCCATTCAGATACAGAAATAAAAGATAAAAATATAAACAAAATAAAAAAAATAATATAAAAGTGTTTTTATATTTAATTATTTTAAATGATGTACAAATCTTAATACAAAAATACTAAAATCAAACTATAAATTGTGTTAAAATATGCCATCACGTAACGTTACATGTCAATTGCTAGAGGACATTCCATTTAAGTAATTCCTACTTATTTTCTAATCATAAAGTCCCTGCTCCAATTAGAAATAATTTTTTTTAAGTTTTGCATAATTTTATCTCTATAATTAAAAATAAATATTTAGTATGATTAAAGAATGTGTATAACAAATTACTTGTACCTCGGTATTTAAAAAATCTTTAAATAAAACAATAGGAAAACTATAAATTTATGTGTCATAAATTGTCGCAAATTCATTTACATTTTGAGTCACTGTAAAAATAAAAACTAATAAAAATATTTATGCAACTGTTTTTGTATACTTTACAATTTCGAATAGAGGTAGCAAGATCAAGTTTATTCTTACATATTACAAATTTGAATTAATTTTTTTAAAAATGGCGAAAATTGGCTTTTATATTAATCGCGCTGAACCTGTTAAAAATTAATTACACATAATCTATAAAAATCGTATAAATTTTTTTAATTTACCTAGAGGGAATTTTATAGTAAAATCTACCACTGTGTTGAAGTAACATTATTTTTTAAAAATAATTTAGTATTGACATCATAATTATTATTTTAAACAAAAAACTTACCAGGCAATGTAACCATTCCCTGCTCTGAAGGCACTGATCTTAAATACGAATTGCAAAAATCTGCAGACTCAAAAGCCATGAAAAGTACATAACCTAGGAAAAAGCCAGCTGTTTGGCCAACACTATTACACGTTGAAGCATAACCAACATTGCATCTATAATTACGAAAAATGTTTAAGTAATAAAATTATACATTAAACCAAAAAATATAAACTTTAGAATAAACACATACCGCTTTAACATTGTTAGAGCCCACCCATCTACTACAATGTCTTGCGTCGCAGCAAGTACGTTCAACATAAAGAATAATACAGTCAACAATTCAATATTCAAATGACTGCCCTCTTCATTGCCTAACCAACGATCTATATGGCCAGACAAGAACAACATAAAAATACCCATCAAGTATTGAACTGGCAATAACCATGTTTTTCTTCTGCCGAACTTTGATATGAATACTGAATCTACTATTGGCGCCCACAATAGTTTTAAGGAAAATGGCCATATTACAAAACTAAATTCAGCCTGCAAAAGAAAGTGAAAGATTTCAAACACGTTACATCATTTGCATCATTCGAAAACCTGCGAGAAGTACTCTTTACTACATCACTCACTTGTTGTTTGTACGATACACCGTGGTTCTGAAGAATCATGGGAATGGAGCTGCACAAGCCCAACGGTATTCCCTGAAGCAAATACAAAAACAGTAGTATGGCAATGTTGGTCTCGTCTCCCTTGATATTGCCATGCTCGACCAGGAGCCCATTGGCCTCTCCAGCTTCCTCCATGACGTTCATCTCCTTCTCAGACTTTCGCTTCATCTCTTATTCGTTTCTCACTTTGGCAAGACTTAGTGATATATCTAAAACGCGATTATACAATAATAATACAAAAAAAAGAACTAGTTGTGCTGCAGCACTCTTCAATCTCAACGCAGATAAAGCTCCCGACAAAAACTGCCAGTCCCCTGCTAATACTGTAGTACCTATATACGAAAACACCGTGTGATGTGCAAATCCGACTCTCCGCACTCCCAGGCCGCGAGCGATCAAGGAGACATTTGTGCCACAAAAATAAATATGCGATCGTATGCTAATCCCACGTGTAACGCGATTTCACGTCGTTGTCATTAACATTATCTCTCTCTGTCTCTCTTCTCGTTGTGTGTTGTTGTCGTCAGCTGGAGGAATAACCAACAAAAAAATTCAGGCGACATCAGCAATACTTGAGGTATATACTAATCGTCATTTTGATCCCGTAAGTATGCACTGGCCCCTAATTTCCCCAAAGGAATCTTTCAGTCCCGCTCGCGCGCAACAACGACGCTGGCGTTACCGCTGTCACCTTTATCTACAACTCGCGCGAAGCATATGCGAATTTTCCCGTCCGTGCAGCGCGTGGCTTGTGTGCAGAAGCAGCCTCGAGTTTTCCTCCTCGCCGAGTCGCGAGGGCTCAAGTGACAAGAGCAAAATATAGAGCGCGGCGGGCGCACATGCTGCCACGTTGTTGTCGGAGCCGTTCAGCTCGGCCGCTATTGTAGCCGAGCGCGCGCGCGGGGGGGACACGACTTCGCAATTGCGAGTCTGTCACGCCGACCGCGACGACGGCACACTCGCGCGCGCGCTCTATTCCGCGATGTCGTGTACCGGCCTGATTCGAGCATTCGACTTTTCGATATTACCAGGTGTAGAAAGGATGGGTATAGGGGAGGGATGTCTCTCTCGCGGCGTGTCTCGGGATTTTGAACGAGCGCACAGGAGAGCAGGAGGTGATAGGAGTAGATGATACAGCTGTGTAGCGTTGTGTGCGAGGAGGTGGGTATTACAGCGCCGGGAAGCGGTTGCTTGATTGTTTTTCTTGCGTTTCTATTTTGCGCGCGAGCAGACTTTGTGTTTTTTATGTGCGCGCGGACGAACGGCGGAGAGATAATTGCATGCGGATATTTTCTCGTGGAAGCGCTGGGGAGTAGGAAATGTAGAAGTGCTGTAATCGCGGATCGTCGAGAAGATATTCGCTGATTGTGTGTATTACGTTGATCGAAAAAATTTGCAGTTTTTAGTGATTATAAGGTCTCGTAAAAAATGTTATTACGTTTAAGTGGATTTTCCACGACTCAATACCTATAATGAAAAGCTCTACTTTACACTTTTCAGAAAATTAGGAAGCTCTATTGAAGTAAAACAAATGAACATCAATGAAAAAAATCAATTGAGTAACTTAAATTATTTTTGAAGAAAAATGAAGGGCATCAGCTCTCCAAAAAATAAATAAACCAAATAATAAAGAAAATCATAACACTTGTATATAAATTGATTTTTTTAGTATACTTATTTCTTCTAAAACAATGTTATCATATTTTAAATATAGTATATTCGATCAAATAATTTTGAACAAATTAAAAATTTCTTATTTTGCATTACAGTTTTTGCAAAAATAAACTGACAAATATCATGTGACTTTATCCAGTGCAATTATTTAAGTACCAATTAGCCAAACGCGTTATAAGTAGTTCTTTCATCGACCACATCTGTCGATTCATCTCTTGCAAAAAGGAACAAAAAAATTAAGCAACAACATCGACTGTCCTGCAACTGATAGCAAGCATCACTAATCTATAATTACAGTAGACGACAAAACCTATAAATTTACATTCATGATTCATACATTTCTAAGACTCTCGAAGATTTGTCAATAACGCGCTAACGAGAAATCGTATATACCTATAGCTCTCAAAAATTTTCGCACGCTGCAGTCTGCACGTGTGCATCGGTGCAAAATAGACTTCGCGGTACCGCGCCTCTGGTTTTATATATTCGAATCTCTCTGTCTCTTTGCCTATATAGTGTCATGAGCGAGCACAGCGCAATGTCTCACGCGCGAGATAAACTCATCTGGTATATATACGGTCCGACTTTAAATTAGCTTTATACAGTTATAACGAATCGCTGCAGCGGTTAGAACAGCCGGAGGTGGCGGGGTCCGTTGAAGTTTGACCCTCCGAGAAGTTAACAGCTCTCGAGCTTATACGTGGCATTATTTCATTACGCGTCGATTACGAGGAGCGCCTGCGTTTAGGCAAAAGTCAGTGCAATTTGGGCTGGGTTTTATAGTTTTGCGAAGGATTTTCGCGCTGCATTGTTATCTGCGAGGTACTTATTGTTAATTATTACGCTTAAGTAAGTCACGAGAAAGAGTTATTTTCAAATTTCCACAGTTTTTAAGCTATCAGCTCCAATTTTTTTTACAAAATTATAACATTATAGTAAAGTTTTTCACCAAATTTCAGATAATTATATTCATTATTATTCAAGTTATAACAATAATGGCATTAATTATCAGCAAAAACAGGTACTTTAACAAAATACAAAAAAAAATAATATTCAAAAAGTTTTAAAAAATCGATTGAATGGTCTATTTTTTTAGTAAACAAATTAGATAAGTCTTATTTTATGCATGAATTTTACAATTATCTAAGCTAACTTTTCATCCAAATAGCTGTAAGAATTTGAACTGTAAGTTTTCTCCAGGTCCGTAAAAGACGTCGTCGCAAGGACACTTTTAAATAATACAAATATGCATTATGAAAAAGAAATTTTTTTAGTCAAAATAACATTGGATAACAATGTATAAAACGTGTGTCTCAACAATAAAATTTTTTCAATTTTTTTTATCAAAAATTGCTGTAACTATACCTTAATTACGCGAAATTTTTACAATTTTTGTTTAGTAGAATTACATTGAGGAAGTTACTATGTTTATTTTAATTTAAGCGGAAAACCGTAATTGCGATTTTGACGATTTTAACAGAACTAGTGAAACTATTTCTATTGTAGATAGAGAAACTCGATCACTTGTTAAATTAAGATATTCAATAAATACTTAAGCAATGTATTTATCACTTATACATTTCGGACGTCTTTTTTACACGCCAATTCTCCCAGTTATATAGGTACACAAAAAATGAAAGAGGTACTTTGCCTAATTATTTATTTTAATCTACTACTGAAAAATTAGCTTTTTGTATTGATTGTATAACTTATACAACCTTAAATGGAATATTGTTAAAACATGCAAAAAAAGGTTTGAAATCTTTAGAGCATATCGAAGGATAAAGTAATCATTTTCCGTATCGCTGATTCTCGTGTGCCTTACGTAATTCTTGAACAGATTTAGAAAAATTTGTAAACGAGATATTCAATCTAATATAGAATTAATTTTAGAGTTAATTTATTTTAAATTTTTTTATTATCACGAGATAATTACAAGATACTACTTTATTCAATCGGGATAAAGCGAATTATCTACAAACAAAGTAATTTTGTTTTTAAACTTTATTCAACTAGTAGCCTTGGTTCTTAAAATTTGTGTATAAGATAGGAAGCCACTAGAAAAGTTTTTCTATAATTATCTGCTCACGGTAGTAGCTATTTTTTCACACAGAATTTAAAAAGAAAGAAACCAAGTTGAAGTTCAGCTGATTTTATTTTTTGTTACGCAATGGGGAATTCTTTTATGCTTATTTGACAGCAGTTATCTGTGAATAACGTATGGTTTTTTTTTGTATACACAGATAATAAATATTTTTATTATTTCTTTCATATCCAAGATTTAATGAGTATAATGACTAAAAAAAAGAAACTTTCTCCGAAATAAATTACGGAGGTCCTATAGTAAAATTTGACGAAAAATTCGATTTTTTTATTTCATTTTCTAATACTTTGTACATTTTTAGAACAGAAAATTATTTTGTATTGACAATATTGGCCATAAAAACAGTTTTAATGAACTTAATAGTTATTTATACGTACCCCCCCCCCCTCGACCTTTATTGTACACAATTCAGCGTGTTCCAACATTAACTGAATCCAAATTCGCGTCCAAAACTACTCCATACTGTGCAGACAAACTTCAGAAAACATAGATATTATTAAAAAAAAATTTTGATCGATATTCTGCGATAGAAAAATTATTTTAAAATCATCAGAAAATTATTTATTTTCTTACAAAAGTGCGGTTTTCTCCATTTATGTTCAGCCATTTATATTTATATTCAATGTTCAGCAAGTCCTATGCGCATAGGCCTACAATGAATTAATTTGAAGCTTTAAGGATATCTTATTCAACTTGTTCGCATTATAACCATGATCTCCAATTTTTCAAACAAAAATTATTAAGAAAGTGTTGCCCAATAGAGTTAATAATGTCTTTTTTAGGTTATTTTTACACTGAAAATTCAATATAATTTTCTTTTCCTTTATAATTATGTTTTTAAAAATTTGGAGTTCACAGTTCTATGTGGTACATGTGTTAGATATTACATAATTTTTTTCAAATGCTATACTTAAACTGTCTAAAAATTTATGAAAATGTATAAAAAATCTTTCTGTAAGTAGCAAATTTTACAAAATTTACTATAGGACCACCGTAACTGAGTTTATCGGACATTATTTTTTATAGTCTGGTGTTTATTACAACAAATTCTGAGAGACTAATTTTTGCATTATGTATGTACAACTCTGTTATGAACGTTTCTAACACTATCTTTACAAGAGTTAAACATTTTCATGAAATCTAAAGTTTTACAAAACTAGAAAATCAAAATTTTATTCGTATGATATTTAATAAGTTTAATACTTATGCATGATTCCAGAAAACTAGTTCCGAAATAGATTAACCGAGTTATCAGACATGAATTTTTATACTTTGACATTTCGCGTTAAAAATTCTTATGAAAACAAAAATATCACAAAACAAAGCAAAATTTTATTTATAGGTATACCTATCAAAAGTATGATAGCAACACATACACACATTACATACTTATAATGACTCCAAAAAAGTTGCTCCGAAATTAATTAATCGAGTTTATCCGTTCGTCGAATATTGTTTCTTATAGTTTGGCGTTCAAATAATGAGATAATAATTATTTTGCGTTCTTTTATCTCGCTAGTCGCTTGTGTCCGTTTCTGATTGTAATTTGGAATACATGTGACCAATATTTTTTCCACATATCCACGACATACATCGTCTAAAAAACTTTCCCCCATCGCACAATCACATCAATCTTTCAAGAAAGGTACCTTTAAATAATTGACGCGAAACTCCATCTCTAGCGATCCCCACAGTATAATAGCATTCCCATAAAACACACCCAAAAACCTGAAAATACAGCGTAAACATCATAAAAATTGATTAGATGGGTATATAGCTCTCCCATAACTCTTTCAAAATAAAAGAAGAAAATAAGACATTCGTGAAAACACTCTTATATATACCGAATTACCCACACAAGCTCATTACTTTCCTTTTGTTTATAGCCGATCACGCACGAAAATACGCTTTCCATCACTTCCTCCTCTCCCAACAATATACCTATATAATATACACATTCCGAATTCCCTTTGAAGAAAACCCGTACACACACACACACACACACACACACACACACACACACACACACACACACACACACACACATACACACGCACATTCTCACGCATTCACAGGCCTCGCGTAAACATTAATCACGCGGGAAATTACGCTCTCTATATACAGTCTCTCTACACTCTACAATCATATACCCCCCCCTCTCTCTCACACATACACACACAGCGACGATACACTTGCGTATAGTTGTATATATCTATAGCGATTTGCCGGCGGCGGCGCTCGGTCGCCGAGCGCAGAGCCGCGCGCTCCGCATGCGAAAGTGGGTGTGACCCGTCATTGAGCCGCGGCCCGTCAGAGCGGTAAGTTTCGCTTCTGGTACATTATACACCTTCGGAGAGCTCCTGTGCAGCTTCAAATATCACTCCGGCTTTTTATATATAAAAACGTATGTTCTCTTATTATCTGTCGTTGTTTTATTCTCTCTCTCGTCCGCGGTGTCTTTGATTTCTCAATTCAATATACGTGCGTTATACGTGCATAATACGCTGGATTCGCGAGAAAATACAAGGTATACACATCGGCGATACGAAACCGGAGTCGCCGCCTGCTCCTTTTTTTGCGGACGACTTTTGTGCTTGTATTCGTGGTGCGCGCGTGTGTGTGTGTGCCTGTGTGTGTTCTGTATACCTATATACGTGTTATACTGTGCGCTGCAAAAAAGGATCGGCGACGACGGCTGTAGACGAAAGCGCGCGCCGGGAATTCGCGATAGGATCTCTCGCTATTAGGTATATTGTAATACTTTTTTCCCTTCTGACCCGGTTCGAGCACCGCGAACTGGTCGATATGTACCGTAGGTACACGCACTTGTTAAGTACTGTAATTTAGCGTACGACGTGCGGTGTATATTGGTGTACTTGTATGTAGGAGGATTAGAGGGGTATAATATGTTATTTTTTAATATATACGTGTGAATTCTTTGCAGAGAACCGTGTGAAACAGAAGAACCTCCAAAATGTCACAGCAGCAGTACTATCCTTTCAAGGTGAGTGTTATATCTTCTCTCTCTCTCTGTCTTGCGTTTATAGCTTCGCTCTGTTCGGTTCTTTGCTTGCCTTGGGAGACTGGAAGTGTGTGTAAGTCACGCGTCACTGACACACTTTTCGAATGTATTTTTTTTTCTTTTCTAAGGAATCTTGTTACTTGTTTAATAACTTGATTGTTAAATGACGAGATACAGGTGTTCCTTTGACGTGTTATTTATTCTCCTTTTTTTAATAACAATTTAAGAAATTAAAATTTTTTTTATTATACTGCACATATAGTTATATAAAGTTTAAATGAAAATAAAAGTGTGGCATAGGGATAATTTTGTCATTACACTATAACACTATATAAAGATAATAAAATTCACTGTATGTTCATTGCATTATTTAAAGATTCAGGTCATACTTTTGATCTAAATGATGACTCAAAAGATATATATTAGAGTAAATTGTTTTTTATCTTTATGAGGAAAAGTTGAGTTGAGCAATGATTCAACGACAATTTAAAAAACTGAATTAAAAATCATGCTTTGTGTGCAGTGGATACCAAATTTTTTTAACAAAAAAAAATTATTCCATATTGTACTTATCCTCAGAGCAAGTCTATGACTGTACATTAAAATCTTTTTAGCTTTAATTTAGTGCAAAAAAGACCTGTAGTGTATAATAATAAAATATTCAAGTAAAAGCATTTTAGCTCATAAAAAAGTTTGTTTTTAAAAATTTCATAATATTGAATTATTAAAGTCTTGCTCTTGAGGTGTGATATTATATTCATTTTTCTTCAAATTGTATCATGAATTCTCCTTATTCTGTAAATATGTAGTTTTTATAAGTTGTTTAAATTCTTATAATTACATTTAATAATTAATTTAATATTTTGTATATTGTTTCAGTGCACCCCAACGGTGTACCCAGCGGATCCCTTTGATGCCAATGCAGATGCTGCGGTCCTGAGGAAGGCGATGAAAGGTTTTGGCACCGATGAGAAAGCCATCATTGATGTCCTGACAAAGCGTGGTATTGTCCAGCGACTGGAGATAGCCGAAGCCTACAAGACCTTGTACGGCAAGGACCTCATGAGTGACCTGAAGAGCGAGCTCACTGGAAAGCTCGAAGATGTCATTGTCGCACTCATGACTCCTCTTCCTCACTACTATGCCAAAGAACTGCATGATGCCATCGCTGGACTGGGCACCGATGAAGAAGCACTGGTTGAAATTCTTTGCACTCTGAGCAATTATGGAATAAGGACCATCGCTGCATTCTATGAGAATCGTATGTACATTTTATTTATTTATTTTTATTTAATGCATGGGTTTAAATCGTTATATAAATTATACAAAAAGAGTATATAATATATAACTAAACTAGTTTATAATAATAATAAAAAGAATTAAATATTTGAAAATGTTTTTGAAATTCTTAAGTTTAGATTTTCTTTTACCATAAATATCTAACTACTTAGAGTGATTATTTAAAGAATTTAAAAAAATGTAGTTTTGGGTACAAAAACGTTCTTGCTTTTCAGTAATAATAAGGACTTTTTCAGTCATCAATCATTCATAGTAAAATATTTTTAAATTGTATATAAACAATATTTTATAAATTTTGTTTTACTCCACCGTAAAGAATGTACCGATTATAAATATTTAATTTCAATTCGAATATCAATCGCGAAGTCGCTGAAAACGAAGTCACGCACGCTTGGCATTGTACATTAAATAATCTAGGAAGAATTGCGCAAAGAGGCTCGGAAGAAAGTCTGAGTCAGACGGAATTAATTCTCGTGCACGCCTCGTTTCGCGGTATATACTCACGCATCACCGACGCCACACGTGCGTGTACGCGCAAATGCGCGCGCGAAGCCGGCCTTTAAAAAAAGAAGAGAGAGAGAGAGAGAGGAAAAAAGGAGCCTGCACGGTGAAGCGTGCGCGAGATGACTTGACTTCTATATTTATTAGCAACACCAACAGAGGAGGAACGCATGATGTCATCGCTCTTTTAACGAACCATTCTATAAGCACCTCCACATGCATGCAAGCTGTGCGCGCCTCTCTCTCTCTCTTTCTCGAATCGCGCCTGCCGGCATGTCCTTCCTTTTATTACGAAATGAAAATTTACATTAAATTCATTTCGCTGCGTGACGTCAGGCATTACTGATGAGCGTTTTATTTTGGTGTGTATACAGTGTACGGCAAGAGCCTGGAGAGCGACCTCAAGGGCGACACTTCCGGCCACTTCAAGCGGCTGCTCGTCTCGCTGGTGCAGGCCAACAGGGACGAGAACCAGGGCGTCGATCACGCGCAGGCGGTCGCCGACGCTCAGGCACTTTACGAAGCCGGTGAGGATTCTTTTTCGTTTTGCAATATATATATATATATATATATACTTCGACGCCTTATGCGAGGATAACTATTTAATTTTACTTTTATAAAAAGGAATAATGTGTTTGGAAGATTTAAAACAATATCAACGTGTTTACAATATCAATATGTTTCATTTTTGCACTTTTCTGGAAAATTTTTACGTTATTTTTGTCAATTTTTCACTTCATGAAAACTAGACGATATTGCATAAAGCTGAAATCGGTTAGTCTTCGTAGGAGGCGCCGATTTGTGGTCTATAAAGAGAAATTAAAGTTTGCACGAGATCGTGTTTATTCCGCCAATCTGCGTTCAAATTTTCATTATGGTTTGTTAAACAAAATTGGCAGGTCATCTGGTCATCAGGCTAAGATACAAACTAGCCTTGGGTGTATGCACATAATGATTTTAGATATTGTATCTGAGGCATTTCACTTCAAGTATCCTATAGCCCGAATATTAACTCACAAATGAAAAAATGTATCAGATTGTGCTTTCTATAGATTTTTCGTCATCTCTGCAATAATAATAAGTATTTCATATAATTAAAAAAAAATTATTTTAATATTCCAACATTAAAAATAAAAATGCTTTATTTAAGGTCCATTTTAATGATTTTTTAAAAGAAACGCAGATCAGTTTTTTACTTAAGAATCATTAAGAAAAAAAAGAGGACTTTCTGTTTCAAAACTTTCACAAAATACTTATCATTATTATACAAAACTCATGAAAAAATATACAGAGATCAGATTATGATAACTTTTTCTCAAACACCTTTTGATATAAATAGCTATAAAATAATGTAAAATCGCTAACATGATTTGAATTTTGTGCTAAAATGCTTAACGTGATAATAGGTAAAGATCTAAAGATAGTGCATATTACATTTTGTAATTGCATATTATTAGTTCTTTGGCGTAAATCAAACTAAAAATGAAAAATTTTAAAGTTATAATAAAGCCGCTTAGTATATTTAGTTATAGGTACGTACTTTAATATGTATCAATATTACTACGTGCACGTGTATAACATACACAATTATATTTTTTTTAAAGTATTTCAAAATAGTAAAAAAAAAAGTATAATAAAATCTTTAAACTCACGCGCGATTCGTAATATGTCATCTGCAGTGATTCATGCAACCTTCACAGCACACCTATGACGTCAGTAAATTGTATTTTACTAATGAATGAAGTAATAATACATAATATATTTTTGTGACAGGTGAAAAGCAGTGGGGAACCGACGAATCTCAATTCAATGCCATCCTCATCACACGCAGTTATCAGCAACTCAGGCAAACCTTCATTGAGTATGAAAAGGTCTCTGGACACGACATTGAGGTTGCCATTAAGAAGGAATTCTCTGGAAGCGTTGAAAAGGGGCTACTTGGAATAGGTAAATTATTTTAACTGGTGAAAACCGGATTCACGGATTTTGCAGCTATGCGATTATTCATATTGTACAATTACCGGCCATATGAACGAGACTAAATCGATGACCCTTACGAAGAGACTAGCGCGTTTGTTGCGTTTCCTACGAAGCAAAACATATTTATATTTTCACCACGAAGACTAACACATTTGGCGATTTTCCGTCGTCTGACTTTTTCGGGCTACTTTTATTTATTCAGGTAGTCTGATTTTCTCGGGTAAACCGATAATTTTATGAGTAGTAAAAGGGTCTAGTACCCGACCCGATTTGCCGAAAGATTTTCAGTATAACTTTAATTTACATATTCTATACTAAAAGTGCTAGTCTTCGTGGGAAAATTGCGAAATGTGCTAGTCTTCATGGGAATATTGCGAAATATGCTGGTTTTCGTGGAAAACTGGTGAAAAGTGCTAGTCTTCGTGGAGGATTTCCAAATGTGCTACTCTTCATGTGAAGTACTGAAATATGTTAGTCTTCATGGGAATTTGAAATGTACTAGTCTTCGTAAGGGCCATCGAAATAGTAATAATATATGACTGAAAATATTTAAACAATCTTTAAACAATCTTTCTTGTTCAATTTCCAGTCAAATGTGTAAAGTCGAAAATTGGCTTCTTTGCCGAACGACTTTACGCCAGTATGCACGGCATCGGTACCAAGGATCGCACTTTGATCCGCATCGTCGTTTCGCGCAGTGAAATCGATCTTGGCGATATCAAGAAAGCATTTGAGGAGCGTTTCGGAAAGTCACTCGAGAGTTGGATTGCCGTAAGTTTTGTTGTTGTTTTTTTAATTCATTTGTTTCATTAGTTAATTTGAAGTACGAATATTTGAATTTTTGTAACTGAATAATGAATAGATGTCTAACATCAATAAGTAGTCATTATTACTTCTATTACTTTTTAAACTCTTTTATTATTGTTTTAAATTTGTTTTCAGTGGATTCAACTATATTTGTTAGTAAAGTTCTGTGCTTTAAAGAATGTGCATGTTTTATATTGTATGTAAATTAGTAGACTCATAAAAGTATGCTAATTGAATTGATAATTTATTTATGCATAATTTAAGAATGTTTTAGTATTACTTTATGAATTAGAAATAAGTCTAAGCAGAAGATATTCTTTATACAATTACATTTATTGAAATTTCAATAAAATATTTGTACTTTCAAGTATTAGTATTTACATGTTTACACACTAAAAATATATACCCATTCGCACTAAAAATTTACATAACTCTCTTTCCATTGATTAAAATTTTACATTTTAAAACGTTTAATCTGCACCAAAATGTTCTCGATCATTTTCACACTCTTGTCTTTCTGTCTCTGATTATCAATATTATTGATATTATCAAATCAGCGAGGCTATTTTTTTGTTTGTTCCAGGGAGATACATCTGGAGACTATAAGAGAGCTCTTCTTTCTCTCGTTTCGACGTAAATCATGAAAAAAAGCCTTAAACGTGCTTAAATTATTGCGTCCATTAAGTTTAAAATAATATCTGTCGCATTTGCTTTATCACTCTGCGCCAATACAATCAAAGTCCAATGATTAATTTCTCAGGAAATATGCTTACACACTCATCGATACATAAGCATTTTCTGTGCTTAGTCAATGTGTTCAGCTCAATTTTGTACATTCGTGCTACTTTTTCCACAACTCCAAGTTAGTGAAAAAGATGCCTATTATTAATGGTGGGTTGTTCCATCCGATAGTAAACATAAAGTCAATTAATTTAGCTGTTATTTATAGTGGCACATAAGAAGAAATTAAAAAAGAAATGATTTTTTGACGCAGTTTCTTTATTATTATACTTAATCTTCGAACAAAATGAGTATTATTACTCTGAATTTATTTTTCTACTCTTGATGTTTCTTCCTACAAAATATACTTCCATTGAATTTACTATTTTCCATTAAAGTTTATTATTAATGAAAATAAGTTAGATATTTCATAGGAATTGTATTTAAATCGAGAAAACAGCCTATATAAAAACTATAAAAGTACCTATAAGAACAGCATATGTACAACTAAAGCCTTAATCAAATGTTTTAACGTTACACGCAATAACGATAAGTCAAATGAAATTAAATGCATTGCTTCACACAATGTGGCTTACTGTTGAGTCTCGAAAAGTCTATTTTATACAAGCGATTTTTTATTTTTTTTACACACAATTTCTAAATCTATTTACAACAATAATTTTTTGTGTATTACATATATTTTACAAAAGATGATTTCTCATATTATTTATTAAGCAAATTTGTTACAACTTATTACATTACTCGCGTGTTAATTACGAACCTTATAAATAAATACTTCAAAAGCATTATATGGAAAGAGAGTTTGTTATATTTACATTTTACAATACCCTGTGATTGTCCCACTTGATCTTATTATTTATTAAAATAATTTTCAAAATAAATTATGACTAACTTATCATTTCAGGATGACGTTTCTGGTGATTACAGGCGTGCCTTAGTGTCCCTTGTGTCGGGATAATTTTTTCCAGATGTTTCAGTCAGTGAGATGTTCCTATCACACTCGTGTCTTGGAGATGTTCATAAAAGCTTTTAGCTTTATTTTTCGTACACGTACAAACACACAATTGTAAACATTTTTTTATAATTTTATTATGACGGTCAGGCCATTTTTATATTAAAAAACGTTCCTTATTCCGTCCTCAGTGATCTGAAAAAAAAAAATTAATGAACTACAAATAATTGATTTGTGTTAACAAGTTAAATTGATATATATCATTTGTTTTCCAAGTTGTAATTATGCCAAATATATATATTTACTTGTTAAGGGAAATATGTGGTTGTTTTACTTACCATAAATGTTACTGATATTTCGGGCATCATTGGACTCTTTAGCAAACGAGTTGCAAATTTATTGTCAGTTAATCTCGTCAATTCTAATTTTGTAAATGCATAATCTGCTACATATTGGCCGCCAGCTGCCGTGAAATAAGATTTACCATCTTTATCTACTTGCATGATTAATTCGTTTGTTATAACAACCTATCAACATTATTATTTATTACAACTTTATTATTCAGACAAATCAATTAAATTCAATTAAAATGAATAATAGTACAAACTTTACTCACAGCTAATTCGTTGTTCAGTGCTAGCTTATGAAGTTTGTGAAGAATTTGTGAATAGTAATATGGACGTTTCAAAGGATCATCAACACAACATAGTATAGGCATTGATAAACTATCTATGATAATAAGTCGTACCTATTGAATACAAAAATAAATTATTTTTCTATTTTTGAACTATTGATAGCTTTTACTTCTATTCTTTCGGATATTTTTTAAATACCTGTTTATCTTTTATGTTTTTTAATTCAGCTTTTAAACTATCAATAATTTGTAAAAATTCTTCAACTGAGTTTGGTGATAAAATTTTAATATTTTTAAAAGCTTCATTTATGTGCAAATTTAAGTCTTTGTAGTATTTGTTGTAGCCCTGAACAATGTCTAAAATAAAATCTAAATTAAAATTTATAAATCTAAACATTATTAATGACAGAATTATTTAAATTTTGAATTGATCTATAATTTTTTGAATGTTGATAATTAATTTTAGAGTTCACAAAGTAAATTAACAAAGACTAATATAAATTAAGTTTTCATTAAATGAAATTATAAAAATGATAGATATGTTAGTAAAATGTAAGGCTTTAAATTTTATAAAAACTTATTTCGGGAATATTTTTTATCAAAAAATGTATTTATTAAATAATTAAAAATTTAACATTTATTTTACATTTTTATTCTTAATTAGAATAATGAGTATTTAATGCAGCATATCGATTATTTATATCATGATATGGGACATCATTGTGAAACTCTTCATCTTCTATTTCGTCATCTGGTGAATGTAAACCACTTCTTTGTCGATTTCTGTGCCTTCTTCTTCTTCCACTATTAGCTTTTACTTCTAAAGTTTCAGTAAACATGGAACGAATTGTTATCATAAGTGAAACGAACAGTTGTAAAAGACTTGGCGACTGACGTAAAACAGTACTAATGTAATTATCAATGTCATGTCGACTTTTAAAGTTATTATATAAATTGTACAATAGGGTGCCATTGAAAAACTCAGCAATATTTGGACGTTCATATGGATAACCAAGTAATGCATTTAAATGTGTACTGTGTCTTAAACAATTTTGAAAAAGTGAAAATGAGTGAACTGAAGACACATGAAACTTTTTTGGATTCATAAGTAGTCTTTGATCCATAATAAAATTCGATAGAAAGAATGGTACAGCTAGTAAACAATCATCTGGATTCACTTGGTTAAGAGCATCAAAAATTGGCATGTTATTTTCTGGAGGACATAACATAACATGATTTCGATGCTGACGCAGCATGTTCAAATGTTCACCATACTTTCTTTCAAAGTATGATTGTGACCGATGTAATCCAATTTTTCTATCAATTACATGATAAAGCATCACAAACAACAAAGCATATAAATGACAATTTGTTCTAAATGGTGCTTCCGCCTCATTTATCCAATACTTTGCTGTTGCTATATACAGTCTCCATTCCGGTGGAAAATCGTTTAATATGGGACCAGTAATACCTAGTGTATTATCTAAAATTTCCTTTTTTATAATAAGAGGAAGTTCATGTAGCTGTGAAAGAGAAGGAAATTTACAAAAGAATATATGATCACATTGTAATTTATATGTACAAATATTAATAAGCGTTCCTCTTGCAACATATTCTAAAGTATTAGAATTAGTTGTACCTGTACTTAATAGTTTGAAAATTACACGAATAATCTTTAAACTAATGTTAATGCTAGTGGGATGAGAAAAATCTTCTATTTGTGTAGGACAAAAATAAAGTTGTCGAGTTAGCATGTCAATAAAATATGATGGGAAATGTGCAGTTCTGAATTCTTCTATAAACCATGGAGGAGCAAGTTTGTACAAATTGTCTTCATTATCTAGTTTCACAATATCTAATTCTTCAGCAGATGAATCATTGTCTTCATTGCAACTTAAATCTGATTCATCATCAGCTTTTGGTTTTTCTTTAACTTTTAAATTATTAACATCTTGTTGAAATTTATATGGTTTATTGGATTTTCCTTGCATTGCGTGATTAACATAGTCAGATGAAAATCCCAAAGGATATAGCATTCTTGGTGATGCAATTAAATATCCATTTATGATCATTTCCATAACTTTAAGAATTGGTACTCGCTTGTTTGGGTGTAATTTGCTTAATACTATGGCTATAGCACTATCTAAGGTTTGTTTTTCAAGCCATCTAAAAGTTGCTTCTATTCGTCGTTGCTGTTCATTGTATCTTCTTTTAGACGTTTTTGATAGACATAATGTACTAAAAAAATCTTTAAAAGAACTTCTGTTAATGTAGTCATTTCCTAAAAGTGTTGCAGCCAAAGGCATAACTGTTTTATCCATACCAGGAAAGCGTTGCACAAAGTGATCAAATTTATATACTTTGCAATTTTTTACATATCCATTACCTTGTGGATTTCTAGATACACCATAATCTAAAGTATTGAAAGGTATATATAGAACATCAAATATATAAAAGTCAGAATCAAAACTCAGAACAGGACAATTTAAAATTCTTGCCACAGAGGCAATATCTTCGTCGGCTTCAAATAAAGACTGAGCACATTTGATACCTTTTTGCTGGGCAACACTTTTGAATACTTCTTTTAATAATAAAGGAAATAACTGAGATCTTGCTTGTCTTTGTGGTGCTAAAATAGATGCAGAACGAATTCTTTCTTTTGTTCTTTTATAAATTGTGCTTAACTTTTTGTCTTCAGATCCTCCATCGATTATTATTAAAGGAGTTATGTTACACTTTAGCAACTCATCAAAAAAGTTAGAAACGCAATAGGCATACTTGTCATAATCACCTCCAAAGCAACAATTACCTTTTGCCTCTCGAGTATACAGTTGTGAAGCAACACTGTTACCGTCCATAACTAAATATGTATCGTGTAAACTATAATTCTGAAAATATACATCTGAATGCTGCGCAATATATGTCATTAATCCTGATATCCCCATTTTTGTTTATATGAATCAAATGACTTAACATAAACATGTAACTTCTAGATATAAATTTTAATAGTTTTTATCATCACAATTTTTATACTTATGTTTTAATTATGTTTTAATGCTATGAGGACTTACATTAATTGAATCTTAATGATAAATGGTTATTTTTTCAACGAATTGTATGCATGCCACAGATTTTATGTTTATATATACAAGTATATATGATACTTTTTAGCAATAAATACTGTTGCTTATTGTTATTAATTCGTCCATCTTTTTATGATAACTGCGATGATACTGTGAAGTAACGCAGGCGCGTGTCTCGTATTTTTGTTTTGTGCATTATTACCAACTTACAAAACACAAGACCGCGAAATTTAAATTATTACAGCAAAGAACATAGAAACAATTAATAGTATATATTGTGTATTACGAGCGGAAAGTAGGTAGGCGAATACCGCGAGGGCATGTTGCAGGTCAAGTTGAGGCGAGCCGAGAGATGTCGAAGGGTGCCGAGGTAAGGGCTGCAACCAGCAACGAGCGACAATCGCCTTCAACCCGTGGTGGCCGTGATGCATACGAAACTTTTTGTCCTACCTGTATACTGAAAGAATGATTTTTCGTGCATATATGAAGCGGGCAGAAAGTACGTTCCTAGGGCGGAAAAGACTCACTTTCCACCTGAGGGTTTTGCTTTCCGCCCGCTTTATTATGCATGACAACACAATAAATTCAACATATTTTTATATCGATTTATTTAGTTTAAAAATATTAAATTTATTTGCTTTGTTAAAACTATATAATTATCAATATTCAATTATTTATAAGAAATATTGTTTTATAGGGTAATAAATATGTGCATATTTGAATTATTAATAAATAAGACAGCTGCTTTTTTCTTTAAATGATTTTATTTATCAATATAAAAATAATTTATTAAGAAGTACTAATAATATATTATTTGTCAGTCTTTCATAGTAATTTTCAATTGGTGTCATTGAAAATCTTCTGCAGTGTATTATTTTTATATACAATTAAGTTTAAGTTGAGAATTTGTGTATCTTATAAGCTCATTATTTTATAAACAATTCATTAAATAAAATATTGTAAGAACTTGAGTAATATTCGATTTTTACATAAAACAATTATAATACTAATCAGTCTTTTGTTGTTGTTTGACCATACCTTGTATTTTTACTGATACAGAAACAAATAATTGTAAAATACTTGGTGAATCTTTAAAAATAGAGGCAACATGCTGATTTAGATTTTTATAATTTTTCAAATCATTGTACAAGTTATAGACTAATGTACCACTGAAAAATTCAGCAACATTTATATCTCGACAAGGAAAACCAAGTAATGCATTTAAGTGCATACTAGATCTTAAACAAGATTGAAATAATGAAAATGAATGTACTACAGCAATATCAAATTCTTTATTATTTATATGTGTTTGAAAATGAAAGTATTCCTTAGCCACTTCGCAATCATCTTGTGTGACATTTTCAAGAGCAGTCTTGATTGGCATTTCTACTGAAGGAAAACATTGAACATCTTTATTATTACAGTCTTCATTTTTGGTTTTCTTAAGATTTATATTTTTAAAACATAATTGGTGTCTAGTTTCGTTTCTAATAACATGATTAATCATGCTAAACACTAAAGCATAAAGATGGTATTTTGTTCTAAAAATAGATTCAGCATCCTCTAGCCAGTATTTAATTACTGCTATATAGAGTTTCAATGTTAGTGGAAATTCCTCCATAAATTTATCTGAAACTCCCAGAGAACTGACAAAAATTTGATTTCTTTTGAACTTTGGAAGTTCTACTAATTTTTGGAGAGTTGGTACTTCAAAATTAAGTTTATAAGTTTTGCAGTCTAATTCATAAGTGACAATATTAGCACCTTTTCCTCTTGCAATATACTTTAAAATATTAGAATTAGTAGTTCCATTACTTAATAATCTAAAAGTAACACTTATAATTTTTAAACTAATATTAACACAAGCAGGTTGTGAATAATCTTCCATCTGATCTGATACAACAATAAGTTGCCGATTTATTATATTCATAAAAAAAGCAGGAAATTTAGCAGCATTATATTTTTCTAAAAACCAAGAAGGAATTATTTTTTCCACATTATTTTCACTTCTCGGTTTAACAGTCATGCATTCTTCAGATGAAAATAGGTTTTCAGCATTTTCATCACAACTTAAATCTGTTTCATCATCAGCTACTCTGTCATCTGATATGTTCAAATTATCTAGATCTTTAAATTTGTATGATTCACAGGGTATTCCTTGCATTAAAGCGCTAATTTCCTCTTGTGAATACCCTAGAGGACCAAGCATTGCTGATGATAGGCTTAAGTAACCATTTATAATTACTTCAATGACTTCTATGATTGATTGGCGTTTGTCTGGATCTAATTTTCTGATAATCACAGTTACAGCATTATCTAATCTGTGATGTTGGATCCATCTAAACACAGCTTCTATTTTCATATGTAACTTACTACGATTCATTTGTTTAAATTTTTTTGATATTTTCAAAGTAGAGAAAAAATTATTAAAAAGATTAGTGCTTAGATAATCATTTCCTAAAAGAACTGCAACCAATGGTAAGACACTTTTATCCATGCCAGGAAAATTTTCTAAGAAGTATTCATGTGTGAATATTTTGCAATGTTTAACACAACCAAGTCCATTTACATTCATGGAGATTCCTTGTTTTAAAGTATTATAAGGAATGTACATAACATCGTATATAAAAAAATCAGAGTCATAGCTTAAAACAGGACAATTTAGAATTCTTGCAATTGAAGCAATATGATCATCTGCTTCGAATGTGGATTGAACACATTTAATGTTTTTTTCTCTAACAATGTACCTAAAAACTTCTCTTACTAGTGGAGGAGGAATAATTTGATGACTTGATGGTGTTGAAATCGATGCAGCAAGAATTCTTTGTTTTGAACGATTGCAAATTGTATTCATTTTTTTGTCTTCTAGGCCCCCATCAAATATTATTAATGGAGTCACTTTGCATTTTAATAGATTATCAAAAAATTCATTAACATAACATGCATACTCTCCATAATCACCTCCATAGCAGAAATTGCATCTATTTGAAGCATATAATTGAACTAGAATGCAATTTCCATCAATAACTAAATAGGTGTCATGTAATTCGAAATCTTTTAAAAATATTTTTGAGCGCTTTGAAATGTACGACGATAATCCTGGAATCCCCATGTTGTTACGTGGTTTCAAATAATGTACGTTAAAAATTTGTAAATTTCCTTTCTTATAAACTCAAATTTACGAAAACTGTTGAAACTTCTTCGTTTTAATTTCATCACAATTTTTTAATCACAACATCTTTGAGTAAGAAGAGTATGTAAATTCGTTGACGATAATTTGAAACCATGTCATTACGACGTAAATACACAACGGACTACCAAAGGTCAAAGGACAAAGACTGCCTTTTGGGCAAAAATAGCCTTTAATCATTTTCTGCGCATGCCTGCGGCAAGGTCGCGCGCAAACGCGCAAGTTTCCCTCTTTTTTCGCCACGAAATTTCTATTCCATGCCGTATGCCCGACAGTGGACAACGTTGCCTGATTGTTGACTCGCGCTACTGTTGTAAATCGCATGATTTTTCAAAGAACAAACAGAATTTTATACGAATGCGTCTTGAAGAAAATGTATGAAATAAATTTGAAAGTTGTTATTTGTTGCGAGTCACCTGTTAAATGACGACAGAGCAGTATAACCTCATTTAATATTCATAACTTTCCTTCTGATTTGGTAAGTAGTTATGAATAAAAACAATTTTCGAAATACGAATACACTGTGTAAAATGATTAATTGATATTTTATTTTTCCTCGAAAGGGCTGTTTTGAGTTTCTCACAAAATGACAGATGATCTACACAATCTTTTTTTCTACGCTAATACTTGTCATGTATGCAAGTGTTGTGGAAACGAAACACCTTTAAAAAAATGCAGCAACTGCAAAATGATTTCATACTGCAGCAAAGAACACCAAAAGCAACATTGGCTTCAACATAAAAATTTATGCCGTGTTTTGTCAGAGATGCTCGACGAAACGGATAAGTATAATTTGCTAGAGGGCATGAGAAATATTAGTATGGGAGATTGGGTTAAAGCAAAAATGAAGCTGATGCTTCTGGTGAGTTTGAAGATCAACAGAAAATTGCTACCTTATGAAGAAGAAATGTTTAAATTTCCCAAAGCCTGTGTCGTTTGTCATGAAACAAATTCAAAATTAATCACGGATTGCCTGACATGTCCCTGTGCAAGTTTTTGCGAAGAACATCAGAATGACTCAACCCATGCTAAAATCTGTGAAATGCTGAGTCTCTGCTATGATTTAGATATTGCGTCCACTGTTTTCATTAGAAATCCACCAAGAAATGTTGTACCTTATCACACAGAAATGGCTTATTTACCAGCTTCTATAAAAAGCTTTATTGATTTATATATCAATGAAGATAAATCACTCCTTGTATCCAGCGATATTCAAACACCCCATATGTCAGAATATCTTACCAGACCCTTAACTTTACTTAATGCAATGGAAAGATTGGAATACACAACAGATTCTGAAATGACCATTCATATGATTGGAGCAAACATGATTGAACTCGATGGAGTAGAAATTTGGGAAACACTTTTACACTGGTTGCCATCTTTGACAACATTGAATATTGTTTTAGTTGGTCCAGAACTTGATAGCAATAATGAAAAATTAGAATGCAACATTTGTGATTGTTGTGTCGAAAAGGGGATGAAACTCTACCTCGAAACACATGGCATTTTATACAAAGAATATGTCAATAGTGATTGTTTTGTTAAACCTGATATTATTGTAGGGTATAATTTAGGAATCCACGAATGTGAGAATATAGATTCTCCTAGTGACTTATGGTCGCAATCTATACAAATTTTGCCAGAACAAAAATGTCCATTTGTCTTAACATCATATACTGCTGAAGAAGCGCAAAAGGAACACAAAAGGCTGTGCGATATTTTGAACAAAAAAGTGACTTACTTATGCTGTGAAAAAAATCATTTTTCCAGCTTAAGGCCTCATAGAGATTATGAAACTGAAGGTGTTTATTATCAGAATCAGTACGTAATTATCTATAGAGACCTGGACTGATCAATTACAAGATATGTGTTTTTAATGTGATTTATGTGTGATATCCATTTTTCTCTCTTCAATGTAAAAAACTTTAAATATTCAAGCATTTAAGCAATTATCCGTATTAAGAAAAAAATTATTGATAATTACTAAAAGAATCGCAGTACCAGTAGTTTATTTTTATTATAACTTTCATTAAAAACTATGCACATATCTATACATAATACAAAAGTCAATACATAGCTAAAGAAACTAAATAATTATTTGTTGAACATATTTTTAAATATATATATATATATCACCATAGTTATAAAATAAATTCATAGTTTTTACACCATCTTTCAATCATAGATTAAACACCAACTCTATTCATAGTTTTTTAATAGTTGTTATAATAAAAGTAAAAAAAATGCAAAAATATTGTTATAACTACAATCTTTTAGCGAAAGTCCTGTTAAATACGTTTTTATATAAATTTTACAATACTTCAATAGTAATTATCAATAGTTTATTTTCAAAATTTATGTGAAACAAAGTCATATTAGCTTTAATTCCATTAATTGTTAAACTATAATTCCAATCACAAAGTATATATTTATTTATTAAAAAGAAAATTAGAAAAAATATAATCATTTCTTCAAAATAGATTTAAAAAGGCGAGTTAATGCATGAACTTGTCATTTTTTAATAGCTTTTTTTAATAAAATAAAATGCAATTTGTATTTTAGACATATACACATTAAATCTGCCAAAATCGTACAAAAAAATTTTAATAATTCCGTCAAGTACAAAATCAATTTAGCTATAATTTTATAAAATAGTCTTACCTCTAAATCTTAAGGCAGAAGTTCCACTTCTCGTATCTATGTATATAGCTCTTCCATTTAAACCGCCATAGCATTTATTCAATTGCACTGAAATGCAAAGTTGCATGCTGGAAAGTATCTTTGTTGAATATGGATTTTCTGTATAAGATCTTATTGAAATAAATGTAAAAGCATTGATTGTTAATTGATGCACTGCCATGTTTAACATTACCAAATTTGTGTTTTTCCTGAAAATGGAGCTCCGCTCAATTCAGTTATTACCCCACATTGAACTCCACTCTCAAGAACACCTTCCAATTCCGAGCAGCATAAAGATATGTATTCTCGTTGAGTTTCATTCTGTTGACAGGTCATGATTCAAAGATCGTACTAAATAAACAATAATTTCAAAATAAGAATACTATACCTGCCAAACATCTAAACCCAGAACTTCTGGCATTTGTAATTGTTTTTCTATTTCAGATTTAATCAAGTTAAGTTTTTTCAAATACTCTGAAAAAGAATTAGTTTCTGTAATAAGTAAGTAACAAAAATTCAACAATGCTATTTTTTTAATAAAATAAAATAAAATAAAATAAAATAAAATAAAATAAAATAAATAATTAATATTAATGTTATAGAAAGTTAAAAGAAAATAAAAAAGATTGATACCAGAATTGTTTAAGAGATCTTCAACATAAAAAAATCCTTTTTTGTGTAATTCAGCGATTGTTGGGTTTGGTAAATTTAGAGTTACAATGGGTTGAAGCATTTTTTAAAAACAAATGTCGGCTAATAAACAATATGTATACGGAACCAAAATAACAACGGCGGTTTAAAAACGTTTAACAAGAATGAACTTGCTCACGAACTAAGCAATCGCAAGGTAAATGCTTTGAAGCTCACTTCACGCTGAAAGAAAATACAAGTCTTGCGGTTGGTAAGCTTTGTAGCAACTTCATAACCAAAAACAATCATCTCGAGAGAAAAAGAAAATGAACGCGTGAATCTCTTGCCTTATTTGGTATCGAAAGAAGTTCCCCCAAGATTGTAAGTCTTTACTTTGCTACATTTTCTTAATAAAAGACCAATTTTTTATAAATAATTAACTATATATTTTAATAGCATATTTTCGTGGGTGTACCGGCTTTCGTTTGACATTTATTTCGACACTTAGCAATTGCATTGCAATCGTGAGTCATATTATTAAGTATACCTTTAAATCAATTAAAGTATAATTTTTTAAATTGGATAATAACGTTAATAGACATCAACCTTATTATTATATTTAAAAGTTATGAGTTATATACAGAAGTATCATTATTATAAAATATTTATACACTGTTTATAATTATTAATACCTAATGTAACCAACATAAATAATATTTAAATTCCCCTTTTTTTAGAAATACTCTATTCCAAAATGGAACAATTAATTCAGCAAAAAGTGGTGGAGTTAGCAACTCAAGTAGAACAGCAAATAGACTCAGAGATTGATAAATTGGATAAAATGAATATAGATGACATTGAAAAATTACGTGAACAGCGATTGAAAGAAATGAAGAAAATGCAGCATCAAAAGCAAATATGGATGTCACTGGTATAAATCTTGACTTCAAGTCATTAGTTTCTTATAACAATTTTTGTCAACATTTATTATTTTAGGGTCATGGCGAATATACAGAACTAAGTGAGGAGAAAGAATTTTTTGATGCTTGTAAGAAGTCTGACAAAGTTGTCTGCCATTTTTACAAAGATGGAACTGAAAGATGTAAGATCGTTGATATGCATCTTAAAATACTTTGCAAAAAACATATAGAAACTCTTTTTCTTAAATTAAATGTTGAAAAATGTCCCTTCTTAACAGGTTAGTTCTACTATAAATCTGTTTTAATACTACAGTATATCTTATAAAATGGGGTGATTTTGGCCAACAAGGAGACTTTAATCTAGTCTTTTAAAGTTTTAATGGTAGCCCAATTCTAATTTTAAATAAACTAATTGTAAAAGGTATTTTATACTATTGAAAAGATATTTGAGCACTGTCAAATTTTTTTTTATGTGCACAATTTGTAATAATTATTTAAGAATGTGGTCAAAGCCCCATTTTACGATATTATGATTATTGCAATATAATTTATTAAATGCATTATTAATATTTTAGTACGTTTAAGAATAAAAGTCATTCCCACAATATCTTTGGTGGTCGACAGCAAAACAAAGGACTACATTGTTGGATTCACGGATTTAGGTAATTGTGACGATTTTTCGACGGAAATGATGGAGTGGAGAATTGCGCAGGCTGGTGCCATTAATTACAGTGGCGATTTAATGCATCCACCTGATAATACAAAGATGCAAAAAAAAACGGTATCGAAAAAAACTATACGTGGGAATGATTCAGATGATTCAGACTCAGATTATTAATAATCTATGCCTTACAATGTAAAGAGTTTACAAAATTCTTATGCTTTCTGCACTGTTTAAATTTGAATAAGTGGAGGTTAATCGTTAAATCGAAAAAAAAACACTTGTTTTATGACATGTTGTTATTGCATATCTTTCATAACTGCTTTTTATACATAAAAAAATATCGCTCTTCGAGGAATGATTACATTGAATGTATTTTTAAGTAAGCCATGGCATTTCTGGAAAGTTCCTTGGGCTATCCAATATACTTTTGAGGGTTCACTGAAACGAAGTAAATTTTGGGTTACTTAATATCGTTTAAAAAAATTTAAATTGTATAATAGAGGTATAGACACTAGGTATAAACTAGTTTAATAACTTTTATAACAAGACTATCATACAATGATACTTAATAAAAAGAAAATTTATTCTAAAGAATAATGCATACTGCATTATTTGTTATGAAGCCATTGTCCCCATTCTTCTGATTGGTGATGCTTTTATCCCTTTCATCCCACAAAGTAAGCCCATCACAAGCACAGATCTTCTTTGTATTTTGGAAAAGTCCTGATGATCTCGCTATTATGCCGCAAGCCAATCTGTCAATTTTAAGTAAACATTTATTAGATTTAGATGCACGGATCAAAATTAAACATATTAATATATAACAGCTTCAGAATATTTTTCTTTTTCTTTATAAGAAAATAATTGAAATGTTAAAATTATTATATTTATACTTTTATGCAAATTCAACAGTATAGATATATATATTTCAGTATCATCCTGTGAACATTATTTAAATATGTTTTAAATTAAGTTTATATGCATTAATTAATTTATTAAATTATATATAGTTTCTTTTTAATTTTATACATGAGCTTGAAATTGTTGTAATAAAATTTTATTTCAAACATCTATTAATTTCTATTTTTTTAATGTTATTACCTGCTATTTTCATTTTTGAGAATGACTATTACTGGTTTAAATTTAAGTAATAAATTTAAAAAAATCTTGACCACTCTTGAGTGAAAATACTATTCTGAAAACAACTTACAGCATCACTTTTGAACTCCCCTTCCTGGTCATTTTTATTTTAACAATCAATTAAATTAATTTAGCTCCACAGAAAGCCCGATATGCTATAGCATATACTGTGTTATATTTATAAAATAGGCATATTAAATTTGATGTTTTTGAAAATTAGAAGTTCTTTCGTTTTTTTCATCTTACTACCTATATGTTTGTTGAGCAAAATTACGAGTATTTCGTCCTTACTAAAAGAGGAGATTGAAAATGATGTGGAACTCATTTTTAAAATGTAATTAAGGTTTCGTTTATAATTTTATATTTTGTTTATAACTGATAATAACGTATATAATTTATAATAATTTAATGACGGATTACGATATTTAAATATAGCTATAATAATTAATCATCAATGGGAATTTTATTTTAAAATAACACATTCATATTTAAAAAAATTTTTCTTTTTCAAGAATAGTCAGATCATTGTTTTCTTTTTTATCATACAGCAAGGGAATTTTGAGAGACGGTAGGATGACTTTATACCACAATTTAAATAATGTTTAAATACTGAAACATCTTGTATTTGTTAGAAAATACCTTTTGTAATTTGATTTTTGCCAGCTGTCATAGTAAGCTTCTTATTGATTGTATTAAAGTCACCCCGCTTTACGGTACTTTCCAATTTTTGTATTAATATCTTAAGTTTGTGTTTTTCGCAATTAATCCTATAGAACACCAAACGTGCGTACAAAAGAAAAATCATCAATGGAGCGAGCGTGCAGACGACTGCACCTGCCCGTACGAATTTTCAACCGAAAAACGATTACATATACTAAAAACCATCAGCTTAGTTTCCTTAAGAAAAATCAAAGCAACCTCACCTTCTGACCATCAAACAAAAACAGAATCCCCGAATACAATCGATCTACAATCGCGACGATCCCAATATAACACCAGCTTCCTGGGCGCAAAAAAAGAGAAACGGAGTAAAAACACGTTTTAAATTTTTCTCGAGAGGAGTAAACTACTGTAGCGTACAAATATGCGCAGGCAGGGACGTGTTTACCGCTCAGATAGCCCAGGTCGAAAAGCAGGCCTCACTCTCCCAGATTGAGATAGCACAAAGTGTTTCAGAAACGTTTCTGCAATGAATATTTTTGAATTATACGTTGTGTATTAATTACAAAATTAATAAATAATTAAAATACTCGATTGGAATGCACGATTAACAAGGACAGTATCAAAAATGTGGGCTTTGAATTCTTCTGAAACTTGGGAATAGGGGAGAGTCGCCCAATATGGGACACTTTAAGTTTTCTGTGTATAAAATCTTTGTTAATCAAATTTAACTTTACAAGTTTCTTTTGATATCTTTTATTATTAGAAAACCGCATAGGAGAGTTAGATTATAATTAAGCAATTAGGGTAATTTTAATTCAACATAATAAAACAGGTATAAGTGTTGCCTAGTTTGGGACACCGTCCTCCAGTATAGGACGCTTTCGTTTAACCATGTTTTAATTGCCTTAAACATTTTTTACTGTTAGTTATTGCTCGTTTTTAATGATAATATTATATTTTTATAGTAATTATATAAAAATGAACCATATAACATGATTTTTTGTCATATAGTCTAAATATTAAGCCTTTAAAGTCCTGGTGTATCCTCCAGGACCCATACATTAATTTCGTTATTTAAAGATTTCTACGTAATAAACTCGAAATGATATAATCTAAATGTATGGATCAGATTGAAGTGAACCATTTCCGATCTCGTTAGGTGGGCTTACATTATTTTTGACCGTAAAATAGCCGAGAAATTTTTAAAATAAAAAGAAAAAAATTATTGTTCATATCCAAATCCCAAGGCCCAACATCATCCCTGAATTTTTTCAGAATGTTTTGACAATGATTTTGATGCCTGAGACTAGAGGGATAATATAATGCATGATTTTCCTTATTATTTTAATTCGAGCCGCAATCTATCATCTTTTGGTAATTGAGCTATCAATAAAATTTGATTAAATTTGAACAAGTGCTCTTTAATTAAGAAAAATTAACAAAATTAATTAATCTGTAGAATACAGTTACATTTAGTCACATTTATAATATCTTAAATTTTACCGCAGTATATCCTCAAAATCTTCAGCCTACTATATGTCACAATAAATCACTATTTTCAATACCATATTTATTAAAGGAACTTTGTTTCTCACACTCATTTTGACATGAACTAAAAATTAAGCAAAGCACTTTTTCGTTAACATTTTTTTATTATTTCTTTTTCGGACCGGTAAAGCAGGATAAAGTAAAAAATGCAAAATTAAAAGTGTCCCATCCTGGACAACACTCTTTGTCCCAAAGTAAACGATAGACGTTAATAAAAGAAATATTTACCAAACTATTGCCACGTAGATATAGAGTTTACAAATGTAGATGCACTGGTAGATACATATTTATTGTTTATCTTGTTGTTTAACGAGTCTCCATAATTAGTGCCATGTAACGTCTATTTTCGATTGAACATAATATAAAGTCGTCTAATTTTTTGTATTAAGGAAGCATTCTACTTTGCCAATTTCAAAAAATCGATTTTATTTTTTGCGTTTTTCGAAAGTAAATGTTTTCAAAAATATTCTTCGAAAATGCTAGAATGATCCGAGCATTCCTTTTCTGCACCTTGTACTTTACTACCTAAGCGCGCTTACCAACCCCACCCGCTGGCTAATCGCTGTGACCACGACAGATATTGTATACAAAAATAGCGCCATCTTACGGTCGAGTGACGTGTTCGGGGTAGTACAAAATACACAGGCTCTAGTTATAGGCATTCACTGAAAATAATTTTTTATCAGTTTCTGACAATTTGTGTGATCTCAAATTTTATTCTTGAATTGACATATTTATTTATTATTAAAAAACATTATAAGGATATTCTCAGATTCATTAGTAATTAAAAAAATATTATTTTCATTTAATGCCCATAAGAGCCTGTGTATTTTGTACTACCCCGATCACATCACTCTACCGTAAGATGGCGCTATTCTTGAAAATAAGATAACATATACTATACCACATGTTCGCAGCGAATAGCCGCTTATTTGTACACCCAACGCACATTAATTCGTTTAAGGTTATTTGAATGTTACTGGCGCTCATTTGCTAAAACACACATGTAAGTATTCGTATTGATGCGCTCTTAAAGCGAATTAATGAACATTGGGTGTACATTCGAGCAGCTTTTATAAATCTCGTATCCCTGCTTATGCCCAGCAATATTTAGGCCTTTATTCTTAGTACTAAACCTTTACACGTGTAATTTTGGAGGGAAAAGAGACTTGGAAACGATGCTCTGCTGCTGTTTCAGCACTATACTATTTTTTATGTGCACGTAAAGAAAAATAAAGGTTACAGTATTCTTGATTATTTTTTCGTGTTTACAATGTTAGAACAATATTTAAAGTATAAAACACGTAACAAAGATGTTTTGTTTTCTAAATATGGACAACGAGGGCTAGATTTCAAAGTGTGTATTATTTGTAGCTGTGGAGAAAAGTTTATTAACTCATGTCCAATGATTGGAAGTGGTAACGAAATTAATCGTCGACTTGTGTTTGTTATGCGATTTCTTGGTGTGGGAATTCACGGCATAAATTTATTTTGTGGACTTATGGAATTAGGTCATTTTATAAATTAGGCTTCTTTCATAATGAAGTTCAAAACCCCAAATCGTTGTCGCACATCCTACTTTGAAAGCATTAAAACCGGAAGTGTCCCATCATGAGCGACTCTCCCCTATGTCATATTATCAAAGTATGAGATAAGCGAGGAGATAAGAATGTCAACATTTTTGTGAATGAACCCTCATACTTATTATTATGTTTCATTTCCTTTGTAGAAATAGAACTACCAATAACTAGTCATCAATATAGCTATAAATGGCTATTAAAGGACAGTTACTCATGAGATCGAGTTCTACCGCGGTCCTAGTAAATATTATTTCAGTGAAAAATAACACCTCTACTTCTGACCATAACTCTGGCCTCTGCAAGTTTTGTTTGCAGGAAAAAAATATCCAAAAGATAATAAAAATATATACCTAGGTAAAAAGAGCTTTAATTTAAGCTTTGTTTTAGATAAAAATACTTTTAACTGTCAAGTAGAAAAATCGCTTGTGTACCAAGAACGCTCTTAAGGGGATGTCGGAGCCCCGCCCCCCTTTTGCAGTCCGACCTATTTTGTATTTCCAATTGTTTGTAAAAACTACAAGTCCGACTGACTTTATCTTGTACAGATCGGTTCATTATAGTAAGCACTATGGTGCTCAGCTCTAAATCTTACTGTAAAATTACATTAAAAGAAGTTATTAGCAAAAGTTTGGTATGATTACAATTTTGAGGTTAGGTTTCAATGCGTAAACACCCTATTGTATTTCCAATTAATCAGAAAAATAACTCATCAGATCAACTTTATCTTGCATGCAAAAGCTTTATTATAAAAAGCACTACGGTGCTCTGCTCTTAAGGTTTCCCTGCATTCTATATTTTAAAAGTAATCACTAAAAGAAAATACACGATTTTAGTTCCAACATCCCCTTAAAGGAAGAAGCTTGATTTTGTTTTTTGAAATTCTGACTTCAAAATGGCACTCAGCGACTCCAACAATATAAAAGTATTTATTGAAAATTTAACTGCTGCATAGGAAGATTATATTTTATTGGCGTTAATATTATACAACGTGCGAGTTTTCCGTCATGAAGCATTTTTTACTGCTTTCTTTTTTGCAGATTCTTCCGTCATTGACAGTCAAGGAATTAATCTATTACAAAGTAATTAACAATTGAAGATAGTGACTGAAAATGCATAAAAAATCAAGAAATTTAGAAGAGTTAAATTTGCTTGAATATTTATGTATATTTTGTTTTCATCTGTTTAAAACTTTGAAAAAGATTAATATTTTATACGAAACAAAATTTAAATTAATGCTCTCTCATCCTAGTTTTGTTTTGAGCCATATTTAGCACGATAACTTGCAGAGTTATAGTCATGTGCCAGAGGTATGTTAGAAATAATATCATTATTGCAGTGTAAATGCATTTAAAAGCGTAGGGTAGACTGAGGTAAAATAAGACAGGGGTATAAAGACAGTTGCAATAACTTGTTTCAAATGGGGTGCTAGTTATTGAATTGTATCTCACATTACGCATAGTACGTGTGCAAGCTAATTTTACTCGATTTCAGCAACCGCCACCCCGTAGAACATAATTTAAAAACATAATAAATTTTTAAATTGAAGAAATACGTAAATTAGCTTTCTTAAAATCACCAATCGATTATAGTTTAGTACAGATTACTTTTGTCGATAATCTTTTCAGCTTCCCTAGTGGAAATGACAACTGTGTAAACTGTGAAACACTATGAGAAAATGTGAGAAAGTGTGAAAAAATGTGAAAATACACATACTTTTGGAACATGTGTTACAAACAAATGTGCACAATTTTTTACACTTTTTCACACTCTTTTCATAGTTTTTCACAGGTTTTCACACTTATAAAAAACAAGTATTTTATTTAATAAAACTTGCACAATTTTTCACATTTTTCACAGTTTTTCACATTTTTTCATATTTTCTTTCGTTGCATTCTCTTATATAAAAAAATTATAACTGTGAGAAATTGTTAAAAACTTTGAAAGACTATGAGAAATTGTGACAAAACTTATGAAATATTCTATAATATTTTTAAAAGTCCTGTTCCAAAAAAGTAAGTCCAATTTCACAGATTTTTACGAAATTCTCATGGTTTTACAGACTTTTTCACACATTTGTCATATTCTTTCACATTTCAAAATTTCCACTAGGGTTTAATTTGGTTTTTGTAAAATTTAATTTTATTACTTTGAGGCAAAGTTATTATTAAAAAGGTAAACCATCTCAAATGGAACACGTAGGTTGGGATAAAACGAGACAAGTAGAATAGGTATAGAGGATATAGGGACAAACTGACAAAATGAGACCTAAGATTATAATGATACAGTTAAAATAATCTTGCTTCAAAATTAACGATGAATATTGGGTCACGATTCAGAGTAATAAAATAATTCAAAAAGAAAACAAAATTTTAGATAAAAAAGTCGTAAATTTGTGAGATTAGCTTTCCTCAAATCGCCTGTCAAATATATTGTCGAATCATTACAACTATCGAAGCAGTCAACTGTTGTAGGAATTTTTTAAATTTTGCGCCTTATACTTATTATCATTCTATTAGCCATTAAAAATTAATATAGTGACTTATTTAGTTTTTTTTTTAAATAGAATTAAGCACTATCTCATAATACCCCAAGGGAGTGTCTCGACACTTTTAGAAACCACTATTTTCGAGATGTTCGGATTATTGTAGTTAACTGCTACTATATAATATCAAAATTCAGCAGTAATGCAGATTAATGTCTTTTATATAGTTAGTAAACACGATGTAATTTCATTTTTTCAAAATATTGCTTTCTCGTGAATTCTAGAGTGCGTTTCACTTTAGTGTCTCATTATACCCCAGTCTACCCTTTAAGTTGACCTATTTTTTCTAGCCCTAAATTATAGATAACCTTTATTCCCTTTTATCTTTATACAAGTAAACATCATATAGGGTAGTGACCCTAGTAGTCGGCCACCCCCCAGTAGTCGGCCACTTTGACTATTTTCTTTTAATAAATAAACCCGTAGACAAAACATCGCTTGGTTAATAATTTTTTAATGATCTATGCCATTTAAACATTTAATTCTGAGGTTAAAACAGTTCAAGGACCATAAAATAAAAATTCTTTTCGATATATCTGTATCGATATGTACTTACAGGTGGTCGACTACTAGATTTTCTTAATTTTTGCCGAATTTTAGTTGTCGGCCGGGCCTGGTCGGTAACCCATATCCAAAGGCACTTTTAATTGGAATGATCATTACTATTAAGTAATATTTAATTTGATTCATTTCATATTTATTCAATCTTTTATAGCTGAACTTAAATCATAGAACTATTAAAAAGAATAAACAATAATTTTAAAGCGAGATGTATTGCCTTAAATTGGCCTGGTCGACTACCAACGATCAAGCGACCGAGTACTAGATTCTAGTGGCCGACTACTAGCGCTTACGTCATATTTTATTAAAACACATAATATAATTATCCTGTAAATATTTTAAGAAAGAATAAACATTTTATCAAAAACTAGAATACATTAAAATTTTTTGTAATAGCTTGAATACAAGTTTTTCCTTAGATGGCCGACTACTGAGGTCACTACCCTATTTTAAAACGGTTATATCTCAAAAACATATGATGAAAAATCATTGAAAACAATTGAGGTAATCAGTTACAATCGTAAAGATAATTCAGTAAATTTGTTTAGTCATTTTATTTATCTACTGTTAAGAACAAAATTATTATGTAAAAGAAATATTTTTTCTATGTTTTGTGATAACTGGATTAAAACTGCATGGATCCCGTTGAAAACTTCCAGAATGAAAGCTTTAAAAGTATCTCTTGGCTAAATTCTTTGCCCAGCTTATAAGGACTTTTGTCAGGATTCTTTGCAGGAAACCGTCAGGCGCGCGTTCTCCCAATCGACCCCCTCTCCTGCCCAACGTCCCTACACCGTCCTTCCTACTCAACTATAACGACTTTTCCAAGTAGAAATAAGCAAGAAAAAAGGTGATCGAGAGAAGTTGCAGAGAGAAGTGTTAAGGGAATGCGTCAGATTTTTTTAATGCATTTTTCGGCGGGTAAAGTAGGTCTGACGCATCCCCACTATCAGCGGATTATTTTCCGTCCAAACAAAGTTATACATGTTTTAGAAACGTCTTTTTATCAATTTTGAGCGAGCCTGAAACATAGGCATTCATATACGGGCGCCTGGGGCTGCGACGCATCATTATAAATGTATATGGGACAGCTGATTTCCAACTCCTTTAACAATCGTTCATAAATGGTACACTCGACGTGGATATACTCTAATCGAACATTTTTAAAATGGTCCAATGAGATTGTCCGATTTACAAAAATGAACCAATAAGATGACACGATTTCAAAACGTTCGATCAGAACATATCCAAGTTGGAAAAAAAATTTAACTTAAAAGTCTGCCGACCCCTCGCGAGTTCAAAGCGAGGGGGCCTCGGCAACAAAATCACGCACCTATAACGCCGCTCCTGCTCGGCGGGAAGCTCGTATTATAGCGTATAACGCACTCGCGGCTGGCTGGCTGGCTGTCCGGCGCGCGGGCTCTCACAGCTCAAAGCATGTGGATTGTGGCGCGTTGTTCGTCCCGTTCAGCCAGTGCCTTACACACGCACACAGTCGCGCACGGCGGTGCGGCGCGGCGGCGAGACGAGAGCCCCGAAAAACGACGGCGGCGACGGCGGCGGCGGCGACGGCGGCGACGGCGGCGGCTCGTCGGCGCGCAACAAGAAGCCCCTCATTCCCGTTTTCCGTTCGGGACAAAAATCCGGCAGTCTCGCGCGCGCGCGCGCGTCTCCCGTCGGTCGCGCCGTACACCACGTATACTTGTTACACGCAGGCGCGCGCGCAAGCCCTGCAGTGTGCGCAGAGTGCAGGTGAGTCCCGCGCGCAGCATCGAATACAGCGTCCAGGGAGTGCGCGATGCCGGCGGTGGCTCGGGCCCCGGCCGCTGCGGCCCACCCGCACAACCATCGTCCCGGCTCCAAGTCCGGGGCCGTCGCGAACGGCCACGGCCTGGGAGGAGCAGCCGAGGCCCCCAGACCGGGCACCATCAAGGGCGATCGGTGCAGCAATCCCTTCCGCATACCCCGGCACGCGACCAGCACCGGCCTCCGCAACGTGCCCCAGATCATACGCGAGCGGCTCACCCACGTGAGCTTCGGCCTCAAGATATGCGTCAACTGTCGCAAGCGCGTCTACGCGATGCTCAAGGAGCGCAAGCACCTCAAGCCGCCCTCCACGAGGCTCTCGCGCGGCAGCGTCACCGGCACCAGCAACGGCGCGACCTCGGAGAGGAGACGCTCGGAGGTGCCGCAGGCGCAGAGGAAACTCGAGCCCGTCGCGCCGACTCCGACTCCTGCTCCGGCGCCCGGTAATAACGTGGCCGTGGCTAAAGTGCCCACAGACGTCAAGCTACAGCAGCCGACGGTGACGATGACCGTGACGGCGACGAGCATGGCCGAGGCCCGGGCGATCAAGAGCCTGTTCTCCTCGGCGAGGCTGGACGCCAGGGTCACGCCTACGTCGACGCCGAGCCTAGCTCTGGCCGTTGGCTTGCAGCAGCAGCGTCAGATCGAAGCCGGGACCGCGATTGGCCATGTTTCTAACCTAGCAGGTAATAGCGTGATGTGTTTACCCGCGCTTTTTCTCGCGCGCGCGCGCGCGCGCAAACGAGATGTAGAGTGAGAATGAGCGCGCAGCTGCTTCGGTGCAGGGGAGAGTCGTGTTTTGTTTGACGCACCTCTGTACTGTGTATAGTGTATGAGGGGGGGTTTTGATTCGTATACTACTTGTTGCATTTTTAGGGGGGGAGGGGGGCTTGAATAATTGTTGAAGGGTGAGGAGGTTTCGACGAGATTTGGCTGGTTCGTTGTTGGATTGGGTTTTTTTTTTGTTTGAATACCGATAATATGACTTGCTGCGAAATTTTTTATTTTTTTAAATGATTTTTTATAGGGTTTGCGGTAGGTTTACATGTGGATTTTAGATGTTTTTTTTATTGTTTGCGAGGAGGAGGTACTGAAGTTTTATCGAATGCTTTAAATTTTAGTGATAATACGTTCAACGGTGAATGATAAAGAATCTGCGATAATGTACTTGATTTTAGAGGTGAACAGGGTTAACTTGGACACTTTATGTCTTGAGATTTATATTTTTTAGTTTTAAAAACATTTGTTAGTGTCCATGTTAGTCCCACTTTCCCCTATAATGAGTACTTAGCCTTGAAAGAATTTAAAAGAATACTTGAAAGATATTTTAAGTCCAGAACTATGTCTTTATGTTACAAAATAATGTTATGTGCCAAAATACAAAAATATTTAAATTTCAGTAGCTTCTCCTTTCAAAAGTTTTATCAATGTTTTAAAATTAATTTTTTAAATATTAAAAAAAATTTTAAACGTTTTAAAAATCTTAAAGATCATGATTTTAATAATTTTAACTTTAAAAAATTTAATTGTTCAATTATTAGTTTAGATACCTAATTGAGATTTTATTTGTTATAAATTTAAATTATGAGTTAGTCTATTTTATTAGTATATTATCAAATTATCTGTTCTATGTTATCAAATCAATTTCTTACTTTTAAATTTCAAAATAATTTTTAAATATTTCAAGTTTTGTTTTAATCAAATTTATTTTTATCATTAGAATAATTAGATTACTTGAAAATTATTATCACCTAAATAATCTAAACTTCTACAAGATTACTTAACATAATTTTAATCTTACTAACATACCTTTTTCCACTGTTTCCATTTATTTTGGATGCAGGAGCATCGCCTTTACCAAGATCATCTGCCTTTTCTGTAACGACCAGAGACCTACCAATTATATCATTCACCTTGAGAAGATTATCCATTAACCTGAATATTACTCTCCCCGTTTCATCTGCCACAACATTTCCCAGATCACCAACGTGCTGTATGAAATGAAGTTAATTACTTAAAACGTTGATGCAGGTAAAGATCGTTAACTGATAACTGTTAAAATAATGCATTAAATACCCTTTGTGAAGGCAAATCGTTTGGTCCTCCGTGTGGTGCATTGTTTGGATTAAAGTGTTCACCTACACTGTAGTTATAAAAGCACATGGATTTGTAAAATAATGTCAAGTTATTCAATTTTTAAGATCAATTACCTTTCACAGCCTTTTGAAATATCACCACATTCGTGTATGTGAAGTCCATGAGAACCAGTAGTGAGACCGTCGATTGTACCGTCTACAACACAGCCATCCTTAGTCTGAACAAACCGAACTACTCCTCTCACTAAATCACCAAAACTATAACCTGAATTTCCTCCTAGCATTGATACCGCACTAATATCAGACTCTAAAAATGTAAAATATAATGAAATGTTATTGATTTTATTGAAATTTTAAAGTTTTTGTTAATTTTATTATGAATTTCACTGTACATTTTATGAAGTCTTACCTCCGTAACCCTTGAGCACCGCTTTCCTACCGGTGCTCTCTATCGTCTCTTGAATTTTCGAATGCGGTAAATTCGTCTCGACGATCACAGATCCTTGCTCCAGCGATACTTGAAAATTATTTACACCCTCCACCTTCGACAGAGCGTTCTGTATAGCATTGACGCACTTCTGGCATGTCATTTGCACAGCAAATTCAATCTAAAACCAATCGATCAGCTTATTAACTTCCACACTAAATCCTACTTATTTACATTCACCCGTGCAATCTGAATAATTAAAATTCAGCTCCAAATTAACATCGAGCCACAGTCGCTTATCCACAAACGATACCGACTCCAAAATCCGCGATAAACTCACCTTCGTCGAAGTCATGCTTCCACGATGATTGCGCACTTATAAAAGAAAAACAACTACCAAGATACTTATGTGATGCAGCGCTTTTGCGTCTCATCCACTGTGCGTTCGGCGTTCAGGTTAACACACCGGCGACGCACTCTACAACCTTCTCCCTCCACGACAAAAATATCAAAAAGTCCTTCTCGCTCAAAAGCAAGCCTGCGATTCAATTCACCGGCGTCGGTCGACGATGTGAGAAAGGGCCGCGATAAAAACTCGTCGAAAACTCCCGCGTGCAGGATGCGCGAGAGACGGGCGAACAACGATGCAACACCGCCGTGCACGGGAAAACGCTCGGCACTACTGTGCGCGAGATGTGCAAGTATAGTGGGGCTTGTTGCGCCGGCTGCTGGGGCGCCTCGCTCGCGCCGGTCTTGGTCAACAATCGATTCCTCGAAGCCAGCGGCGTTGCCATTACCACGTGTTTATACGCGGCTTAAAGGTCCGCGAGTATATGATTCGTTTCCACTTGGTGTATTAGGCGAGGATGGCCGGGATATCTCTGTCCTCGTCTGATCGATAGTTTTTCCCTGTTAGGTATATTGTAGAAGTAATTGTTGCGATTGAAAAATAAGAACTGTTCCCGCTTCGTTTGGGAATGGGACTTGTCGCGAGCACCAAAAATTTTTCTATCATATTGCTCTGTTGCTGAGAATTAAGCTTGGAAATACTAAAGGAGGAGGTTATGTTTGCCATTGTTTTGTATTTCAAGTTTTTTTCTAAAATGAAGATACAAGAGATTTCTAGAAATTAAAAGAAGGTTTTTATTCGCGAACGAAACAGAGATAAATCTTTATAGTTTTTCGTTAAACAAATTATATTACTTGAATAAATTAACTGCATCACATTATAATAATAAATAAATAAATAAATAAATATTACTAAATAAGTAAATGAATAATAATAAATGAGTAAAAAAAAAAATAAATAAGTAAATGAATAATAATAAATAAGTAGAAAAATAATAATAAATAAATAAATAAAATATACGTGGGAAAATAGGATTATGTATCGCTATAACTTTTTTTAGCAAACTAAATTCAATTTACTCCGATAATTCATTGAAGAAATACATATACTCTATTTACTTGAATATACTCTATATATTTCACGTGGCCTATCATTCAACATTTTAAAAGTTTATAGCGTATTATGTGGAGACGAGGCGTTACTTGGAGTCTTAGATCCACAACTCGCGCAGCATGACTGAAAACAGAATGGCATTATGGAACAAAGCAGAAAGTTAAACTAATTAAAGTATATGAGTCACGTGTTCTAGCCTAGGAAGAGTTTAACGTAGCATGTCTGCGGAGTGCAGACACGATGATTGTCTATTGTCTGATCGGGTTTACGACTTTTTTACTTTAATACTTTTGCCTGACTTATTTCGTTATTTTCATTTCTAGCTTCACAATATTGTCCCATCTCCTTATTCGAATTTCCGCTCGCCTTTGCTTAATAATTCAGAAAACAACGAATATCCCACACATGTTTTTTTAATAAGCTACAAGAGCCATCGTGAATATTTTGATTAGCTGCTTAGATTAATAAAATTCATACCTACGTCTAGAATACCCATACAAAGACCCGAAAACTATCTTGTTTACAATTTCAATAATTTTTCTCCAATAGCACATCGTCAACAAACCGTTGAAAGTTACCATTTCCCCACATCTCTCTCTCTCTCTCTCTCTCTCTCTCTCTCTCTCTCTCTCTCTCTCTCTCTCTCTCTCTCTCTCTCTCTCTCTCTCTCTCTCTCTCTCTCTCTCTCTCTCTCTCTCTCTCTCTCTCTCTCAAATTTCACAGTACTATAAACCCGTGTATGTACCAGGGTCACTATATACAGCAACCTTATCATAACGGGCATTTAAAACTATAGCCCTCGTAAATCTTTTATCATCCCTCTATTATCGATCCCCGATATTCTCTCTACTCTCGCCTATTGTTATTCAATTTCTCCCGCCGTCGAAGACGAAACTCATACCTTATACTGCTTATACAGTACTCGTATCTCGCCATATATAGTGCGTGTCTCTAATCTCGCGGCTCGCGGCAACGCTGCTCCGTATAAGCAGCAGCAGCAGCAGCATCGTCTTTTGCCGCATGTGTCTATACACTACCACCGATCAGTCGTGCACGCGCCCGCGCCCGCGTACGCGGAGATAAAACGTCGTCCCGTCCCGTGCAGTTGCAAGCGTCGCGTGTGCATCCCCTTCTAATCCCGTGTGCGTGCGTGTGTGACTTTTTTAAATCTCGCCTCGCGCCTGCACCCATACCGGGAAGGTGCAAAACTTACCTACATACACAGCGTTTGCGTAATAATTACATACACGCTTGTACTGCAAATCCCCCGGAGCGCGATGAACCCTGCCGACTGCTAAAGCTATATAATTCAATTTGTATCTATAACGCGTCGCACACGCACACGCGTCGAGGTTGTGTGCCGGGCACGGACATTGTGTAAGCTGTAAGCCGAGAGAGAAAAAGAGACTCGACCCGGTGCGAGCGCGAGGAAAACGATGTCGTCCACTCGCGAGGAGGAGCCGCTCGTACGATTCCCGACCGCCAGTGCCGAGTTGTTGTTGTTGTCGTCGTCGAAGGTTTGCGATCGGAGCTGCGGATTTTCGAGTGGCCAGCAGCAGCGGCGGCGGCGGCGGGCGCCGACGACGACGACATGCTAATACATCATGGCAGCGAGCGCTGGAAAAAGGAGGATGATGCCTCGTTTCCTCTGAGACTGTTCCGTTGCTGTTCGGGTAGGGACGAGTTGATTCTTTCTTTTGGGGGGAAGTTTTGGAGGATTGTAGGGTTGGGGTGAGGGGGGTTGAAGTGGAAGGATAGGAAGATTGAGGGGAATGGTCACACAGGAGCTTTCTGGGTAGTTTGGGAAAATTCTTGGGAATTTCTTAGTATATATGGAAGCTTTAAGTGTCTCTTTGTATGAATGAAACTTTATTCTATATAGTTCATAAAGCATAGTTCAACATTGAAAGTTAGAGCGAGACACATTTAAAGCGTAGGTCTAGGAAATAGCATGAGGTATAGGGGGTATTAGAACGTTCATTGCAATTTATAAGTATAGATTGTGCGACCATTAGCTTCAGTTTTTATAATTTATTTTGCTTTTGTTTGGATGATCAAGTTTTTGAAAATTAGGTCTTGGATTTTGTTGATTGATTTTTTAAATGGCTTTTTTTTGTTCTTGTTGCAGTCGAGTCAAATAGATTGTTGGACAGCACAATGTCGAGACGCGGCAGACCACAGTCACAGCAGCAAATGCAGCAACAGCAGCAGCAGCAGGCTATGATCCCGGCGGATCCAGTGCACCCGGTCAAGAAGATTTGCTGCTTCTGCGGCCTCATGGATGACAATGAGGTGGAATTCGGAAAGTTTTATCAACATAGTGGCATTGTCACTCATTATTATTGTTTGGTAAGTTTGAGGAACTTCGAGTCTAGACAGGAATGTTTGATTCTACATGGAATGCATCATATTGCATCATGTGTAGGTGTATATGCCACCACTGCATTGCTTAGATTCTTCTGATAGTGAAGTACCTAGAGAGACTTGAATCACAGTATAGAAAATAGTTAGTAGAAGAATTATGCATGATGTTTATATAACCTTGAGGTTTTTCTTTCTATTGTCACCTTACCTGCACATATTTAAAAATGTGCTTGCAGTGTATGGTAATTTGTATTTCATAATTTTTTATAACTTTGAAAAATTATACGTAAAGGTCATGAAATCTCCTCTCTAATTTCTATAAGTAATTTAGAATCACCCACTATTAGAATTTTCTAAACACAATAAAATTCTTAGTTACTCAGATCTAACTTTTTTCTGTGATATTCACATCGGAATTTGCAAATAACAATAAATTACTTATTTACTCAGTTCTAACTCTATTCGGTAATATTTTTAGCTTGTAAGTAAAAATGTACTTTTACTATTTTAACACTGTCACAATTCTGTTGTACTATCATGTATTTATCGTATATAGGATTTTGTGAAGGCAGCTTGGCCAGTTTAAAATACATAAATAAATAGGATCTAAATAGAATAGGCATAAATTTCATTGTGCTAACTATTTAGTTTTTATTTATTTTGATATACAGATATATTTATTCACCATAAATAACAATATTATACATCTGTGATGAACCGGAAAAATAACTAAATACATTTTTTGTGTTTTCAAAATGCTAACATTTTAATGTTTGCACTGATATACCAGATCAAAACATAAGAAATATGCAGCCAAATTATATCTGTTAAATAGTGTCAAATATTACTCTAATCATAGTAATTACACATAAGAAATACTTTTTATTTTTTGAGTAACTTTACAAAAGAGTTGAGTGAAGTCGTTTTTCCAGGCAATGTGGACTTAAGTAGGTATGGGATTTTTTTTAAATTTGATTTTTATACACGATTAGAAATATTCTGCAACATTATATTTCTTAGTAACAGTATCAAAAACAATTCTTAACTCTCTTTCTCTCCCCCCTCTTCCCTTACCACTAAAACATACGCAGGAAACTGTCATAAAGAGTTGCAATAAGCATAATTTGAATACGTTGTACTGATTAGCGTGTAAATGGCATGAGGTTATTACATATTGTTCATTAGTTTTTTCTCTTATACTATTTTTGTATAAAAAAATATCAGTAAACACTTATGCAAAATAAAAGTAGCTGGCCGATGATTGCGATATATAAGTAACTAATACAAACTAATACCGTATAAAAAAATGGATTAACATGAACAAAATATAAGCGCTCTGATCCATGTAAAGATAAATTTAAGTCGTATTTTATTAAGATTTTATTAAATCACCTTAAATTATTATGCATTGTGCAGTTTTGGACTACATGTATAGCTATACTTTTGCAAATTTTGTTATTTTTACGTGAAAAAAGCGTATTTATAATGATGAAATCTGACATAATGTATTACCCAATATTCAAAGAAAGTGGACCCAAGTCGCTTTTTGGGAATTATTTAAATTATTTTTTGAAAACCATGTATGGTTTTATGCATATACACTATAGTTTATATAATAAAATTTATTTACGTGCTAAAATTAAGTAAAATAACTGATACACGATCTGATTGATCCACATACAGGTCGTATGTCAGTCAGAGATTTTATTAAATGGACTTAAGTCGTTATGTAATGTGCTATTTTCGGCTATGATAGCTATGCTACGGCATTTTTTGCCACTTTCACGTGAAAGGAGGCTACTTCTATTGGTGAAATCTAGTGTAAACCCGAAATTAAAAAAAGTGAACTTAACTTGTTTTTCTGGTTCACCACAGACATAGATTATACAATCTTGCATTCGGCATGGGTACATAGTTCTCGTTTACTCAGCGAAATATTAAACATAAGAAAATAATATAAAACTTAAAAATATAAACTTAAAACATAAAAACTTAAAACATAAACTTCAAAATAACTTAAAACTAAAAAAACTGACTAAAAACGAAAATGGTATTTTCAGTTACAATTCGATAACATTCAACTTTTAATTTTATTCTTTATAAAATGCAATTTTCCATTTAGTAGAAATGGAATGGATACTTAGTAGACATAAATAGATGCCTTTTTGGGAATCATTGTATGAGACGTGCATTACTGTGATTTTCATAATCTTAGATTTATTTCAATTATAAAGCTTCCTGAAGTTCAAAATTATAATTTTATTATGTATTTTTAGCTTTTATCTTCGAATATGGAACAAAAAGGAAATGACGATGAAGGTATCTTAGGATTTTTAGCAGACGATATAACAAAAGAAATACGTAGAGGAAAAAGACTTGTAAGATTTCTTTATACAACCTTTAGCTCTAAATTTTACTATGATGATATTTTAGATGTTTCTAATGAAATTTATTCTTTCAAGGTTTGCTCGTATTGTAAAAAAAATGGTGCAACTTTAGGATGCTGTAATGCCAAATGTAAACGTATTTTTCATTTTCCTTGTGGTTTAAAGGCTGGGTCTTTACATCAATTTTTTGGAGAATTTAGGTACTTATTATTTTATTCAATATATTTACCTTTAGCATTCTTACTTTCGAATTTAATAAATACTTATTATTATTTTTCAACAGGTCCTACTGTATAAACCACAGGCCTAAACAAAAGATTGATGAGAGGGTTAAAAAAGAAATTGAGAATATGACAAACATATTGTGTTACATTTGTTACGAAGATGTTGAACCATTAGATAGCGACAACACATTGTGGGCACCATGCTGTAAGAAAAATGCCTGGTTTCATCGCAAATGTGTTCAAGTTAGTTTCTTTTTCAGAAATAGTTACTTTTTTATTGTTTATAAATCATTTACTAAATAAAGATGTTTTTAATTTTATAGCAACTTGCAATGAGTGCTGGATATTTCTTCAAATGTCCGCTATGTAATAATAAAAGAGAATTTCAAACTGCCATGTTAGAGTACGGAATTTATATTCCAAGACAGTAAGTATTAATAATTGTAACCCTATTTATTTTGTATTATCTATGTATTAAATCTGTTTATTTTTTATTAGGGATGCATCTTGGGAACTTGTGCCAAATGCATTTGAAGAATTATTGTACAGACATGATCGTTGTGATGCCGCTGCATGCCTATGTCCTAAAGGCAGAACGTATACTAGTAATAATGCGTAAGTAAAACATTTACTAAATTTACATTCAATTAACATAATGCTATGATGTTGATTCACTTAATTCACAGATTATTACTATTAATATTTTCATAATGAATGAGTAATACAATTGTTTTGTAAATTTATAGGAAATGGGAGTTGGCTTTATGCCGAATGTGTGGTTCACAGGGGACACATATATTTTGTGGCCGACTAAAATGGGTAAATCCAATATGGGAATGTCAAGAATGTATCACGATATTAAGTGAGTATTTTTAGCTTCTTTGTTGTCAGATACAATTAAAAATTACTTTTAACGTTAATTGATAAATGTTGAATTTTCAGAAAAACCGGCCGAGGGCTCGGTGACGACTGATGATTCTACTTCTAACTCAAATGAGATTCCTATACAGTACGTAATTTAATAGTGACAAACAAAATTAATCGTATTTAATTATTATGAATTTTAATGATTTTTTTATTTTTAACAGAAGAGAAGACAGTACGCTTAATGTTACAATAAGAGAATATGAAGAAGATAGTGACTCCGACATATCAGTTGGAAATGAATCAGTACCATTAGAAAGTAGTTTAACTAACATTCCAACCATTTTACCTCAAATAAAACTGCGTCCTGGGCCGCGATCGTTTAAATTGCAACAGGTTCAGAAATTACAAAAGTAAGTCGTTATTTAGCGCTCTATAATTTTAATAAAAATTACTTTGTAACATTTTTTCTTTTTTACAAGTAAATTTGTCGTATCTTTTAACACCTCATGAAGGTTTTTATAGCTGAATTTATGTTAAAATAGCAGGATATTTAAAATATTCAAATAAGGGTATATAGACTAATAAAAATTATTTTTCTAGTGCCGAGGCTAATAAGGAAACTACAAACCAAACCAACAATAGTCCTAATAATTTTAATGTACAAATCAGCAGTACTGTCTCCACTACAATTATAAATTCAAGAGTTGCAACCCAAACAAAAGTATCCAATGAAGTCATTTGTATAGATAGTGATGAAGAAGCTGTTGAGGTATATATCCATAAAACAGTGAATACATATTTCCTTATTCAAATTCATTATTAAATTAGTTTATTAAGAGGTCATTCTACTATATAGGACTAAAAAATTGTCATTTTTTTGAGAATTGGTTTTTACTAATTTATATTTTACTAATTAATGAAACAATAAGTGTATTTTAAATGAGTAAAAGAATAATGCGGTGATTTTAAGATTCACAATCAACTCGACCAAGTAAAGTATTTTTTATTTGTTAAAGTGTATTTTACAACTATAAAAATTCATCCTTTTACTATTGGTTAGAAATTAGTCAATACAAAAATCATGATTAACTACATAAATTGATATTGCTAAAGATCGCCAAGCTGTTTATATAAAATATAAAAATGGAACGTTAAAAATAGAATAAAAATAAAAATAGATAGAATTTATAAAAATAGAAAAGTTATATACTAATTTGTAAAGTATAGAGTTTGCTATTATAAAAAATAAAAATTCATTTTCTTTTGCCAACTGTATGATTATAATTAAAAACAAAACAGTTTATTAAACATCAGGCTTGAGAGATTAGTTTACAGAGATAGGATTTTCTACAAGTTCAGTCTTATATCGACGATCCTTACGAAGACTACCATGATTATTTTACAACAAAACTGCCTATTTTTTATGAGGCAAAAACCTGCTGCGAATAACAAAAAAACATTGATAAAGCGCACATATTGCAAATTTTCAATTTTTTTAGAAAACAGAAACGCGGGCGGAAACGCGATAGTCTTCGTATAAAACATGATATGCATTGAAAACCACGCGCGTTCGCATTCGCGAACTAAGAAACAAATTCCCACAAAAAAATGAAAATTTTTCCCACCCAACGACCATAGCTGAATGACCTCTTAAAATAATCATCTTGTACTCTCAGACACTAATTCTGGAGTAAAATCTGACTCTTACAAGACTCACTAACTTCCCCCCTCAAGTCTTTATCGTGCCTCGCTCCCAAAAAACCCAACCCCTCAACTAACACCCAGCCCCAATCTCCTCAGATCGTCTGCGAGAGCCTGATGCGAACGTCCATGCGAAACCGTCGAACGCCCCAGTCCTTCGGCTACACGAACGGCCTCGCGAGCAGCAGCAACAGCAACAGCAACAGCAACTCGTCGGATATGCCGAGCTCCCTCCTCGTCCAGCAGAGCAACGTCACCATCAAGGCCTCCCCCGGCAAGCTCGGCGCCGAGCATCACTTCGCTGTCGTCGAGTCGACACCCGAGCCTCCCTCCCTGCTCCCAGCACCCGAAGACCATCATCCGCCGATCGTCGAAGACTCGCCCTTCAACATCATCATCAGCAACGTGACCTCGGTGCCCGCGGAGTTCTTCGCCAGCGTGCCCGACTCCCCCGAGAGGGACTCGCCACCCGAATTCCTACTGGAGCCACCGCTTCACATGGACACAGCGGCCCCAGCTCTATCCCTACCCTTACCCTCGACGACGAATCACCTCAAGCGCAATCACCCCTGCGACGAGGAGAACGAGTGCCTGATCGTCGAGGAGGCCCCGAAGCGCGCGCGCCTCGAGACACCAACGACCACCGCGTTGACGAACAGCCACCACCACGACGACAATCCGAATGTCGATCATCATCATCATCATCATCATTATCAGCAGCGGCTGGAGACGTCACCGATGCAGGTCATCGCCGCCGAGACCAACGGCAACCTGAGAATCACGAGGATCGGGCCGCAACTGGACACAGCGCTGCTGTCCACCATCAAGCAAAGCCCGAGCAAGGCCGAGGCCTCGACGACCACGACGACGTTGACGACGACGAATACCGCCCTAGTAGGATCCGGCGTGTCCTCCTCCTCCTCCAGCCACGAAAGTGTAAGCGCCACATTTCTTTACTACTTGAAACACGACGACGATTCGGTTGTAAGACTCGCTTTTTGAGAGAGAAAGAAAGAGAGAGAGAGAGAGAGAGCGAGAGAGCGACACACAAGCACACACGCACACGCGCGCAACACCACAGAGACCGAGAAACATAATATATAATGTGATAATTGTGCTTTGACTGTGATACGCGCCAAGCTTGTATTATAATAAGTTCCTAGAATCATGTACACCTACGCGGCATAGAATTACGCGAGGAGGATCGAGCGCACATTCACGAACAATATTGTACATCGCGTGGACCATTATCATTTTTTTTTTATCATTGTAACGCGGTGCGCTAAAAGTCTACATAAATATACGTGTGGTGAAAGCGATATATATATATCCTATGAGTACATATTCACGGCAAATTTTAACTGGAGCAATGCGCGCGGGGGAGGAAACACGCCAAGTGCACGGGTGTCCGTCGCTCTTCCCCACGTGCCTTCTCTCTAGTCTGACTCTTGGGGTTCTAACAGTGTCACGGGGATGCAGGCACCAGCCCCACCTCCACCACCACCACCACCGCCGTCGCAGTCGCCGGCTCTAAGATGGCTGACACCGCAGGCCTACTACGAGCTCGCCGCGGCCACGATAGAGCCGACGGAGACGCTGCCGATGGTGGAAGTGCCATCAGCGGTAACGGAATTGCCCGCTCAGGAGCAGCAGACGAGCAGCGGCGACAGCTTCCAGTCGTCGACGAGCTTCCCCACGGTGCTGCAACGGCTGCTACATACACCGATGCAGCCGGAAACGTTGCCACCGACCCAGAGTCTACCGTGTAAGTGTGCAGAGAAAGAGAGAGAGAGAGAGAGAGAGAGAGAGAGAGTTGTTGTGCGGGGCGTGAATGGTGATTTTCTTTTTTAGAGTGAGCGTTGCGTTAGTAATGCGAGTTTTGCGATACATTTGGAGCTTTGACATTTTTGGATCGAAGGATTGATTGTTTTTGGAATGAATTTTGGATCAAAGAATACGTTTAATCCTAGGTTTGCGGTAGGGTGATTTTTCTCCATTGCTCCACAATGGCAAAGGGATAACAACCGAAAAGCAAGGATCAACACATATTGTACCTATGTACTTGTATAAATATGTTATTCGTTAAAAAAGAAACAAATTGTTTAAATGTCATTTTGTTCCAACGCAAATTAAGTTGTCATTGCACTCAGAGTCTCATTTAACAGGTTGAGTGCTACGTGATACTATTGTATACCATGAAACTTTTGTCTCAGGTATACTTGCATAAAATGTTCATCTTTTTAAAATTTTTACTATCATATATGCAATGGAAATATAAATAAATCTAATTTGTCTTCAGCACACAGGACAAATAAAATTGATTGCATTGTTAGAACTATAAACATGTTCAAAATCTAATTTTCATATATATTTATACATTTCATAGTATATATGAAATGACAAAAATGTTGAAGGTTCCAGAAAATTGACTATATTATTTCAGTATTATCATCAAAGGAAGATGATGTGTTTTAAAATTCGTTTGCATTTTAAACTTGTCTTCTTTGTTACTTAAATGTGTACAAATAAACCATTTTGACGGTATTTTATTGGTTTAAACTACAAGTGCTTAATGCTTTACGTTTAATTAGTAATGTAAGAAAGAAATGTACATAAATGATGTCTATGTCTGAATTTGAATTTGAATTTGTACAAAACTAATTCTTTTGTAAATATAGTGTAGATACAAACATAACACAGTGTCTTGGCCAAATTTTTTTTTCGTTTGGGTGATAATAGTTTACGTGGGTATTATGCTTTAACGATTAATATTGTCCGTTCATTTGCATGCTTCCAACCTTTCCCTCTTACCAATAAAAAGTCTACTAATTGTTCTGAACTTTGAAAGTGTGAGTATTATGGTCGCAAGTGTTGTATGAAGTGATTCAGTTAAACGCGCAAAACCCTAAAATCATTCGATTTTTCCAGTCGTGCCGTTCTCGAAAATGGTTCAAGTTCCCATTGCAGCAGCAGCGGCGGCAGTGGCGGAAGCTCCAAGTCAAGATACTCCTATCGTGATAGATCTGGATTGATTCCAGACTGCGTACGTCTCTGCGATCTGAAGTTCAAGATAAGCGGAAGCGATTTAGAAGTAAGCAACCTTCCATTTAAAAGAATTGTTCTCAATTTTTTGCGTTGATAGTACAAAAACTCGTTTATAAGTGAATAAACTATTTTAATCCTCGACTCCTAGTTTTTCCTCTTGAAAGTAATCAGATGTCTGTTAATTATGTACGTTGTATATATGTAAATATGATATAAACATATTTCTGTAAAAGAAAGTATAAACAAGATATTTTGAATCATTATTATTACCGTTATTCATAAGTAATGAAATAAAAAAGAAATACAAAATTCAGATTTGGTTTTTATGGAACTTAAAAGAATTTATGTATGATAAAAAAATAATATTTAAGTACTCTATTGTATTGAATATTCAAATTATGCTGCTAAAAACATTCCAGGATTTACAATTTTCGTTACAACTTCATATTCTATGTCTAGAAAGTGTAAAATAATTTAGAATTAAAAAAAATGCTTTTTAAGCACAGATGTTTTGATACTGTATAAATTGATATAATTATAAATCTCTTGCATTGAATCTATTTTTTAATAACCTATTGGAATCTTTTATACTTATAGAATTATGATTTATAAAGCAGAAAAAATGTACATAGTCACAAAAGTCATGGACCCAGTAATGGATCAGGACCGAATTCTTTTTTAATAATTTTTTAACATAATTCATTATCATTAATTGCCAGTATGAACACAATTTTCTTTTATTTGAACAAACAATAAATGGCTATGGGAAAATTGATATCTAAAATTTAAAATCTTTGTTAGAAAACTATTCAAAACCTTTAACATCGACATTTCATTGAATTCTTTGAAAAACTACGAAGTATTAAAAATACAATCTATCAATAAGTATCTCGCGTCTATATCAATCTCCCTCTCAAGCCTCCCACACATAACTCACCGATTGAAACCCTTCCTAATTTTGCAGCTATCGTACGGCGCGTGCATGATCCAGGTGAAGGTTAGCAGTGTGCGCGGCGCATCCAACGACGCTACGAACTGCTGCAGCAGCAGCAACAGCAGAGCAACCACCGGCTCGGCGCTGAGCGCCTCCTCGGTCTCGGCATTCGCGGGTTCGAATAACCCGACATCGAGCGAGAAAAGCAGCAGCAAGTCGTACCAGCCGCAGCAGCGCTCCGACGACTCGGACGAGTCCTATCGCATTGTGAGGTCGCTGAGAGCCCGCACTCTGCGCAGCTTCGTCTACGAGGACGACAACACGCTGCTGGAGTATCCGACCTCGGCCACCGAGTCGCCACCTCCGCAGCAACCACCGCCGAACGGCAGAATCCTCAGGAAGTCGTTGGTGGCCAGCGTGGGGACACCCACGGACAAGAGACTCGACAGGAACGAGCTGAAGGAGAACTGGGACCCCGAGGTCTCCAGCTCCAGCAACAACACCTTCGACCACTCGAATAATAACAACAACAATAATAACAGTCATCATCAGGCTAATTCGGTGGACGTCAAGGACAACAGCGGCAATGCTCGCGACAAGTCGAGCAAGAGCGAGGACAACGGCTTCTCCCAGAAGGAGGAGGCGGGCAACGTTCAGCAGCGTCTACTGCGCAGAAGCAATAGAATCGTGCGACACTTTAGATCCGTGCAGCAGCAGCAACAGCAGCCGAGCAATGCTCTGCTGAACGGGGACTCGAAGGACTCGGACTCGAAGCCCAGCGACAACAACAATTCCTTTTCCCCGTCGTTCGGCAAGTCCAACGATCAGAATCATCAGTCCCCGCGTGCAGGCTCGCGCTCGCTGAAAGCCCACAACAACGGCTCGTCGGACTTGCTCGCCGGGGAGCAGCAGCCGACCCACCAGCAGGACAAGCACCTGCAAAATGTCGACATGAACGATTTGAGCTTCGCGCTCGCGGGCAACGGTGGCAAGATCATCGTGAACGGGGTGCTGCACGAGCCGGCCGCCGAGCTGGACGCCGACTTCAAGGTCAGCATTGACCTGCAGAAGATCAGCAACCTCATGAGCGCCAAGCCGGATTTGTTCTTCAAGAGTGCGAGCGGCAAGGACGGCGCCGCGAGGAGGCTGCAGCAGCGCTTCTACCGGCCCGACGACAAACTGAAGGTCGAGTTCGAGCCGGGCGCGGCCAAGTTCCTCACCAAGTCGCAGAGCTTTGATTGCCTGCTGGACGCGGTGAAGGAGGAGATGTTGATGGGCGGCGGCCGGTGCCGGAGTCTGGAGAGCCTCTCGAGCCTCGACAGCGGCAGCAGCAGCGGCGGCGACTCGGCGGCGGCGACCCTGGCCGACGATAAAAAAGACTGCATGACGGAGAGGAAGATACGTAGGAGCCAGCGCCGAAGAACGCGACAGTTCGAGAAGCACGAGTGCGTTAGGTAATTTTTTGCAATTTAATCATTAGGAGGAGAGAATACGCTGTATTATATATTTTTTTATTTTTAAACGACCAAGAATGGTATTCGTATACAGACGCATCGAAGCTATGAGCATACAGAAAGCAAAAGCAAAAACAGAAACAAAAGAAAACAACAGTTCCAGTGCAATTTTTCTTTCTTTTTTCCCCTTTTGAATCCAATCATATTATCAGTTATGAAATGACTCATGAATTTATTTTCACGTATGCTTCTGACATAAACGGCATACGACAAAGATACTATTAAGTGTAACATATTTTTTTTAAACTGAATAGTGTCTTATATTCGGTTTTCGTGATAAATTTATTATTAGCAGTTGCATTAATTTTTGTCAAAAACGCTTTTTTTTACCACAAGTGGACATTGCTAATATTATGTAGATAGCATAGAATGATACCGTATGTTCAAATTTTAATATGTATTGTAAGCGATTGTAATAAATTATGTCTATTATAAAAAAAATTGTATTTACTTGCTTCAATTACCTTATCCCTGACTTCTCTTAAATCTACCTATACTTACTCTAGAAAAAATTAAAAGTCAATAATTTTATTCAAAATTCACATTTATTCACTTTTTAAAAAATTGCTTCATTATAGAGCTTTGGCGTTGACTGCACTTAAACTTTTGCACTTTACATACATATATATCTTATTTTAAAATAAATCTACTATACAGAAATTATATTAAGGCTAGCGCATAATATAAATTAAAGCAACAGCTTTATTACAACAGTAATATACAAAAGCACTGTAAATATCTTAAATTTACATTCTTAATGTTTTTAATAAAAAATAATACAATATACAATTATTCACTGCAGTATCATGACCAAATAAAAACTAGTCGCAATATAATTGATGCTTGAGGAATTAACATCAAATACTGCTAAGTTTCAAACCTTTTGCGATATACTGTTTCATTGAGAATGATTATTATGAAATATATAATGGCATTTAATAAAAATGTGTTAGAAACCATTTATACTGCAGTACTGTCTCAAAGATGAAAGTTAGTCACGATAAAATTGATGCTTGAGGAATTAACATCAATTATTGCAGCTTTATTAACGTGTATTAATAAAAGAATAATCATTGACATGCTAAATGATTCTCTATTATACATACAATATAAATGATTAAAATGCCTAAATTTCATCTTTGCACGACTTGAGTAGTGTCTCAAAAATTAAAGTTAGTCGATGTAATTGATATTTGAGGAATTAATATCAATTATTGCAAAGTTTTATTAACTTGTATTAATAGAAGAATAATCATTGACATGCTATTAATTCTCTATTATACAATGTATATTATTAAAGTGACTAAACTTTATCTTTGCATGATTTAACAAAAATTTACTAATTTAATTGTATATATCATTATTTCCTTTTCTAGTATGTACAAGTTTCAATTTTATCCTAATGAATCTAGTAAGTCTATGTATATGAATCATACATATAAACTTATAAATAAGGAGCCTTTTGTAAAAATCGAGGTAGTTACAAGTACCAAAGGAATTGGCAAAAGTCGTACAAATAGAATCAACACCTCATCATCATTTGAAAAAAAAACTATAAAAGAAGCTTGTTGCTTGGAAACCTATATAAAATACTTATTTCACATAGGTTTCCAAGCAACAGTACACATTTTGTTATTAAGTTCTTGTAAGATTAGTGAGCACGTAAGTTGTTTCTCTGGTGATAAGCTACTCACGCCTTCCATTTCATCATCATCATCGCCGGCTCCACTACTACTACCTCCTTTTCCTTTTCCTTTGCCTTTTCTCTTCTTCTTTTTGTTTAATTGGCGGCAGTCATTGTCAGATCCTGTTTCCGCAGCTCTTCTTAACTACAACAAAAATATACATATATTCATTTAATATTTTTAGATAAAAAAACTTTTCAACATTACTAACATAAAAAAGTATAATTTGTAATGATTAACATAACTTAAATAAGAACAATAATAATATAAAGTTTGAATTCTTATTTCCATATTTGACTCACTTTAGGGAACAAAGAGGAAATCTTTGGTAAAACAAAAAAGAGTTTTCATAAAAAAACATGAGTTTTACTTGTAAAAATAATCATATAATGAAAATTAGATAGAAATTTGAGACTCTTGTTTAAAACCTACGACATTAATTTACTCCTGAAAATAAATTAAGAAGATTAAAGATTAAAATAATAATTTTATTGAACTTGATAGTTTTATACAGTTACTTAAATCTTTATATTTTAAATTTTTTAAACAAAATTTTCGAATACTATACTTAAAAAATATGTAATTTATTGTATTTATAATTATAATAGTTCTTATTAATTTTACTCTTACCCCAATCTTGAGAAAACCCAATTTTTTTACTTAATTTTTCAACATTTTATCTCTGTTCTTGCTCTATATTTTTCAAACTCGTAGCTCAAGTAGCTAGTAGATTTAACCAATTTATTTAATATATTTTGCATAAAATTACAAAAAGAAAATTTAGTAATATCTTTGAGAATATCGATTTGAGTACTAAGTGTATATAGGTATTATTTAGCCATTTTCTATCTCCAAATTATTTGACATAACACCATTTATACACTTTTGTACTTCTATTATTTAAAATTTTCAAAGTATATTTAAAGACAAATTTTGGGATGAAATAACTACAAAATTTTGTTTTCTGATTGTACTATATACCTAATTTGTATTATGTAGAAAATTAACTTTTTCAGTTAGATGTATAATATATCGCACACTCAGAATAAAACAATAACAACTCAAAATATTTTAAACTCAATTTTTCTACACAAAATAAAGCTCATACAGAAAAAAGCCCTTTATACCTTTCAAAAATTGGTTATAAAAATTGATTAATTACAATACAATATAATACAACTCAAGTAAGAAAAATTATATTTTATGAAAATTTACGTTACTTGTTTGGTACAACATTTACAAAAACAGAATTCTCATTTGTCATAGGTGGTCTTGTTATGGGGATGCAATATTTATAGCTATAATCTTTCTATATTTTGCAAGACAAATTATGAGTGTTAATGTTATATACATATGTATACAATAAACTTTAATGTTTTTTTTTTAAATAAAGATTTATATTTTACATATTTGACTAAATCTCCAGATAATTTAGCTTTTTGGTTATTGATTATGCCATTATCTTTCTGTGGAATATATTTTAAAAAATACTCTTTTAAAGCCAAAAGATGCTGTAGTATTCTTTCTGCAGCTTGACCAATAGTCAACTATCTAATAGTTAATTACTCGCTTACTCAAATATAGTGGAAATAAAGGAGAGTTTCCTATTATAGAGGTGAAAAGAGGAAAATGGTGAAAAGAGAGGAAATAGTGATAATAGAAAAGGTAGTATCATCCCTGTTACTTGAGAATCCAATATTTCTATTTCAATTTTAGTACTTGAAATCAACATAATATATTTTAAATAACACTGAATCTGATAATCACACAATAGATTAAGTATTGAATTGTCAATTTAAAAATAATAAATTATTTTTTGAAATTATTTATTAGTGTTTAATATTTGGATATATTTACGTATTATATTTAATAAACTAAAATATATAAGATATATAAATTTATGAGGTTTTTTACCATAGACAAAATTGAAAGAAATAATATTTAGAATGGTAATAACAGGAATTTTGTATGAAATAAATTATTAAATATAATCAATAATAATTATATAATTACCTTAGCACTTTTTCGTGTTTGTTTGTCATACTCCAACGAATCATAGTAATTCGGCTTCTCTCTTTTTATTCTATTTGTCCTTCTTGTTTTCATTGCACCACCCTCAGGACTGGGTGGGCTTTTGATGGAGTTGCGACGAGCATTGAAAAAGGAGTGTCCACAGGGGCAGGCTTTGCGAGCAACAGGAACCTATATATACACAATAATAACAATAATAATTATCTAATCAATAAAAATTTTATCAATACAAAAAATAATAATAAAAAGAATCAATTATCTTCATTACAAAAATGTAATAGAAATAACAATTATAATAATTTGTATTAATTAAATTGAGGTTAACAAATCTAATTAAGTACTACGCAAAGGTGACAAAAAAATAATTTACCTGTTGTTCGCATTTTGGACACCCTTTGCTGATCGTTTTCGTCTTGGCCATCCTAAAATAATGAAGAAAAAAACAGTTGTTTACTCAAACGCCAAACAGCACAATTCACCCTCCGTCTCTCTTATCTCTTACGATCACGCGAAAATCGCCAGCAAGAGACCCAACTAAGAAGCAAATTTTTTCTTACGCTCGGTTTCGGTGACTTCATCAACTATATAATACATGTAATTCACGGAGATTAGATTGTTTCGCTCATATAGAACTGAAACTTCGCGTCGAAAATTCAACGCGCTTCGAAATAATACCTACACACGCACACTCACACTAGTGCACTGCACGCGAAAGGCGCGCGGGAGACGCAACGAGAGAGAGACAAAACAAAAAGAGACAGAGATATACCTACACAACGCGCGGTGGCGCAGAGGTAAAAAAAGCGCGAGAAGATGCAAATATATACGTCGATATTAGAAAAAAATCTCGTGGAATGTAATTTCGACTACAATAAGCGGAATATTGATAAATTTTTATGAATATGTACATCAAATTTCAGTTGTTCACAGATTACACTCTTATACATACTTGAGTGTTTTTTTTAATACCGTCATGGACTCAGTTTCTGTTCAGCCTTTGTTTCCATAATAGAAAATTTTATTTGGAATTTTTAGACTTTAAATGTACATTTTTTAAGTAGTCACATATTAATTCTTAAATCTTAAAATAATGTTTTTGTAATAATAAAATGTATGTGCGAAAGAAAAATTTACTTCCTCTTCGTTTGTATTAATTGTAAAGTCTTATTCAAAAGTTAGTTTTTCACTTAAAATCGATAATGAATTCATTACAGAAAAAAATTTCAATTTTGGAATTAGCGAATCAATGGAAAATACATACTTAATTGAATCAATAGTAAAAATGATTATTTTTTGTAATTACAATATATTCGGAAAATTAGTTAATTAATTATTCCTTGTGATTACAAATTAATTAAATTTCACTTTAACATGGTTTATATAAATTGAGCTAATTATTTTCTACCAATTCACTAACCCCAGATTAAAAAAGATACGATGAATTACGTTTTACGATGAATTATCGTCAAATTTAAGTGTAAGAACTATAACTTTTGGTACCGACTGTACAGTGCGATATACAACCTCAAAGTCAGAAATCGCGTCTCGATCAGGAACTACTTATGGATCCATCTATACTCTACTCCTTTACTATCGCGATTCTAAACTTATTATTTTAACAAGAACATGAATTTATTCTAATCCACACAAAGCAACCCTGGCTTGTATCCTCAATCTACACCAGCCCGACTCTCCCTCTCAATTTTCCACGAACGCCAAAGAATTCCTTTCACAACAAACAAACAAACAAATAAATAAAGAGAATTAAAATAAGTACCTCTCACACAAAAGTCGCCTCAAGAAAAATTGAAGGTAATCACGAAATCCGAGTCGAGCTTGCACCGCTGCTGCTGCTGCTGCTTCTGCGACAAGACCTCTGCATCGGTGATATTATCCCGCACCTCACCGGCGTCAGCGTCAGACTGACGTTGCCTATATTGCTGCTGTTGTTCTCTGCTGTAGGCCAAGTCTCGACTGGCCCGGCGCGCCGACGAAGCCGACGAGGAAGCAAAGAGCGCCTGCAGCAGCGACTTCTGCTGCTGCTGCTGCCGCCTGCCCCGTTGACGGTGATGCGCCGCCGTCGACTTGGAGGTTAGGAGCAGTCTCCGGACGATTTCCATGTATAGGCCTATTAAATGCGGGTACTAATGTGCCGTTCGCGGGAATAAGGTATACTTATAATACTTATGACGAATGTATGCGAATAAGTATATGGCTACGCACTCTGAGGTCTACGGAGGTTCGGGATTGAGTGTACGTGATGCGCTGGCGTGGGGAGGAGCGGATGAGCGTTTTTCCCGGGCAATCGAGGGAGGTATATAGGTAGGTAATTATTTGTCGAGTGGCTTGGGAGAAGGATTTTACTCGTAATGGTAAACCTAAAGGTTGTTGAAGCAGATTTATGGGGGATTGGATGAAGAGTGTGTGACGAAGACACGTGCAGCTGATGGTATTGTAATCGTCTTTCGGCGAAATTATTTAAAGGCCGAGATGGTTGTCCAGTGTGTTGGTAAACAAAGGTGATATACATAGGTATTCGTAGTATAATAGACATGTGTTTCCGATCGACTGTGTTTGCTTAATTGTTACGTTCTTTAAAATTCTGTAAATGAATAACAAAATTATTTGAATTAATTAATGCAACGATAAAGTTAGTCATTTTATTTAAGAAAAATTAAACGAGCTTTTAAAGAATACACTTCTTTCTTTTTTTAGGTAGTGAAAAAAATTATCTTTGATAATTTCAAAATGAAGAAAATGTGTAGATTTTCTTTTTACTTTTCCCATCAATTATTACTGTATGTTGAACTTATAAAAAGACGAAAAGGTTTGTTTTAAATATGAAGCGTTTAGAACCGTAACGAAACAAGCCCGTTTTCGGAATTTAGTAAACGTCTATCTCAATTTTGAAATAATTGATAAACGGTATAGGGTAGAGGTACTAGTAGTCGGCCATCTAAGAAAAAACTTGTATTCAAGCTATTGCAAAAAATTCAGAAACATCTTTGTTTATAAATTACCTATTCTATTACACTTTAAATGTATTCTAGTTTTTGATAAAATGTTTATTTTTGCTTAAAATATTTACATGATTATTATAATATGTGTTTTAATAAAATATAATGAAAGCGCTAGTAGTCGACCACCGGAATCTAGTACTCGGTCGCTTGATCGCTATAGTAGTCGGCCAGGACAATTTAAGGCAATATATCGCGCTTTAAAATCATTGTTTATTCTTTTTAATAGTTCCATGATATAAGTGTAGCTATAGAAGATTGAATAGATATTAAATGAATGAAATTTTAAATATTAATCAATCGTAATAATCATTACAATTAAAAGTGGCTTTGGACATGGGTTATCAACCAGGCCCGGCAGAACTAAAATTCGTAAAAAATTTAAAAAATTCTAGTAGTCGGCCACCTATAAGCACATATCGACAAAGATATATCGAAAAAAAAATATTATTTAATGGTTCTTAAACTGTTTTAACGTCAGAATTAAATGTTTAACTGGCATAGATCATTAAAAAATTATTAATCTAGCGATATTTTGTCTACGAGTTTATTTTATAGAAGAAAATAGCCAAAGTGGCCGACTACTGGGGGGTGGTCGACTACTAGTGCCTCTACCCTATCTAATTATCAATTAAAAGTATAAAATATATCAAATTTTACTATTTTATGGCACTAATGTTAAAATATCAATTTGCAAAATTTCTAAAGCGGATTTGTTTCGTTATGGTTCTGAATGTCTCAAATATTGTTACATTTTTCTTTACAAAAAGTTCAATAATTGTTTTTAACACTTTTCTGAAAAGTCATGATTAAAAAATGAGCAATTTATCAACATTAATTTACTCATACCAATTAAAACAATTTGATACTATTTAACGAAATAATTTATTTTCTAAAATATTGCTTAAAGTAATATTAAAATTTACATACTATTTACTTCATTTATTTTAATAAAAACGGTTAAATAATAATAAGCGTAAATTAGGGATTAAATTATAGTTCAATTTTTTGTATTACTCAAACTTTATGCAAATTATATGGTAAAAATGAGTTTTTAAAAGTTATCACATTCAGCAATCGATGCTATTATACATGCGTTCTAAAAATATCATTTTTTTTCCCGTTTAAATACCGAAAACACCTGTACAGTCATTCAAAGTCGTAATGTATACAAAAGGTAAATAAACAAACACTCGAGTGTCGCAACCGCGAAAATAGACCGATCATTGCGTAAACTCCAATCCCACTCTCTAATTCATAAAACACAAAATTGTTCACAAATGGAGTGGCGACCGCTATAGTTCATAAAAGCGCCTGTATCCTCCATCTTGGGTGTGCGAGCAAACCTAACCTCAATTCCGTACGATCGACAACATCGTCGTTCAGCCAAACCAAACATTCGTTCTTCAATCACGAATGATTGCAGCATTAATGAATCTTTAGTCCCAACCAGCTGGCTAGCTAAAGGCAGCAAAGTAAGTAATCTTTCAATCGTTGCAAAAATAACTACATATTACACGATAATACAGAGGGGGAAAAAAGCTGTTTGACAGATGCACATACACCGCTGCTTTGCATGTATACGTATATGTATGTACGTGCGATCCTACGCTGCACCTGTCGTTCGGATTTATTTTCGTCCTCGCATCGGCCTCGCCGCAAATGTCATGTTCTTTATTGATTTTCAGATGGCTCTCACCTTTCAACAAATCATTCTGGACGCTGGCAAGCTCGTGAATGAGATATCGACGCAGGAGAACACAGCCGACGTCTTGATATGCGAGATACAATCCGTCTGCAGTCAGATTGACAGCATGAAGCAGGTAACACGGCGCGCTCGAGTGCTCTGACTTTTTTCTCTTTGTTTGTTTATTGTCGTGGTCGCGGGTTCGTTTGTTGATTGGGAATTTGTTTCGTTGCTCGAGGAGGTGATTTGCATAATTTGGGATTTATTGATTTGGCCTTCATTAGTGTGCAAGCGGTAACTATGAATAGCGCTGGCAATTTTGCCTGCGCTGACCTATTGAGGGAAGCCATATGTGATCAGTGTTTCGTTCTACTTTGAAATTAAATACATTTTCTTTCATTCTAGTTAATTACAGTGAGAAGTAATCGATTTTTTATTGTATTTAAAGTTTGAATGCAATAGCTTTTGTGATAATTAAGACGGATAATTAAAATGTATTTATATTTGGTTGTATCAAAGTAATAAATGAAGTGAAATATATTTATTTGTAGTATATACTAATTAATTATTAACTCATTTATTAAAAGTAATTTTATTAAAAGAAAATTGATGAATGTAAGATTTCCGAAGCCATGCACATTATTGACATAGATATTTTCTGTAGTTATGGTTTAGATTTTGAATTTAGTATAATAATCTTCATTCAAATTAATTTGTATTATGTTTTACAGTATCAAGAGGACATTGAGACACTAAATGCGCAAACCAATCAGAAACCACGTCAAGAAATTATTGCTGGATTTCAAAAAGGAAATAATGGATACTTTAGGGAATTACAGGCTGAAAATAAAGATCTCCGGCTTGCTCTGGAGGATTATCAAAAAGCATTAGAACAAATAATGTCAAAGTACAGACAACAAACTGCATATTTTTTGAAACAAACAAAAACAGATTTTACTGCCATCCCGAGTACCAAATGCTGTCCTGAGTACAAACAATGTAAATGTGTAGATGTAAGTTAAAATGATGTCAATCTTTAATCAATATGAATGGTTAGCTCGAAGAATTATTAGTGTTGATTTTGGTTGATTTACAAAAATGGGAATCATAGATAAAGGTTTATATTCTAAGTTTTTAAGGGGGAGAGCTTTTTCCTAAGTGGTCGTAAAGTAAATCAATTTGGAATTTTGAAGATTTATTTATATATATTTGGACCATACAAAAATATTCATTTTTACTGGAAAAATATAGACGATGATGGTAGCTCTCAGGTTATTCCACTGATGTATCTTTGGGTGGGAGGTAAACCCAGACACCTCCCATGCTTATACACAGGATATGTCTGGGTCTACCTCCCACCCGACGTTATACTCTAGCATTTGCAATTTTTATCTAAAACCAAAAAATCAAAATTTTATCATCTATTTAAATTTATAAAACTAAAAAAAGTAAAAATTAATAATTCTGCATGCCTTTGAAAAAATATTGTAATATTCACCGATAAAACACGACTTCTTGCAAAAAAGATAGTTTAATCAAACCTTTTTCAAAAACAATTTCATTCGCACAGAAGAAAAACTAATTATCTACAAAATGTGCCCTGATAAAGTTTAATCAGTTTATTAGAATTTTCTCTATTGTGTACACAAACTACAAAAATATCGTTTTGTTTCTAAGATCTTAAAGAATACAATAACCAATTGCATAGAAACTTTCATTAATTTTTACGTTTAAGTACAGTAAGGGCAAAATGTAAAACAATTTGTGTCAATTCGTGATATATATATATATGCGTTTCGCCGCCCTTAACCTGTTGAAGTTTGCGTTTGCTCATATTACCTGTGCGGTGCTCAACGTTCTAGGGGCTGTAACTCGGAAAATACTTTGAATTTCGACCTGAAATTTTTAGGGTATATTCTCTGGTAGTCCTTGCAAGTATGCTTACTTCTGAAAAATCGATTTCTTGGGCTCTCTAATTCAGGCTCTTCCCTAAAGTGTAATTATTTAAAATTGTTGATGTCTGGAAATGCGTAAAACTTTGTAGATGTACTTTTACGAATTTAAAATACCAACCAAAACATCTTAGGGCTTGTTTATGGTGAAGGAACAAGGTTGTACCTTATAGATGCATCTACTCCGTGCCTCACTATTAATCTGTCCTGTTGTTCGAGAGAACTGTTCATATATAATTACAGTTTGTAATTTATTATTATTATATCAATAAATATTAACCTATTTTTAAACTTTCAGATAATAGGTTCGCAAGCTGAAAAGATCAATGAAATGGCAACGGTAATGAGAACTGCTGCTGAAATTGACGAAGGAAATGAGCTAAAATATGTCGAAACCTTGGGGCGACTGAAAGAAGAGAATAGTGGATTGCGAGAAATACTCGATATGGCCAATAAATACGGATGCCCGAAAAACGATACCGTCGTAGAAAGTAAAACCGTTCAAACGGACGACATGTAAATGTGAATATACAGCAATTTTTGTACTAATATGTGATATCCACTGAGTAATCAATAGAGCCGTACTTTCTTTGTATTATTATTATTATTCAGTTTATCACAAACACAAGCAGTAGTTAATTATACTAAAACATATAAGTCGATGGTACTCTTAGTAAAGACAACGTAATGCAATTTAATATATTAAAGCAACTTCTGTTATTTATTACATTTATTACTTTTTGAATTTTTTCGTGTATATTATTAACAACACAGGTTTGAATGTATATATTAATGTTTTACGTCAAACCAGAAGACAAAGTCTTCGCCAATGAGTTATAAAGAACAAAGTATCTTTTGAGACACACGCATATGGATGGCGCCACTTTACACATTGTATCACTCTTTACCAAGTAAACTTTTTTTTACACAAGTTTATTGTTAAAGTTTGCAAAAAGTGTGTATGCTAACAAAGTAATAAATAAGAACACTTTTTTATAAACACTTTTGTTTTCTTTATTTATATACCAATCTTATGCAACCAGGAGATTTCCCGATTTTATTTTTCCTATTTCCCGCTATATTTTCAACGCGATAAGAAAGCGATAAAGACCAGTATCGCATGTTTGACGAGAAAAAATGTGAGAAAGAAGACGGGTGATAGATTCGAGATAAAATAGATAAGGGTGAACAAATATCTACGCGAAAACTTAATAAGTCCGTTACGTTTTTTTATCGGATACCTATAACGATATATCTCTTAATATTTTAAAACAATTTAAAATGTAAATGTTGTATGTAAAATAATATCACTGGGATTGCTAAAATATATTGGTTGAACTAATCAATTTAAAGCAGCTAAATTTTCAGTTAAAACAGCGATTTCGTTTGCTAAATTAGGACTAACGATATTAGGGATTTATTTCACCTTCCGTTTTATTTCTAGCACCAGCTAATAGCTGTTCTAGACACATTTTTCGTTTTTCTTTGCCAAGTAGCTTTCTCAGTTTAAAGAGTTTATAATTGAAATTAATTTTTTTATTTTTTAATCTGAGATTTTAGCCAGTATACCTAATACTTTAGCTAGAGGAACACAAATATTAGCTGCTATAGCAAACATTACTGCTGTAGTCGACAAATGACGTTGCTGTTTCCAGCGCAATCTCTTATAATTTTATGATAACTTGAGCCATGGATGAACAATGTACTTCGTAAAAAATCTGAATAACAGTTCTTTTTAGGGGTGGTATTTATTTGAAAGTTGATATTAACTTTTTACTGCAGAATTGGGATTTAGCAAAAAGAAAAATTAAAACATAAATTTTTAATGTAAATTAGGCAAAGAAATAAAAATGAATTAGGTATTACTTTTTCTTCGTTAAAAAAAATTAGATATTTATTAAGTTATAGTCATTTAAAGTTTCGGTATTTTTGATAAATATATTCGAATGTTACGTAACTTAACCATGGTACACAAATAATATACCCACAGTAATTTTGAATTGCTGCATTAACTTTAATTTTCGTTCAATTGAAAAAAGAGAAAAAATTATCTAATTTATTTTTTGCAAAAACTGAAATAATCATGCAAAGTCCCAATTTTATTACATGTATAGATTATTTTTTCATTGTTTAACATTAACAGAAATAAAATTTTACTTTATATGTATATCTTTAACTAAGGACACTTATTGTTCATAATTCTTCTATTGCGTAATTTTATAAAATAACTATATATAGTTTAATTTTTATCAATATTCCTACCTGCACGAGAGAAAGTATATAGTAAATAGGAAACAGTAAGGAACAGTTTTCGAATTTTTACCAGAATAAGTATAGTAAGTAGATCGCAGACCGCCAAAATCCAAAGGCTAATATCATTTCTAGTAAAGATTGCCATATACGTATTAATAGTAAATTTTACTATAAATACATGTGATACATTTTGCTGCAGTCTTTACAAATTTCACTACATAGACAGTACATACCAATTTTCTACGTTTTGACAGTTTGTGATTAAAGTACTATACTTATCGTTCAAAAATTCGAAAACTATTTGTCAAAATAACTACATTTTTCTCTATGTATAAATTCTTAAAAACATATTCATTCATGTTTCAGAAAGTTATTATTTAGATATTGACAAAGTTCATTTACATAATTATGTTTACAAATATAACTATTCTTAATAAATTGAATTGCAATACAAAGATTTTTTGTAGGACATGAAAAATCTTGAAAACTTTGCATTTCTACTTTTTCAAAAAACTTTCTGCAAACGAATTTTCGCGTGGCCTTTAAGGTCGTTTTTTAAACTTTTTTAATTAGTTTGTTCGAAAGAAATTTATTTCCGAAGTTTCTCCGGAAAAGAAATGAAAAGAGAAAAGAGCTTGAAAGACTTTTTTTTGCAAAATATAATATTTTTTTGTAATAATTATTTCAAACATTATTATTATTATTATTATGAAAAGAAATTTCCATTTTAGACTTTCTCGGCAATAGGCAAGAAAGTATAAAATGCAAACTGATTGCTCGTTGGGTATTTAATTATTTTAAAGAGAATCTAATGGACTCTACGAGCTATAAACCCTTATACTACTCAAACGGACTTTTGTCATTCCGCTTTCTCCAATTCGGATAGGTGACTGTATTATAACAGTCTTTTACCCTCTGAAAGAGAATTAATGCAAAAATAATATCCGAAAGAGAGGAGAGTTTGACAAAAAAATGAAATATATATTTTGAATGTAAATAAAAGTTAAGAATAAGATTTTTTTAAGATATAATTATAATATTATATAATAGCGTTTCGGCTCCAGTACTTTGCCAGTGAGCCACCGTCAGTGCATAACGTAATAGGTACTTGCCAGCATTGCATTGACGATGGCTCACTGGCAAAGTACTGGAGCCGAAACGCTATTATATAATTTTATAATTATTTCTTAAAAAAAACTTATTCTTAACTTTTATTTACATTCAAAATATATATTCAATTTTTTTTGTCAAACTCTCCTCTCCTTTAGATGTTATTTTCGCATTAATTCTCTTTTGGAGGGTAAAAGACTGTTATAATACAGTCACCTATCTGAATTGGAGAAAGCGGAATGACAAAAGTCCATTTGAGTAGTATATGGGTTTATAGCTCGTAGAGTCCATTAGATTCTCTTTAAAATAATTATTATTATTAGTTTATTAGCTTGACTTGATACTTTTAACTGGTATTTAGGTACAATAAAATAAAAAACGTAAGTATAACGCACGTATGTACACTATACTTATTATTTTTCAATAAACCTATATTTAATTGTTAATTTGCTAGAAATAATTTATGAAGAAACTCAATTATCATGATTCTCAAAATTGCAATTTTAAACATTTCGTATAATCAACTTAATTTTCCTCAAAAGATATAAACAAATGTACTGCAATTTTCAAACAGCTTTTTCACTCGCAACTCTTCTCGCGCGAAGCTCGAACGCCACACTGTTCATCAAGAACAAAAGCCTTACGAGGAACAATCGAGAAAAATTTTCCGGTGCACGAGTCCCGAAAAGCGAGCGCCAAATGTTCGCGGAGCGAGGGGGAGCCGGGTGGAAAAAAAAGGGAGAGTCAAACAGGAAATCGCCGCCGTTGCGCGCTCGGATGCAGGCACAGAGCGATAGATAGCACATACGAAAACGAGAGCGAGAGTGAGGAAGAAGGAAAATGCTCGCAACCTATACGGGAAACTCCTCTTCCGGAGTACACATGCAGACGGATGCGCATGGGGGTCACCGGGACGAATTCGTACACTTTTTTGGTGGTGATTTAAATTGATTTTAAGTTTCTGAAAGTTTCAGAAAATTGTTTTACATGGCATACAGGACATTAAGTTTATAACATTACTATGTTTTTTAGAGTGAACGGTCACTATAAGAGAGTGAATTGTCAGTTGAAGAAAAGGCTGTATTTCTATCAAACTGGTTAAAATGAAAAATTACTCTTTCAGAAGTAGCTACAAGTATATATTGAGTGAACTTGAGATAAAGTTTTTCCTCGATAAACAGAAGGAATTTTTTTTTTGTTTTGAGTGTAAAATTACTTTGAGTGCAATTTTGCACTTTAACTTGTATTAGTTTTATTTTCTTCAAAATTATCCTTTCAATAACATTCTAGTATAATCACAACATTCCAATAATTTAATAGAGTAATTGGGAGTATGAAAAACAATTTTTTAAAATACTAAAACTAGCTTTATTACATTTGTTAAGACTTTTTTTAAATTTCCAATAAGATTGTTTAGAAGGCAGAATTCCAACAATGAAGCTGAACAAAAATTGAAAAACTGAGATACAAATTAGATTCTGTTAAGAGTACGTAACATATCTTTTAAATGAATTTTACTACTATTTAATACTTTTACATACTTATACAAATAAAAATGCTCAAGAAATATAATAATACATATAGAAACATATATCTGTAGAAAGAACCTTATTTTAATTAAAACAGAGTGTCTAGCGCACCTGGAAAATCTGGAAATCTCAGGGAATTTTTTGAGTTTTCTGGAATTCTCATGCAATTTTAGAAGTTATCAAATTTACAATTATAATTCTGCTAAAATCTTCAATTCTGTTATAATATATTAGAAAATGCTTTATTCGTAAACTGATTTATGCAAATTGGATTTCTTTCAAATATTAGCTAGTAAAATAGAGTCTCTTTTAATTAACAAGAAGAGTCGAGATTTCAGATTTTTTCTAACACCTATAAATAAAATCCACTGGCCATTCTTTGATCCCAAAGGCTCTTGTTGTGAGACATGAGTTGTTTTACTAAGAATATTAGTTACTTTATTTATAAGCAGGGACCTGTCCGTAAGTTTCGTTCCATTACGTTCCATCACATTATTAAATTAATAGTGCTTGGAAAAAATGCTCATCAATCGAATATATTACAGAACCGAAAGGAACGAAATAGTTTTGGACAGGTCCCTGTTTATAAGTAATATCTCTATACTTTTGATCATATAACTTTTCAAGTTTTTATGCTAGGAAAATTATCCAAAAGACAAATAAAAGAGTATTTTTGCATCCTTACTCTAGCGTAAAAACTTGCAGAGTTATGATCTGAAGTATTGGTTACATTTTTAACTGAAATAACGCGCATTTCGGATACAATACGTAATTAGAATTTTTTTGGGTACCAGAAACCACTTTCCAAAGCGTCATCGAAATCTGTTTTCCGACTGTTGCGGACTCTGCTTGAGAGTTTGAAAATAATATTGTTAAAATTTATCCAAAAGATAGCAAAAATATATCGACTGCAAACAAAGTTAATATTGAATAAGTAATCAATGCTGCTTAAATAATTGAAGAAGGCTCCTAGAATCGGTACACTAAAAATTGAAAATGGCTTCCGTTTGCTATGTCATCTGAAAGTACAATTCTGTACATCACCAAATTCACAGTTGTGACCCGATTAGATAACGCATTCATTAAAAGAATGTGAAAATTTTATTATTTTATTTAAGCCGCCATATTGGTATAACATTCTTCGATATAAGAAAAAACGACCGGCGGATTCAAAAAGAGCAGACACACAAACTATAACGTATCAAGTTTCGTAAAGGTAAAAATTTAATTTTTTTAAGTGCAGTTAAAATTAAACTTGATTATTTGTGAATCAATATTATCGCATACAACTAGAAAATTTTATTAGACTTTGTCAAAAGGATTGTGATTATTTCTTACGGTAATAGTGCGATTGAAACATATTCTTAAGTGTAAAATAATATCTAGTTAACTATCAAAAATAATAAGCTTTAATTAATTTATTACTAATCAAAATCAATAAATTTAGTTTAGCATTTCGATACTTCATAATTGAGTGTGTAAAGTTCCTAGATATTGTAAATATCAAATAAGTATAAATCATGAATAAACATAAACGAAAGATTAATTACGTATAATAGATTCAATTACCTATTGTTTATTTGTGACACATGCGTAGGACACAAAAACACAACATTTTTGTAAATCACACACATATAGGGTAGTGGACCGCACTTCTTAATGTCGTGCAAATTTTGACTTCATATAATAGTTCGTTAATCTACCGGGGTAAAATAAAAAAACAATTAAGTAAAGTCTCTTTCCCTTACTGTTATGAAGAAAATAAATAAATTTTGTTTGACAATATGAAATATTTTTTGTACGAGCTATTTGTCGATATTCTTAATTATTATTTTAATTATCTATAAAGTATTTTATATTATTTGGTTTTCTGTTTTGACAGAAATGAAGGATGACAATATAGTTTCTAAAGTGATTATGTCGATGATTATGCATTTTTTTATTACGTGGTCGAACTCCTTTATATGCAGTTAATTCCTTTATAAATACATGAACCACACACTATTGTAAAAATAAAATACTGCTACGAACAGTAATTCTAAATAAGAATTTGGTTCGAACACCTTTTATTTATATTTCACTGCTTTTTACAAAATGACCGCGTGCAGTAAAAACTAGCCCCGATCTCCCCTACCCATGGAAAATTCAGCGTTTCGCTCATTTCACGAGCCACCGAAAAACACAAACCCGACGACGCGACGTAGACAAACGGCCCACGCTGTGTACAAAAAAGCGCGAGAGGGCAAAAAACCGGTGAACAGGTGTTTCGCGCGCCGTGCATATAACACGGGGGTGTGCAACGGTGCTTCGCCCCCTCCCCCCCAAAAAAAGTAACGAAAAAAGAAAACCTGAAAATAAGCGCTACTAAAACACACACACATCAGACACTTTTAGAAGACGAAGGGTCTTCGAAATGGCGCATATGTGCGCTATATATTTTAGGGAAAGCTTCGTGGGGAGAGAGAGAGAGAGAGAGAGAAAATTGCTGCACCCTCAAAAGTCAAGAGCGCGCAGCAGCAGCAGCGGCTTTCGACATCCGGTCGTGATGCCGCGTTGCGGAGGGGCGCCGTTCGTTCTCGCTTTTCCGCTCGGCTCGTCGGCCGTTTCCTTTGGCGAAATCGCTCTGCGCGCGCGGGCTTTTTATAGCTCTCTGTGTGCAGTGTGTGTGTGTGTGTGTGTACGTACGTGCGCTGCGAGCTCGCGGAGACCGTGGGATTTCGAGAGCCGATAGGTATATGTGTGTGTGTGTATAAATCACGGAGCGCTTGTATGAGCGATCGAGTGCCTGTGTGAGAGGCCGAAGGAAGGCACTTGTGCAAGTCGCGTTTGACTTTTCCGAGAGGAAAGAGAGAGAGAGAGAGAGAGTGAGAGAGAAATGAGAAGGAATTGAAAATTTGCAGGAGAGCTATGGCATTTTTTTGTTTTTTGGAAGGAGGTTTGTTAGGTGGGAAGTTGGTTACTTTGTTGGGAGATTGTTGAGGAAAGCGCGAGGAGGAAAGTTATTTTCTTTTGCAGAGGAAAATTATATTAGAGATTCTATAAAAAATACTGTCAATAATCAGTGAATGATTCTCCATATTCGTAATCATCTCAATTTTTTTCAAATATTTTCCGTCATATGGTTCTGCGATATAACCGTTTAAAAACAGAAAATGACGTTTTTGTGTATAACAAAACAAGAAAATGATCTTATCCAAACTTTCAGGTCAAAAATATTAGGTAATTTTATGTTCTTTCAAATGCATGTTCGCTGGATCATTGATATTATTTCTAATGTATTAAAAAACCCGGAAAACTAAAACCCAAAAATCGAAAAACAGGTATAAGAACCAAAAGAAATATTTTTGTTCTCCCATCATCTATAAAAACAAAAAAATGACTCCTGAAAGTGAGACATTAAGCTTCACCGTGTATATGCAGAGTAATGTTGATTCATATCCATACGCACGCACATACATACAGACATTTTGAAAAACCTACATATTCTGATTCAGCAAACTCAAAAACATCGAAATTCATGAAAATCTTAATTTTCGAAAAAATTATTGATACAAAGCTTTCTCTTTGAGAAAGCAAAACGAGTCGATGAATCTTAAAATTTAAGAAACAATAAAATTAAAATAAAACATTAAAATTTAAAATACAATCTCAAGATATAAGCGATAAAAAAAATTCAAAAATTACATAAGTTCAAAATCTTGGAATATAAAGGTCGTTATGATCTGCAGAACAAAGAATTCACTCACGAGATAGCAATAAGCTACCTTTTTGAAAAGTTTCGGACCAATTTTGATTTATTTCAGTTCTTGTAGGTGACAGAAAATCGATTTATTTTACAAAAAGATTTTTTATCGTCAAAAAAAATTAAGACTCAAAACTTTTACTGAATATTCTTCTCCATATTCATAATCATAAGTATTCTTTTAGTATTTTTAATGTGAACGATGCCAGTTTTAAGTACATAATTTCCATTAGAGAATCGATATACATGTAAGAGTGTTACAAGGTCTTTTTTGCATTTTGAAAAGTTTTTCGTATATTGTATGACCAAAGGAACAAGAAAAATATGGTTGCAGAAGTATACACCAACATTTTTTTGTCACTTATAGAACTTATTATCGATAGAATTTTTATACGACTACTCACGTACACTAACCGTTTTTTGAGTGCACAAAAAGATAAATAACTAATAGTAATAACTGATAAATGAATTATATCATATAAATATTGATGTATGTAAGAAGGAATTTAAAAATTAACGCTATTGAATTAGTGAAATTAGTATTTTATCATTAATTTTCTATATTTAATATAAGTTTTATATGTAAGTAAAGGGTTTCATACGTATATTTACGAACTTATGACATATAAATATTAATGTATGTATTGTAAATGATGATGTATTGTATAAAAATATCGATTTACGGAAAATTATATATTTACGAAGTACCTATCTACATAATCTCGAAAATGTATGCTAAATATTTCAAGTCTATGAGACAAAGACCTTTTAAAAAACTGTACCCGAAGCATAGAACATCCTATGCAGCAACTCTGTGTACTTAAAACTTGAAAAGCGTTTATTTTTCAAAATGTACTTTTTCGAAAATTCGTGTATAGTGACTTCAATTTCTCAATAAATGCTATCGATTGTTCTAAAATTTTGCAGGCTTCTTAAAAAGTAGCGTTATAAAAATTTAATGTTATTTCTTCAAGAGACAGTTATTTTGCCCTAGATTATTATTTTAAAGCTTCGATTAAAGACTAGATAATGTATTATAGTATAATGAACCACGTTCGTATTTTTAATACCTGTCAGTTGACGCAGTTCGGAATAGCAGTTCATAGCAAAACACTTAAAAAAAAGAGATTCCAGTTCATCGTCTGTAAGATCGGTCAAATACATAGTCTGTTGTGGACGTTGAATGAAAATAATTTTGTTTAAATTACTAATGCACATCTGAACACTGTGATTATTTTTCCAAAGTTCCAAAAAGTATTTGGCTTGGCAAAAACCATTTGATTGTTCACAGATACACCACCAGTAAATTAAACATAATTACTTTTTATTCAACGTTCATAAGAGCCTATATATTTGACCGATCATACAGTTCGCGTATCGGTCGCGAAACAGCGCAATTTAAAAATTGTGCATATAGCGCATATAGGCATGAAAAAACACGTTTTCGAGTTATTATGACAAAAAATGTATTTTTTAGCAGAATAAGATTCTAAAACTGTTAAAATATTTACAAAAATGAATTTGTTATTTAATTAATAATAATAAGAAATAAGAAAAATAAATAATTTATCTTACAATTAGAAACAGTCTTCATTTATTAACCGTCCAAGTCTTAAATAATTACCTTATGCAATTTTTTATTATTAAATGTTCTCAAATATTTCATTCTGTATCACTTTTTTAGTAACTTTTAACCCTTTAAAAGGAAATTTTTTTTAAAAAACATGAATTTTTTCTTGAAATTTATTTTTTATTTTTACGTTTTGATTTATAACTTACTTAATGTTGTAAGAAATATTTTTCTTCTACTTTTTTTGAGAGATAGTAATATCTTTCAATAAGTAAAAGTTTTTTCTGTCTTATATTGATTTTAATGCTTTATATTTTAGATAAATTACCTTCTTGTTACTACGTGGCCAGTCAACTGGTACATTTACCTTAACTCGGGTAAAAATGATTTTTTCTATTCCAAATATGTGTGACAGTTTTATGAATATTGAATATTATTTACTCTTTCAAATGTAGAAATAGTTAAAAGAAAAAACAAGCGCTATACTTTTTAATTAAAAATTTCCAAAAAAATCTTTTTTATCCTGCTACACATTGGGATAGTCGTGCAGTATGAACATTTTTAAGTTTTGGACTAGTATCGCTCGGTTGCGACGTCTCATGATTTTGGTGTTTGTTGTGGTTTTATAAAAAACGGGGTTGTATACGAGTATAATTTGCATTCAGTATTTTAAATTTACGACTACTACTAAAGTTATCGTGCAAATAACTGATTACCCAATTTTCAGTGAGTCACGAATGATTCTTGGAAGTTTAAAATCGTCATTTTATTATTATTTTTTTTTGTTAATACATAATACGGATATTACTGTCCTTACCAAGTTAGCGGGTTGTAGGCCCGATCTCTGCCACCGAAAAATTCGAAATACATTTTCTTTAAATGCTCCCGAAAAATTCGAACTGACAAAGTTCGAACCCACGCCCCTTGAGCGGCTATTGTCTTAAGCGATATTTCGTTTACCACTTGATCCATCGACCGCCCCAATATTAATCTATTTATCTATTAATGTTAATAGATAAAAATTTTTGCCCATTAAATTCGAACTCCACCAATTCTTTACTTGAGAGAGGGCCATTCAAAGAATAAATCCTATTTTAGGTAATCAATTATATTCATTATTCTAATAAAAATTTATACTTAAAATTGGCTATAAGTTTCCATACTGAATTCCACTTTTTAAAAATATTAAAATCGTAATTTTTGCATTTTCATAGATAAATAATTTTGTTCATTATGCTTGACCTCAGTCAATCTTTTTCTTAAAATAGGATCCTTCAAAAAATAAATCCTTTTTGGAAAATTTATTTTCGTTGCTCTATATGAAAAGTTACAGCCAAAAAAGCTATGGGTGTTCGTACTCTACGACCTTCCCCTATACTCGTCCAAAATACTCGTCAACTTTGTATCTTTGCTAAATAATGATCTACATCTCAAACGAGAGCTGAATAGTACTAGATTTAATTTAAAAGATATATAAATGCAGCACATATGATGCATATTTACATTCAATAAAATAAAAATATCAGAAAATTACTGCGCAAGAGGGCTATTCTATTGACAAGTGTATGTATAAAAAATACTCTTAGATTGTAAGTGCCGGACCTATGAACAGGTAACTGAGTTTACCTCTGTAGGGTTTTATGTATATTATTAATAATGTATGTATATCTTATCTGGTTAATAAATAACAAAATATAATAATGACTTAAATTATGAAATAAATTAAAGTAAAATAAAATAATAATAATAATTAAAATAATTTTTAAATTAACTAATACAATAAAATAAATGAATTATTAAAATATTCAACATTATTATTATATTATTATCATATTATTTTTATCATGCAATTCAACTAAAAGTTTTTTATTATTGATATAATGTACGAGTACGACCTACATAAGTGTGAATTTAAACATAAAAATTTTAAATTATTTAAACTTAAACGTAATAAAGAAATTACTGATTTTTTATTGTTCTATAATATAAGTAGAATGTAATATAATATAAAATTTGCAAAAGAGGTTTTGTCTCTGGGAAGAAGTTTGAGAGGAAAAAAATTTATTCGGAACTATGAAACAAAGCTTTTTTCAGCGGTAACATAATATAATGACTCTTACTAATTTGAAGGAAACCCGTTACTTTGTTTGATAATATATATATATATATATATATATATATATATATATATATATATATATATATATATATATATATATATATATATATAATATCGATAATTATAAAATAATCACTAAAAACATCGACAAATATCTCATACAGATAATATTTCATATATATGTATATATATATATATATATATATATATATATATATATATATATATATATATATATATATATATATATATATATATATATATACATATATATGAAATATTATCTGTATGAGATATTTGTCGATGTTTTTAGTGATTATTTTATAATTATCGATATTTATTTAATTATTAAGTTTTACTGCTTTTAATAGAAATAAAGAAGGATAACAATAGTTTCCAAGGAGGTGATTATGTACTTTTTAATCACCTGGTAGATATCCTATACATATATTATGTACAGTTCAATCCTTTATAAATAAGACATTGCACTATGAATCAATGACTACCTATATCAAAAATAAAATTCTGCAATGTGTGTTCTGCAATCTGCAATCTGCTCTCATGTATTAATTCGTATTATACACGCATGTATTATATTAAAATTACGAACTTGCTGACTTACTTCATTGGACAAGCTTTTAGAATAAACTCTATGCGGATTAAAATTATTATAAAATACTAAACAATATCAAAGCAACTTTCTAATTCTGATTAAACTTAATTTTTTATTAGCTTTTATCGGCTTTCCTATTTGTATTGATTAATTCGATTATTTATACGCATCTCACAGATATTGAAGCACATAGTATTTATTCTTGCTAAATTTAGTTTTGTCAGACTAAAGTGCTTTTTAGAGAAATTCTTTTAATTTCTTTGTTATTATTATACAGTTAAATTCTAAAAAAATAACATAAATATATTAACTAAATTATAGTATATAATCTAAACTGACATCAATGTATTATCTAATCTCTAAGAAATCGCGTTCTTAATCATGAATAATAAATTTTATAACATAAAAAATTAAATAATAATTAGAATTTTCTTTTTTTTTTCACAAAAAGTTGATACCTCTCTCATAGAAAATGTAATCTTACATTAGTCTTGTGTTAGTCTAATAGATGCCTATTATTGGCAACTATGTCAGATTTTTGTAGAGATTATGTCACGAAAATATATATTTAACAAATATATTTTTAGAGCCATATACACTTATGTCAATATCTTACATTTATAAAACAATAGAAAAGTTTTCTTTTTAATATTGCAATCATATTTTTAAAAAAATAGATACAAATTTAGGTTACTACAGACTTGACCGATCGGACTTGACAATACGCGATGTTTTTGAGTTGCAATTTTAGCTAGAAGTCTGACATAATGGCCAATGCTAAGTGCAGCCAGAGTATAATGATTATTTTACACGGAGTATAAACTATTATATTACTACAATGGACGTTTCAAAGCTGAATAATGTATAGACTGTAAATGTACTTATAATTTTGTATAATACACGTTACTCAAACATTTAATGTTTATAAATATTCAATAAATTGTTTATATAAACGGCTATCGCATTAAATATTTGTTATTCAAAAAGACTTTAACGTATGTATACCGTTCATCTTTACGCATATTTCCATTCTGCAAAATAAAAACTTTTTCACACTCTACGTCTCTGCACCAAAACTCCATACGACTAAAAAAAAAAAGGAAAATCCCGTCCCCTTCGCCGAAAAGCCACCTCATTCTCGCGAGCTTGCGTAGATTCGAATTTATTGCACTTTTAGCATCCATTCATCAGGATCTACAATATTTAAGAAGCGCAATGTACCAATGCTAACTTGCACATGCACGCATCAGGCAGGAGCGTCACATAACGACAAAGCCTTTATACAAAATCGGCGAAATCCCAGCACCATCCCGGTTTTTCCACCAGTCGAAAAATCCCCCTTCTCGCCGTCATACAATACACCCCGTCTATCTATCTCTCCATCCATCCTGCACACACACACACATGCGCACTCTCGCTACCTAATCCATCGATTACATTTTCGTACCTGCAATTTTCCTTCCCCTCTTCCCTTTTCACCATTACAATAATGCGGCTCCTCGTGCAGAGCTCCTTCGTACACACAGTATAGGTACACACACTCTACACAACGAAGGGAAAACTTGTGCGCCGCGCGCGCAAGTCGTAAATTTTCGCACGTACGTATACCTAGCTCGTGTACAGGCGAAAGGAAAAAAAAAGCGAGAAGCAAAGGCAAAGCAGGACTGTGCAAGTCAGCGAAAGCGAGAGAAAATCCGTATATATACCGCTGTACGGAAAACCGGAGGGGTAGGGAATATCGCGCTGGCGCGCACATAAATAATACGTCGCCGAGGACTCTCGCAGTAAAACCGATGCGACGAGCGGCACCCTTTCCCCCCTTTTCTCCCTTTTGGCACACCGTTGGAAAGTCTGCGTAGGAACAAAAAAAAAAAAGAAGAGAAAAAAAAAGAGTCTCGCGCAGTTTCCCGAAACGATATGGGCCCCGCAATAAGGGCGAGAGCAGAAGGAGAGACAATAAAATAATTGCACGCCTCGGGCTTCGGCCCTTTTTCCGCAGGCTGCGGCACACGGCTGTTGCAGTGTAAAATCCGGGACAAGGGGGGACAGAGGGTGCGGGCTCGTAAAATCGAAATCGCGCGGGAAATTCGTTGAGTTTTCAGGGTTCGCAAATAAAATGATTCGGTACAGCGGAGAGAGAAACGGGGTTGTATACGAGTTTATTGCACCGAGCTGTGCGAGCCCATGCGGAGGAGCCGAAGACCGGGTAATCCTTTTTTTTTTCGTTTAATTTAAGGCGGGGGAGGGCTGCAGCGAGTTTCTCTCTATTCTTTCGGGGTTTCGCTGTCTACAGCTTTTCAGTTTTGCCGCTGTGGTTCTAATGCTGACTGGAGTGATTTTAAGTTTTAGAAATTAGTGACTTTGATATTTTGTAGATGATTAACAGGTTGAGTGCGGTGTGACACATAAATGTGTCATAAATAGACGAAAATTCTTTTGTATTTTATGTTTCTGTCATATAATAAACTGTATGTAGTAAACATTAATGACACTATATATAAAACTGTAATAAATTTGTAAAATAATATATCTGTGATAAGAGAAAGCTAATTGTTTATAAAAATGTACGCGTTTACTTATATATAATTAGCTTTCTCTTATTACGGATATATTATTTTATAAATTTCTTTCGTTAACTTTGTAGATAAATGTCCACAGAAAAAATAACCCCCAAAACATTAAAATTGGTTAAAAAATAAAAAAGATAATTGAGGTTTAACTAAATATTTTTTAAATTGACAATATTTACACTTGGGACGTCACGAGTATTTTGAACAATTTTTTTTTCATGTAGTTATGCACCATTATTAAGTACATTTCACAAGTTATATCATAGGACCTTCATAAACTCTTATATAAATTCTTTGTTTTATGTCCTATATCTAGAGAAAGACCCTCCTTAAACAAGTTAAGAGTTAGAAATTTCTGATAAGTGAAAAATAAATTTTTAAATGGAAATATTCAGTTATCATCTACATAATATTCTAAGTTGAATGTTGTAAAGGTGAAATTTAATCATTTAAAAAAAATCTCAACATAGACAGTCATGTCTTGGTCTTGAGGAATGTTCTTATCTCTATTGTATAAAACATAATACAAGCATTCATTTTCAAAGTTCTATTAGTCTGGATTGTCACTATATATTGTATAAATCGTACTAAAGTCTAGAGCATTAAATTTAAAATTATATAATGTTTTGTTGAAAAGTGTTAATAAATTATTCCTGGTCAGAATGTATGACTGCCTCATATTGTTTATCTCAAATTTCTATTTTTTTAATTTTAATTAATACATTTTGAAAGAATCGGGAAATCTAAAATAGTAGATCTCTTACTTTATCCGACTGCGCTCCATAAAGGAGGGTATTGTTTTGTATGTATGTATGCATGTATGTATGTATGTGTGTGTGTATGTATGTACTTGTGTAACTTCAGGGATAATCCTCTCTTACTGTACTAATTATTAATTCTGCTTTTTCAAAATAATTTATACTATTAAAAACTTAACTTTTTTACTTCAAAATGGGTCTATTGTTATGTTCCAAAATAAGTCTGTTTCGAGATAAGGTAATTGCACCAGTAATCGATCAGCTAAGGTTAGTAATAGATCACTTCTGTTACATTTTATATTACATTGATATAAATGTTGGTATTTTTTCATTTAATTTTGACAATATAATAAAGATTAATTAGTTTCAAACTAGCAAGATACGACTATTGATGAAAAGAATCTATATTGTATCAACACAGTATATATCATTTTACAAAAATCTATTCATTTTAAATAAAAAGTAAAAATAATATAAAAAATAAGTTATTGAGTCCTGGTGACCAATAAATATTAAATACATTAGCATTTTCGCTAAGGTGACTGCAATTTTCCGCTTCTCATCCAATGATACAAACCTTGTCATAAACAACCTCCGTTGGGTGAAAAAATTGTTCGCAAATAAAATGATCCAATACACAGGCTACAACGGAGGACCAGGGGTAAGGTTGTATAAAGTTTATTGCACCGCTGTTGCAACCCAAGCACCGAAGACCGGGTAATCCTTTTTCCGTCTAAATTAGGGGGGGGGGGGCCACTTCGAGTCTCTCTATTCTCTCCATTCTCTCGCTACACAGCTTTCTTTCCCGTTCCTTCTCTCTGGCTTCCTAATGCTAACTCAGAGCGACCAAAAGAGTACCCGAGGTAGTTAGTGTAGTAGGAGTCGAAGGCAGCAGAAAAAGAATCTCTCGCTCTGCTACCAGACTACGAAGGAGAGGTAAGTAGAAAAAAAAAGAAGAGAAGAGAAGGAGGGAGGTAGGGAAGCCAATAGGCCAACCCGTTATATGCAGGTAGGCGGCAGATATACATCCTATAGAGAAGAATTTTCGCCGCTCTGCCGCTGGAGCAGTAAAACACTTGCGGGGCCCCGTATGTATACTCGGCATTTTAGGATCATCACCGCTGCTGCAGCTCCTGCTGCAGGAAAGTGTGGGAATCCGAGAGCAGATTGCGCGTCTTTTCCTTTTCCTGGCGGCTGCTGCTGCTGCCGCCGCTGCTCGGAAGGGGGGAGAGAGAGTCTTCGAGACGACTTTTCGCGGGTGGCAAGCCCCCGAAAGTCGGATGGAGGAGCCCGAGGTTAATGGAAGATGCGTGTATACACACGTGCGGCGCGATGCCAGGACTGTGATATATGTGGAGCGGGTGCGCGCTCGAGACTTTGGCACTCGTGTGTTTTCGTTTTGGGGTTCGAGGGGAGGTTTCCTGGTTCCTTGATCTTTGGGGAGATTGGTGCTGGAATTGCAGGGGAAATGTCGTTAGAGGATTGTTATTTTTTGCATTTGAAGAGGTTCGTGCTGTAGAGTTTGATACAAAAATGACATTTTTGTAAATAACGCTGCTGATTAATGTTTTATCATTAGTTTCATTGCTTTATATATTGTAGTGTTATTGGGAATAATGTAAATATACTTGTAAAGAAAATTATAATTTTTAAGCAATTTAAAAGCACAAAAATAACAATTTATTTTGAAATAGAGAAAAAGCTTGATGAGTTTTTACTATGTGAGCAATTGTACAGCTAACTTCCATTTTTTCTTCTCCAAACAGTAAAAAAAATCAGAACATACCTATGGGACCAGAGTTTTTCGATACTTTTTACTATATCAAACATAGATAAAAGAATAAATAATGGTTTCGAATGGCAAATTTTTTTACGACCAAATTACTTTTACGAAAATATTGATTAAAAGTGATTATTATTGAAACGATAATAACTCGCCTCCTAAGGGTGCAAAATAAGTTTTTAAAGAAGACCTTTAAAGTAGACAAAAGGATTTAATTTTCATTAACTAGTAAGTAGTAGGTATAATTTTTTGAGCTCTTTCTAATTATTTTGATTTTTGCCGTTGAACCTCCCCAAATGAATTTCAGAGTTAAGGAAATTGTTTCGATTTAATAATGAATTCTAGCTTACTTAAATTGCATAGATTTATTATTTTTGTTTGTTATTCAATAATTATGTGTGTGGGTATTATTTAAAATTATATTTTAGCTTAATCTTCATTGTTCACATATATAAATAATGAACATTTAGAAATCTTGAGTTCTACGCATTTTAAACGCGAGTGAAGCTGCGACGGGGGGTGCTAATATATACAAGTGCAAATATTGTTTTTTCCTCGTATTTATTATAATATTATTTCAATTAATATATAATCAATAGGAAAATCGGTAAAGTAGTTTTTGAGATTTGCAGTAATAAACAAACGAATACTGCCTCTTTTTCATATATTAGTATAGATTAATATATATAACACATCACACGTAACAATTAACGATAACAACAAATAAATTCTGTCTCTTTATATATCATTATAGAGTAAAGATATTTAGCAATATTTTTATTGTATTTATAAATTTTTCACGGATTTAAAATTGTAGTTTATATTGTAAACACTTAAAAAAAGTTTAAGTTATTGTAAAAGAATTTTTATACAAAATAAAACATGAACACATTCGCATGTAATCTTTTTTTAACTTATAACTAAAATAACGATATTCATTAAGAAATTAAGTATACCTATAACAGTATTCGGTAAAGTGTTTTAATGTATCAACGCTAATTCTATTATGTTCTAAATCTTTATGCTGAAATCGTACCAAATTAACGTATACGAATGCATTAGTGTGCGTTTAAATGGACAAGTAATACTTTTAGCAAATCATTTTTATATTACGAATTAATTAAAACATGACTGATTTTTTGCTGATCTACATGAATAAATCTATGTTTATTTTTGTAACGTTGCTGACAATAAAACTTAAAATTTCACTTCTTTTAATGCATATGACAAACCTTACGATCGTCTAAAGCACTTTGAAAACACAAATATTGCATTTTTATCTCGTAATAAAGTAAGTGTACAAATGATAGGACAAGTAAATTACTCTTTCATCTGAATAATATCCTTGCAAGCATGATCTCGTGTACCAATGACAATTTCTAAATTTAAAAATACTATTTCCAAGTTCATCAACATAATTATATTCTGCGTGGAATCCCGCAAAACACGTTTTTTACAAACCACACAACCAACTCGCTCGTGTACTTTCTACTTTTCCTCATTATGCACAATAATTTCCCTCCCAACTGCTGCATACGAAGGAAGAGTTAATCAGCCACGGAATAAAGAAGAGCGGGACTCTCAACTCTACTCCGCTCTATGCAAGGGGGCCGCCTGCTGCCGAAAATGCACGCGTATACACATGAGGGAGCGAGCGAGCGAGCAAGAGCGCAAGATATGTGAGAGGAAAAACGAAGAAGGATGCGCGCGTATACGTGGACGTGAGTTGCTGCGCTGCATGCTGGAAAAAAGGTTTGACTAAAGGATGCCTGCATTTTTTTTCGGCGCTCGCTGCAGGCTCGCTCCAGCCCAGGGCCGTATTCCTACGCGGCTCTATGCGGGAGGTATATATGCGCGCTTTCACGCGAGTTTCAAATATAGAAGGGATACGTTAAATCGACGCTAAAAAATAACTGCGTACGAGAGTTCTATTTTTGTTTTGTACGGATAGTCAAGTAGATTCAAATTTTGCTTTACATATTTATCTGTGTTACGTAATTCGTGTGCATTTTAATAAAAGCTTGTTCAATTTTGCTGGTAAATATTTATTTATTTTACTAGTGCTTTGAATCGATGCCATGTTGGTTTTTTACTTTTTTAAAATTAATTAAAACTGATAAGCGTGTTTATTGGTAAAGAAAAGTACTACCGCGGGAGAGTGGCGCCGATGTCGACTAGCCCATATGGCCGGTCGAAATGTACATTTTACATCGGGTTTATACGGGAGTCGTAAGTTTTTATTAAAATAAAAGTTGGTCCTTTTAAAATAATGGTTATCGCTTCAATTGTAAACATTATGAAAACTCATAAATGCAGCACGACGGTTCAGCAGAGTATTGAAAGATCATAAACTATATTTCTGAGCGAAAGGAAGAGGCCAAACACCTGAATTTTAAAAGTCGCACCTCACTATGCGTTGATTAATCCAACAATAATGACATTAAGACATTTTACCATAGTTATGGAGGATTTTATTATCTTTCTTCAATAACATACAGTCTCTAGTTGTAGTAATAATACATACTTTCATATAAAACACTTTTACTTTAATTTATAAATAAATCTCCCATATAAATCCAATGTAAAATGTATATTCTGACCAGCCATTGGTGTAGTTCACTTGATACCTGCTAGTGTCACAGTGCAACTTAAAACTGCCAATAAGTGAATTAAAATATTGTATATCATATTTAAATAAAAGCTCATTGAAGTTTATATTAATCATATTTAAATACAAGCTTATTAAAGTTTATATTAATCATATTTAAATAAAAGCTTATTGAAGTTTACTAATAAATATTTTATCAATATCCTTCATGCATGATATTGCAAAATTAATTGAATACAAAACTGACGATAAAAATGTTATTTATCCAATTAATATGCTGTGATTGTATTATTTTTATAATAGAAACTCATTTTTGCATTTTGTTCATTATTGTGCATATCGATTATTTTACTGCGAGTCATTAAATAATAAGATGTTGGAACAATTAATGAGATTTCGGTGGCTATTTTGCCATCTTTTTCAAGTCAATATTTTAAATGTATAATATATTACATATCTCATAATGTACTATTGTTTATACTACGTTTATTACCGATGTATGCTGTTGACAAATAAATAACATTTAAATAATGTTTGTATACAATGTTTGTAATGCGCTTTCCTGCAAAAGAGCGGAATTACTTCGCCTCGAGCTTTTTTTATATATTTATTGCATATTATTCGCGTATTGTGTTTATATGTAGCAATAGATATAACGCACTAGTCAATGTCATTTGCCGTCTGTAATTTTGTATCTGTCATAAAAGAGATTTTATTTTTAAAATATATACAGGCTAATCTGCACATCGTTACCCATTGGTCAACATAATTTAAGTGCAAGATTTCTTACAGACTTTATTTTCTCATAAATAATGATGCGCTTATTTATCGAACATTAATTTTTACTGTTTTAAATAAATATTTATCCATTATAACACTCGTTATTTGGCGCATGCGACTTTCATGAGAATACTCTGACATTTTCCGCCTTAAACGCTAAATTTATCTCTTTTAAATTGAATTTCCCAGTCGTGCATGCGGGCGGACGAAAAGCACGCTCGACCGTTCGCATCAGCGTGAAATCATACACTCTCGGCCGCAACGAATTAAACTCGTTATTTACCACGCTCAAAATTAATTTCCACGCGCGTATAGAGGGTGGTGATTCTCACCACGGGAAATTCCTCCACACAAGCAAAAACCCAACACCGGCGAAACAAAGACAAAACCATCACCCGACGCATGAACGTTCTCCCTTCGCGTCCTCCAAAATCACGAGCATCGTCATTATGCAGACTGCGAAAGGCCATCGTCGCGCAACGCCAAATGAAATACGAACGCGAGAAAATTACGCGTATTCGCGCGTGGAAAAATAAAGAGCGCGCGAAGGCCGAAAAAGTGGCTCCGTTATATGGCATGTGTAGAAAACTTTCGAAACGCCCGCGAGGCCGAAAAATTGTGCAAAGCCCTTATACGGCCCTGGCCTCGTTAAGAGCCGCGCGCGGCCAATGGCATCGGCGCGCAGCGCCCATAGCTAACTTGATCTAGGACTAGCGCAGTCGAAAAAAAAAAAAATACATCCATCGTCTCTCCCGCAGCTACACATATACACGTAGGTATACACACACATGTGTGTGCGGGAAGGAATTCACGACTGGCAGGCAGGCAGAGCTAGAGGGAGAAGAGAGATGGAAAAACTCGCTCTTTTATTGCCCCCACGCTGCAGTCTTATCTATCTTCACCCATTGTGTTCGAGCTTGCTTGCGCTGGGTTTCACGTGTGTGTGTGTATGTGTGTGTGCGTCTGTGCGCGCGACTATAGGAGGTAGAAGAAAAATGTTCTTTCTTCGTCTCGTCTCTATTCTCCTTTCGAAGTAACTGCAATATTTTTGCTAGGCGGCAGTAGTATAGGTATATGTAGTAGCTGACAAAGGATTATATTTCGCCGAGCGATCGAGGAGTCGTATGTACGGGAATGAGAAGTGATTCTTTACGCTGAAAGAGTGGAATGGGCTAAGGTGAAATTTCTCCCCGTAGGTAGCTTTACGATGGCAACAAGAAGATCCGCGGAAACCATTTTAGATACATATTTCGAACCAAATCAAAATACACTACTTTTAGAAAGTGTATGTGTGCGTGTGCGTGTGTGTGTATGTGTTTGATTCAAAGGTGAATCACAATTAAAATGTTTCGATTTATTTGAATCCAGTTTTGGAATCGCGATTCAAATGTTTCGATTCTAATTTTCAAGGTCCATATTACAAAAATCGAGCTATCATAGTGTTTATGTCCCCCTAAACTCCATGATAGCCCGATTCGTGAAACATAGACCCTAAAAATTTGAATATAAAAAATGAATCGCGATTCAAATATTCGATTCATTTGAATCGGGAAAATTTGAATCACGATTCAGGCATGAATAGGGATAAATAAATCGCGATTCAAATCTCAATTCAAATAAATCGTGATTTTGAATCGCGATTCAATGTTCTCGATTCAATTTGTGAATCGAAGAAATTTTTGTCCCATTCCGGTAAGGTCTGATTTCGAGTCATTACGAATCAAAATACACTGTTTTTACAAAATGTCTGTATGTGTGTGCGTGCGGGCATGTGTGTGAGAGTGTAGTAAATCATAAAAACAGTTTTTGCGATTCTTTGATTCGATTTTGTTTGTTAGAGCGAATTTTGGATTTGAAAGAGCTTGAAGTTTTGTATTAATCCGGCGCAAAATTTTGAATGAAATATTTATTTTCGTAAATTTTTATTCGCGAAAAAATCGTTTTCTATAAACAGTTATGTCTTTTTTCAAGTTTGTTTTTCTACGAATAAACATATTTTTAAGTTGGGAAGTTCGAATATAGGTACGAGTCTTAAAAATTTATAGTAATTAGTCTGATCACTAATTATATTTTTTACTTTGTATTTTTAATTCAATTTTGGCATGTATAATTTAGAACTGCCGATTTCAAATATTATTGAAGTTCAACTAAAAGGAGCATTGGATATAGACTCTGAATTAATAATCTAGGCGTTGATTAAGTTAATTTATATATTTATAATTCATTATATGTATTAATAATTAATTTATTATTAGACATCCTGGTTTGGAAAATCGGTGAAAGCGAAGTTAAACGTATTTGAGTCGTAAATCGCGCGGAAAACGAGATAAAATATGAGAGAAATGGACTTAATCGATCAAACTTTCTATTTTTGTACATTTTCTTATACGTATATAATTATACGCTGATCAGTACATTAGCAGAGTATTTCACGCGAAACTAGGACATGCACGATTCTTTAAATAATTCAAAGCACACGGGAAAAGATATTTAATTTTACTCCGCGAATAAAAAAGCTCTGAAAAATGATTGCAACTATAATAAATTACAAAAACTGCATACCTATGACGTGCATACACACAGACATATATAAGAAACTCTTACGTAAAGCTTCCAGCAAGAAAACTTCACTTAATCAAAAGAGTCAACGCGAATATCTATCTCGGAGCTTATATAGGAAGCCTCTTCAATAAACTCGACGCCATTCGGCTTCTCTGCGCGCGCGTCCTATACCTATACATCGCTGATAAGGAATCCCGTACGTATATGACCCACGACGAAGGAGCTGCGCGAGTGCGAGCAAACTTCTCTCTCTCGGAATTTTCTTTTTGCTACGCCACGTGCATGCGCGTACGCGCGAGCTGCAAAGCCAGGCCAAAAGTCGCGTAGTCGTCGACTTTCTTTCTCAGCGCTCGCGAGTCTCGTAGAGACGACGACGAGCGAGCGATGCGCGCACGCTGCTGTACGTGATATGGGGTGGAGCTGAAGTTCGAGGTAGAGCAAGAGAGATATACAGGTATAGCCGCGAGATATGGGTGGTGGTGCAGTGGAAGTGAAATGAGCGATCGCGAAACGCCGGAGGTGATTTTGGATTTCGCGGATTATGAGGCAATCGTGGCAATGATTTTGTTTATGGTTTATGCTTTGAATGGAAATTTGCATATTGAATATAATGTATGTATATTGAATATTTATTTTCTTTGTCTATTTCGACATTCGAGGTTCAAGGGTATGATGATCGAATTCGGTTCAGAACTCGAATGTTGGTTGACAGTATTTTTTGCAGGATTGCCGTTTTTCTTAAAAGCAAAACTGGGATAAGATTTTTTTTAAATAAGAACATTATTAATTATTTTATTAATGAAACTTCATAATTTTTCTATTCAGAAAAAATTAGAATAATCGTCAAGTTTGAGTATGCGTATTTTTAACCGATTTCAATTTTGAGTATGTGAATTTTTAACTGCAACATCGAAACATCGTAAAAGTAGTGGGAAATTGTACACGTTTAACCAATTTTGATTTAGAACCACTAGATTAACGAAATTAATCATAGGGATGCTTTTGTGCACCGTTATAGATAAGTCACTTACATTAGAGCCCCTTCAATAAATTTTCAACAAAAAATACATTAATAGAAACTATATCAAAAGAATATTTACTTAAAGCTGATAAATATTTTTTAATTATATAAATACAATTTACTATTTTTTAAAAAATATTTATTTGATAGAGGAAATTATTAGTCTGGATCAAAATCTCTTCGACTGGAATCAAAAGTTTTGTTATTCAATTAAATAATAATTAACAGCCGCTGCCAATTCAGTGGCACTTAGCTTCCTCAAACTAAATGAATTGTTCCAATATAAAATTCTTTGGTATAATAAGTTAATTTTAAATTGCTATACCTCCTTCTAATTAATAGCTAAGAACGGTGGGCTTCCTATCATTGATGGTTTGTCAACAGATAATGTTTTACTAAAATTACACAACGATAGGTAATAATCCTTATGACGGCAATTTAATTTTTGTTAGTAATTGATTAAAATTATTTGAATATTTAAATTATATGTAATCAGATGTCAGTACGATGATTCACTGAATTCTTAATCATAAACAATTTTTTGAACGATTTCCCATCATAGATTTCCGAGATATAACCGTTTAAACTAAATATGACTTTATTTATGTATAACAAAAGAAGGAAAAGAGCCTATCCAAAATTTGCGGTTGTAAGAGATAGGTAATTTTATACTCTTTTTAAGGCATCTACACTAAATTGATCATAATATTTCTAACATAAGTACCAAAAGAACCGAAAATCTAAAACTCAAAAATCGTAAAATCGAAAAATCGTTATAAAACAAAAACAAGTCGATGAATCTTCCAATTTCTTTTGAATTTTGAATCTTCATTTCAAAGCGAAAAAAATGAGACCTGATTGGTAAAAAGTGACCCTTACCACTCTCGAGCTATAAACGATAAAAAAGAATTTCAAAAAACACATAACCTCAATATATCATAAAATAAATTCTCATGATCTGAAAAAACTTACAGGTCATCAGATACTAAAAAGCTACCTTTTTGTAAAGTTTTAGATAAAATGCTGTCGATTTACTTCATTTATCGTCGAAAAAGGAAAATCAATTTTTAAAAAAAAAATTTTTTTTTTCTCGACAAAGGATAAAGGTTAAAAATGAAAAATTGTACTGAACATTCTTTTTCATCTTCTTGAAGATCTCAAATTTTTACAAAAATTTTGCGTCATATTTTTCCGAGATACAATCGTTTACACACAAAATGACGTTTTCGTGTATAACAAAAGAAGGGATTAAGCTTATCCAAACTTTCAGGTCGGAAAAGTTAGATAATTTTATGTTCTTTCAAATGTTTTTTTACTGGATCGATGATATTATTTTTAAGGTATTAAAGAACCCGAAATTATGTACACAATAACACACACACACGCACACGCACACGCACACGCACACATATACACAATCATCCATACAGACATTTTCTAAAGATAGTGTATTTTGATTTCTTAAGTCTCAAAGCATGTTTCTAACATGTTTGCTAAAAACTTGTTAGATACATTTTTGAGACTTAAGAAATCAAAGAGTGTGTATGTGTACGCGTGTGCGTGTGCGTGTCGTGTGTGTGTGTATATATATGCATTCATATATCAAGTAATCCACGGTAAAATTTAATACTTCAGGGATGTTGGTAAAGTGGCCAATTTTTATCTACTTAGAACTTCTTTAATTAAAATTCAGAGAGTAAATTTTTTTGCAAAAGAAACTCATGAGGTATTAGAGTTAAAGGTTCAAATAACATGTCTCAATAGTTTTCGAAGTCCTAAACCCCGATATATATATATATATATATATATTTATTAGGAATCAAAAGATCCTTAAGGTGGCAACAGTACCTGCACCCTCCTTATATAGATAGTCTAAATTTGTTTTCTGGAACGATTTTGGCGATAATATATGCAACATAATCATGATTAAGACATGATGGATATGGCTTACGTTAATTTAAATGAGTATTATATTTGTTTTTAATTAATGTTTGTGCAAATGAAAACTCACAAAGTTCGTTAAAATGAAAGGTTACTCAGCAAAAATAAATTCATCAAAAGTTTTTTATTAATATTGACAATTTTCAATCAATATAAAATGCTTTAAAGGCATCAGTAATTATTTACAATGCCGTAAACCTGGGTGATTTTGGACACCGGGGTGACTTTTTTTTTTTTTTTTTATTATTATTTAACGTCGCCATGTTTGTGCTTCCATGTGGTGCTAATCGACGACGGGGGTCTGCGGTGTGTTTGTAAACAAAGCACATGTAATTTTTACAGAGGTGCTTGTATCAATCGGCAGAGACTAGGATTCGAACCCGGGTCACCGGCGTGGGAATCCGACACTCTACCGACTGAGCCGCCGCAGGCCCGGGGTGACTATGTGCCAAACTTAAAACTACTATCTTATGCGTTATACACTCGCAAAGACGCAAAAAGAACAAAATTACCGTGGGTCTATTTTGAAGGTTAGGATCTCTAGAAATAACATATATTTACGACTAAAGAAATGTGTATACCACTCTAACCAAAAAATCGAAACTTTGACATGTTTTTTAGGCTCTCGTGGTATAAAATATTGTTCGACACTGGTGGGTAAGTTGATTTTTAGCGCATGTGGCAAAAGCCAACGTACCCACCAGTGTTGAAAAGTACTATTAATCGTAATTATTATTTATTTCTATCTTTCTTAATAAATTAAGTATTTTTTACTTTTTTAAAACCTGAAAACCTTACTACCCCTTCACTAATTCAAACTAGCATATTTCGCAATTCTACCACTAAGACTAACACTTTTCGTATTGAATATGTAAATTAAAGTTGTACTGATAAACTTTCGGTGAATCGGGTCGATTCTTTTTTATCCGATTCGGGTCGGGTACTAGACCCTTCTGGTACTCAAGAAATTATCGGTTTACCCGAGAAAATCAGACTACCCGAATAAATTAAAGTAGCCTCAAAAAATCAGGCGCCAGAAAAACTCCAACTGTGCTAGTTTTTGTAACAAATTTTCAAATGTGCTAGTCTTCGTGGGAAAATTGCGAAATGTGCTAGTCCTCGTGGGGGAATGACGAAATGTGTTAGTCTTCGAGGGGTATGGTGAAATGTGCTTGTCTTCGAGGGAGATTTCCAAATATGCTATTCTTCTTAAGGGACATCATTCAAATAAATAAATATTTAAATTAAATTTTTCCTTTTTATACTCAATTATTTTTGTTTAATATTCAAGTAAATAATTACTTCAGTTGAGCAAATACTGTTTTACTTCAAACAATAATTGTGCTTCAGTATCGACTTAACTGTCGCCGCGTTCAGTCATGCCTTCGCTTCCTACGTGTAAACACGCAATACGCGAGTGTCAAACATACAGGTGTCTACCAAGTATATGAAACAGCAACTGTCTTCTGCATACGTGTACATTTACACGTTATAGAGTTGCACCGAAGAGACCCACCGAAGTGCAACTCTACAACTTTTCTCGTGTCATGATGACTTCTGGTAGCAGAGGTCATCATTCCTCCCAACCAATCAATGTTTCCGATAACCAAATCAATCGAAATCAAAGTTATTTCGCCATTGTCCAAAATGATCAGTTCCTTAAAAGAGTGAATGCTATCGTCATTGAAAGCAGAGATGGGATACAGTTGAGAGAATATATCCGTGCAGTCGGTGAACTCGTTACCCCAGCCAATGTAAGATTCGCATCTAGAATCTCCAACAATAGAGTGTGTATTTCTACAGAGTAAGGAAATGGCTGAAGAATTCGTGAGTAAACACACACATATATAAACATTAATAATAGCCTGATTTCAACTCGTCGGCTCTTAACAAGACACAAGCGAATTATCCTCTCAAATGTATGTCCGTCTATACCGCACACACATTGAGGAACATATAGATAAATTGGGCATTAATCGAAGCTCATCCATTTCCTTTTTAAAACTAGGAATGCCTGACCCAGAATATGGGCATGTACTGAGTTTTAGAAGACAAATGTACATACACCCCGAAGACTTACAAAAACTACCAGAATCTATGCAGATTACTCACGAAAAAACTAATTTCTGGATGTACCTCACCACTGTCACAGTTAAATGTTTCTTATGTAAATAAGACGGTCACATCGCGAAAAATTGCCGGTCAAATGTTGACAATATCATAAATACAACCGAAAAGTTCCCTTCTTCTATAAATAAGACCAAAGTCGACACTGAAACAGCCGCAAGTCTTTTATCGTTAGAAAACAATGATTCTCAATTATCACAAGATTTTTCAAGTAATAAATATCCCAAAGAACCTATAAATAATAATAACGAATTAGTAATCCAAAATACCCTAAAACTAAAAAGAACGAGAAAAATACTATAGCGAAAATGGTGAAAAAAAATTCACAAAACCCACAAAACCAGTAACAAAACCACAGAGGAAAAAAATAAAATCAGAAACTAGTATCAAATCTCTAGATGAAATGATTGCTCCTCTCAAAGACACACTAGAACAGCCAAATACAATACTCAACTTCATACAATTTAAAAGCTTTGTTTAAAATACACACGAAGTAAAAGAACCCCACAAAATAGCCACTGAATATCGCAAAGTCTTAACAGACATCGTCATCTTAATGGATGAATTATACCCATTACTAGTAGATAAGTGCATGAAGAGCAGATTTATAAGACTAACAAAAAAATTAAAAAATACAAAATCTAATGAAGAAAACGAAAGTTCCAACTATTCCGTCTCATCAGATCAAGAAACTATCCAAGAAGAAAAAGATGGATCTAAAAATAATTCAATGGAATATTAATGAAGTAATATCCCACTTACAGTATCTACAAAAGTTTATAAATGATAAAAACCAAATATAATATGTTTACAAGAAACAAATTTTAAAAATAATTCATTTACTAGTCTTGGAGATTACGATATAGTTTACAAAAATCTCACCGATAGTCTAGCATCAAGTGGAGGTGTAGCAATATATGTTAAAATAACATACACTGTTTTGAAATTAAATTGCATACGAAACTCGAGTCAGTAGCTATATCGGTAATCTAGCATCAAAAGAGCTATGCATTTGTAACATATATATTCCAAACAGCTACAACCTGGACAGAAATGAAATATCCTTACTAATATCTGAATTGCCAAAACCCTTTATTATTATAGGTGATTTTAACAGTCACAATACACTTTGGGGTTTTATAAAACAGATGGGAGAGGAAAAGTGATTGAAAGTTTACTAATAAATCATAACTTTAGTCTCCTTAATTCAAGTGCACCGATACATTTTAACTCTTCAAATGCCACATTCAGCTCTATTGATCTCTCTATATGCCACGCTAGCATAATCGACCAACTAGAATGGTCAGTATATCCCGAACTTCACAGCAGCGATCACTACCCGATCAGTAAGTATATTATTCAAAAACGGAATAACACCAATTCCCAGCATAACTCTTAGATGGAAATTCAAATAAGCAGATTGGAAAAAATATCAAACCTATATTTAATAAGACGACACATTGAGTCCTTAAAAGATCCTGAAACATCTAAACCTGAAGAGATCGATGATCTTATAGAAAAATTCGTCTCCTTTATAATTAACGCCGCCTAATATTCAATTCCTAGAATTAAAAGTAAAGTCGAAAAAAGCTATGTTCCTGGGTGGAATAAGGAATGTGAAAAAGTCATCAAAGAGACAAAACACGCCTTCAATAGGTATAAAAAACACTCTACTGAAGACAATAAACTAGAGTATAAAAAAAGAGCCTTTACACGTAAAATACTTAAGCAATCTAAACGGGACTCATGGCTTAATTTTATCTCAAATTTAAAGAAGCACATCCCTAGCGACGAATTATGGATAAAAGAAAACTCAGCAATGGGAATAAAAATCAAAATCAATTAAATGCCATCAGCAAATTCGATAACTCAATCACTACCAACACTAGACAAATTGCCGATATTCTAGCTAAAACAGATTCAAAAAATTCCAGTAATTCAAACGTTGACCCAGAATTTCTAATACACAAAGAACGAACAGAAAGACAAGAAATAAATCTGGATAATATTGATCCAGCAAATGATACAAGTCTTAATGAACAAATATTATATACAGAAATAACTGAAACAATTAAATCATGCAATAACTCGAGTCCAGGTCCAGACGGAATTCACAATATATTTATCAAAAATTTATCGGAAATAGCTCTTCAATACCTAGTAATAGTATACCATTTCATTTGGTTAAAAAATGTCTTTCGAAAAAATTGGCTTAAAGCTATTGCTGTTCCAATACCAAAACGGGGCAAAAATATAAACAGTACTGAGGGTTATAGACCTATAGCACTCATTTGTTGTTTGTGTAAAATCCTTGAAAAAGTAATCAATAAACGACTCCGATGGTTTTTGGAAAAAAATAATATATTATCGGAAGGTCAACATGGGTTTAGACAATATAAATCTACAAACGACTGTTTAGTTACTCTCGAAACTAACATTTGTGAAGCGTTCGCTAATAAGCACCACTTAGCGGCAGTAAGTCTTAATATGGAAAAAGCCTACGATATGATCTAGAGAAACTCCATAATCCAAATTCTTACCGAATATAAAATAGGAGGAAATATGATCAAATTTATCTACAATTTTCTGACGAACAGATACATAAAAGTTCGAGTAAACGGAATACTCTTTTCATTGTAGCCATAAACATTATATAAAAAATTATATCAGTACCAATTAAAAAATACATATTATTTGCTGATGACTTTTCTTTTTTTATATCCACTAAAAATCTAAAAACTACCCGACAACTACTACAGAGCGCTTTAAATAAATTCGACGAATTTGCTAAATTGTCGGGATTCAAACTCTCAAAAACCAAATCAGCTGTCACAGTTTTCTCTAAACGGAGTATAAGCACAGAAGAATTCGATCTGTTCATAGGCAATCATAAACTAGCTGGTACTGACAAGATGAAAATCATCGGACTCACATTTGATTCGAAGCTAAAATGAATAGAACATCTCCAAAATATCAAACAGGACTGTATGAAAAGACTAAACATTTTGAAATGTCTTGCATCAAAAAATTGGGGAGCTAAACACCAGGTACTAATAAACACCTAGGTATAGCACTCATGAGGTCAAAACTCGATTACGGATCAATAGTATACAATTCAGCATCAAAGTCTACACTCTAAACCTAAAAGATTAAAAATTGACTCAAAAAAGATTAAACTGACAAGTTTACTCACTTGCAAAGAATAAACTGCTGATTCTCTACTTTATAAAAGTAGAAAATGTTATTGTAACTTTTAAAAGAGTAAAGTAGCGAATTTCATTTTTACGGAATGAGTAAATACCAAGATTTCTACTTTTTTACATATATCTACGCACATAACCTCCTTAGTCAATATAATGATTTCTTTGCTTAAAATACTACTTAAATTCATCTTTATTATGGATCAAAGCATTTATAGTTGATTTAATTTCATTTATGTACGCTGTGATCCATAATAAAGATGAATTTAAGTCGTATCTCAAGCCAAGATTTTATTAAATTGACTAAGGAGGTTATGTGCGTAGATATATGTAAAAAAGTAGAAATCTTGGTATTTACTCATTCCGTAAAAATGAAATTCGCTACATTACTCTTTTAAAAGTTACAATAACATTTTCTACTTTTATAAAGTAGAGAATCAGCAGTTTATTCTTTGCAAATAAGTAAACTTCTCAGTTTAATCTTTTTTGCGTCCATTTTTAATCTTTTAGGTTTAGACTGTACTCTGAAAATTCTCGATCCAATACATATCGCTGGAGCAAGAATAGCAACAGGAGCACTTTTGCACTTTTTTGCACTTTTGCACCACCTGTTAACGCGATTTTAAGTGAAGCTAACCTCCTGCCTCTTGACACCAGACGAAATGAGTTAAGTTTAACTTATACATTATCAGTAGCCACAACCACCAACAATCCATTACAACAATATATTTTTAAAAGAAGTTATACAAAATCATTTGTAAAAAAAGCAAGACCCCTAAACCATTTTATATTAGAATTCTACAATATCTCAAAACCATCGATATAAATCTCCAACCAATCCTTCCAAGAAATCAATTCAGATTTCCCCGTGGCAATTTGAATCACCTTTAATTTTTGACAACCTCTTTCCGGATCATAAAAATAACTTTAATCCAGCCACTGTTAAATCGATCTATAATGACTTTATTCAAAGACACGCTAATCACATTCGACTTCGAAAAATGCACTAAAAAGAGTGAAAAAAATGCACTAAAAAGTGTGAAATAATTCACAAAAATGTTCTCGAAATCGGCGCCGAATTACAAATTGACATATACCGTCACTTATTTTTATTTCATTGGGAATCGTATTCTTGACTAATTTTTTGATAGCGTAGTTTGCGAACCGCCGCTAGGTGGCAATGGCCTAAGCACATTAAGATTATCCCGGAGATAATACATAAAAGCTCGCGCCAGCAGTTACAATTGTAACAGTATTATTTGAATTATATGTGATAGTTTAGCCGATGACTATCGTTTGAAGAAGATTGTTGCATTGGAAGTTCTTTTTAAAAGCATTTTCTCTCAAACCAGTGCTTTCGATTACGAGTTATTAACTTAAAGTGGGATATACGATAGTGGGACACATATTTCGTTCCAGGTTTAACGAAATTGGACCCATTTCAATATTATTTATAAATTATATTCTTGAGCAAGATACTAACGTCACGGACCCTATTGTGGATCAGTCCCTCTATTGTGAATCAGTTTATGTTAAAACTATATTGTGAAAGTTTTGCGTTACTTTTATTATAATTTTGAAAGCACTTATTCTTATGTATCAAAATAATTAAAGAAGTAATGCAAAACTTTTATAATGTATATTTAGAAGTAAATGATTCACAATAGAGGCACTGATCCACAATAGGGTCTGTGACGGTATATGTCAATTTGTAATTCGGCGCCGACTTCGAGAACATTTTTGTCAATTATTTCACACTTTTTAGTGCATGTTTTTCACACTGTTTAGTGCATTTTTGAAACCGGTTCTTTTTTCAGACTTTTTAGTTGTAAGGGCTGAGTTTCATTCAATTTATATTGTAATATAAGTCGACTAACAAAGGATGCTTCTAAAAAAAATTTTCTGTTCTAAAAATGTACAAAGTATCAGAAAATGAAATAAAGAAAATCGAGATTTTCGTCTAATTTTACTATATGACCACCTTAAATCAATATTAATTTATTTAATATTGGTCCTCCTACAGGAAGTTTTGTAATCCTAGAAAAAAACATCCTTTGTGAAGCATAAAATGAAAACACCAGTACTGACGTAGTACAGGCTACATACTGGCCCAGTTATATAATGGAACCACCATGGGATAATTCTCTTTTATTCAAAAAATAGTTTATCCAAATCGGTTCAGTAGTTTCTGAATAATCGGCAAAAGAACATAACAAATCGCCAGTACTGACGTAGTACAGGCTACGTACTGGCCCAGTAATATAGTGGGACCAACATAAGATCATTCTCTTATATTAAAAAAATATTATCAAAATCGGTTCAGTAGTTTCCGAGTAATCGGCGGAAGAACATAAAAAATTACCAGTACTTACATAGTACTGGCTCTATACTGGCCCAGTAATATAATGGGACCGCAATGGGACCATTCTCTTTCATTCAAAAATATTATCAAAATCGGTTCAGTAGTATCCGAATAATCGGCGGAAAAACATAATAACTCACCAGTACTGACGTAGTACTGGCTCAATACTGGCCCAGTCATACAATGAGACCAACATGAGATCATTTTCTTTCATTAAAAAAAATATTATCCAAATCGGTTCAATAGTTTCCGAATAATCGGCGGGTAGAGTCGCAGAGGCCGAAATGTACAGAAAAGATATTCATAAAAAACTAAATTACTGTCGAGATACTGGACCAATAATCACAAAATTTGAATGACCACCGGAGGATAATTACCTGTCATATAAAAAAATTTCATCCGAATCGGTCGAGTAATTTCGGAATAATCGCTAGACAAACTCCTTTTTCAAAGTCGGTTAAAAAATAATGTGTTGCAAGGTACATATTTATCTACGACTATTGTAACTATGTTGTAAAAATACCACTATGTAATTGTGGTCACTATTAACCAACAAGGTGGATGTGTCCTTAAATAAAAAAAAATAAAATAATTATGCTTTGAACTAAACTAATTTTATGCCCATCTGAACGAAAATGGCCACTTTTTTCCCTGAAAAGCGAGACCAAAATTACACTTTTTGCCCGCAAAAATCATTAGCGGGAAAAAAGTAATTTTTTTCCCGCAAATCACTTTTTCTCTAGGGAAAATAGTGACTTCACTAGAAAATAATCAAATTCCTTTATTTCATGAAGTTCTACCAATAACCCTGATTTTCGATTGTCTTTTAACAGTCCATTAATCCCGCTTTCGAAGTCAAAAACTGGTCACAGTTTGAGATGGGCATAAAGTACTATATGTAACTCGAGAAAAAAGTCGTTTTTTCCCGCGGGTGAGTTTACAGCCCAAGCGAGCAAAGCAAAGCGGCCCTCGGCTCGCCTCAATATGCTCGGGTTGCCTCGACTAGGCATGTAATGCCCTTGCGAGTAAGCGCCAACTTTCCGCCCTTAATACATAATGTACTATTTCTTTACTACTATTGAAAAACATAATTTTATTAATCAATTAAACTTTATTTGATTTTAGAAATTTTTTTAGTGTAGTAATACCTTAGATCTGTGACATTTTTAGGGTGTGTTTTCGAATAGTATTGTAAACTTGAGCCATACAAATTAAGTTAAACAATCTGCAGATTCTGCAGTGAATTAAGAAATAAATAATCTACATTCCAGCACCTTGCTAATGATAAAAACGTATTTCAGCACTGCAGTTTTTCATTTATGATTACACGGATCATGGTGCTGCAGATAATTAAGACATATTTCAAATTTCCTGTTCATAAGAAAAGGAATTCGAGTATTGCAGTTAATAAAGGCGTATTAGAGCGTTGTAATCAATAAGAACGTAGGTATTTGAGCTATCGAAAGAACTAAGTGATATAAATTGTATTTAAAGCAATAAAGTTTTATTATGTTTTTTATGTTTCATGTTTTCTTATTTTTCAGAAATTGTCAATTAAAAATAATTATTAAAAAGAGTTGTCTACATTAATAAAAAATTATACCACTTTTCAACAGCCCAAATACGCCTTTATTAAGTGTGATGTCTACGTCTCTATTACCTGAAATATCCAAAAATGTTTCTATTCACTGTAATATTGAAATAGATTATTATTATCAGGAACCGCTAACTTATATGAACTAATTAATACCCTTTTAATAAAGTATGAAAATATAAAAGTTTTATTACCGGTGATAAGATGGGACAATGGGACATGTATTGAGATTGTTCAGGTAAATTATTGAAAAATTACTTTGCAATAATAATATATAATATGATAGAGTAAATAATTCCAGTTTCTTCTCATTTGTTATACCATAATTTGTTGCACTAAATAAATAAATTAAAGTTATATTAAATATACTCTATATATGTATATTTTTAAGGCGATTATACTGACTCACAATAAGTAATTTATCACACTTTTTATTCATAATGTACTTAATTGAGGATACGTAACAAGATTCTTTGTAATTTTAAATGAATGGATATTGTCTATAGTACGAATAGAATTGTAAAAGTATTTAAATTATATAAACAATAGTTCTAAAGGATTGATTGAGAGAAAGAATTTATTTCTACTTAAACGCACTTGTGTAATTCAATTAATTTTCCATGTACACGTCGAAGTAAACACAACAAAATCATTTACAATATTATGCAGGTTTTAAATTATAAAGGTACGCTTTCATATTTTTCAACAATTTGCGATTAAAAGTTTGCGTATACAACTCGCTGTTTGCTTGGTATCTCTGGATTGCAGTTCAAAAGTTCGTTGCAGGTATTTACAGAATCAGAATGAGTTTTTCACAATTATTATTATTCGAGGTGATTATTTATAAATATGAAACGACAAATCTGTCAGCAATATACCAAATATTGTGAATGAATAAGTTTTTTAGAATAAATTATGAACCGCAGCTTAATTTTGTAAAAACATTTTTAAATATTGTATTGTATTTCTATAGTAATATTGTTCTAACAATACTGTTAATATGAATATCAAATGATGAATCTTCCCGACAACAAATTAAAAATATTATAAAAAACGCTTTTCAAATCAAGTTTGAAGTGCAGTTTAATTCTGTAATATCTTATTTTTAAATATACATTATAGTAATCATAATTCAGTTTCTATATCACTTATAGTTTCAAAGTCACTGATTGAAATTCGCTTAAATTTCTATTGATACTAAAATTTCGTAAAAATTATAATGGTAATTTTTTCAAATTTATATCATATTTATTATTAGTGTTGTAGTATTTGATAGATTGTTCAGAATCCCTGGCAGAAATCAGTATCATTCTGAGCCAGTAGTCTGCTATTAATGGCAATTTACAGCTATTAGTGGCCGATTACTGCAGCCCAGAATTAGGTTGGTTTCTGCCTGCAGGGTAACCATATAGTGAAATATCAATAGTTCATTTTGAAAATTTTGTAAACGCTTATAATCATTTTAACATTCAATGAAACATTAAATTATAGTAATTTAATCAGAATAATTTATTCAATTTTTATTATTTATTTATACAGCTCATCATTAATAATAGATAAATATTTTAATAAATTATTAATTAAACAAATTATATAAATCAAATCATTATATAAAAAATGTCGTTAATATTGAAATTATCATGATCGTTTGCAGAAGTTTAAGATGGACTTTATTATGTTTGAAGCGAGTCAAAACTTATTTTCGGAAGTTTAAAATCATTATTTTTGTATTTTAGTAGATAAATAGATTTGTGCATTAAATTTGAACTCCACCAATTCCTTTTTGTCCAGAGAGGGCGATTCAATGAATAAATACTTTATAAAACCAATTGTTATTGTTTTTATGAAAAGTTACAGCCAAAATAGTTATGCATGCAAATTATTATTAATACGATAATATAGTAAATGTCGCACTTCTAGACCTGCCTCAACCCAGCCTGCGAACTTGCGTATTCTTTAATACAAAAATACTAGTCGACGTATTTCGATTTGTACTTTACTCCTACGTTCGTACTTTTAATTGTACCCGCTTAGTTATTTAATAAAAAATCAATTTTTGTAACTGTACGAAGCGCTAAGAAAATTATACTAATGCCAATTCTAATTGTACAATTGCATTTTTTAATTGTGCCATCTTATTTAATTAATTAATACATAAAGTGGTAAACCGAGTTATTCCGCCAAACACGCATGCGCGTTGGCGCGAATTGTGTCCGCTGATGGGCAAAAAGTATATTACTCTTTTTCTTTTAACTATACGGAGAAGTAACTGAATATAAATATTCAAGTACTTGGACACATTAATGTCATACTAATAATGAAAAGTGATTTTTAGACTATTTGAAAAGTGATTCTATTTGAACGTGCAGTATCGAAGAGAAACCTCATTTGAACAGTTACAACATTAATATGTATATATTGCCAGACACTTTTGCTCTATTTTATTTGATTAGAGTATTTTTTTAATTTGTAATGGCAGTAATACCTCGTCTTCATTGGCACTTTAATAGAGGCTTGCTTTAACTTTTAATATTAAATAACATTACATTGATAATTGCTAGAAAATTTTAAAGAGTTCCATTGTGTAGAGAATTGTTGTTTCTATTTAATCATACTAAAAAAGTTTTGCTTTTCAACATAAATGTTATTCAATATTGAAAGTTAAAGCGAGACAATATTAAACTGCCAGTGAAGACAAGGCATAATACAAGAATCTTTTACTTTTGAATGATAATAAAAATCAGTTATTTTATTGCCAACTCAACCGCAATGGCCATTTTATTGACCTGAAAAGCGGGACAAAAGTAGCATACGATTCCCGCAAATCTACTTTTTCTCGTAAATATATTTTTAAAAAGAAAATTTTTTCTATATTAATATACATTTTTAATAAATTATAGTTCTTATCATAAGTTCCCCCTTTTAAGTGAATAAAGTGGCCACAGTTATGTTAGGAAAAAAGTTCTATAGGAACACGGGAATAAAGTCGAGTATTTCCTCGGGTGATTAGTAAACCCGCCCTCGAGAATAATCTTCGACTTTATTCCCTTGTTACATAATGTACTATTTTCTTCTGAGATGACAAGTAGTTATTATTGTGAATGTCTTATTTTAATTTAACATTTCAAGTACGAGTAAAAGTACTCAAATAAAAGGGAACAGAGGTGTCTGGCAATATATACATATATAATGTTGTAACTGTTTTCAAATGAGGTTTTTCTTCGAACAAATAGTTTAAAAATTACTGTTCATTATTAGTATGACATTAATGTGTCCAAGTACTTGAATATTTGCTTTCAGTTACTTTGTCGTATAAAGAAAAAGAGTATATACTTTTTGCCCATCAGCGGTCAAAATTCGCGCCAACGCGCATGCGCGTTTGACGGAATAACTTGGTTTAACACTTTATCTATTTATTAATTAAATAAGATGGTACAATTAAAAAATGCAATTGTACAATTAGAATTAGCATTAGTACAATTTTTTTAACGCTTGGTACAGTTCGAAAAATGCATTATTTAACGAGATATCAACATTTGATAGCGCGAAAGAAATGCAGAATCTAATTTGATTTTTTATTAAAAAACTATGCAGGTACAATTAGAAGTACGAACATAGGAGTAAAGTACAAATCGAAATACGTCGACTAGTATTTTTTTTATTAAAAAATACGCAAGTTCGCAGGCTGTAGGTTACTTCTAGGTTTAAAAACGTGCTCGAATTTCTATTGCATTAGGTGCAGTATAAACCTTTTTACATAAATAGGAGCTGTATTATACCTATCTAGTATCTACTATATCTGACTGATGAGTGCATGTTGCGCGTGCGAAATCTGTATGTTCAGTCCCCCCGTAATGCTACTATATACCTATGCCTTTGGTTTTTATAACGTCAATTTTATTTTATTTATTTTATTTTATTTTTTATTAATTTTTATTTTTATTTATCATTCCGTTTATATAAATAAAAATTGTAAATTTTAATATTTGATCTAAAAATATCGACATTACGAAAAATTTACGAGTGGTGGTGGCCCAGAACTAAAAAATGTTCATACTGGAAGATTATTAATACTGCATGACTCCCACTTACATAAAGATTTCAATGTTTAAATATATTATTCTGTGAAATTCATTCATTCATTATTCGGTGAAATCTGTTAGTGAATTCGGTTAGTCTTCGTCTTACCTGTTGAAATCTGCTATTCTTCGTATGAGGGCTGATATATACACAATCACCTACATTAAGTTGCCATGGATTTATATAAAATAACTAATTAAAAAGTAAATTTCGTGGTAAACAAAAGTGTTTTTTCTAATTACTTGTTAAATGCAAAAAACCCCTTTTCCCAAAAGCACTTAATTTATTCGTCAAAAGAAGTGTTGCTAAAAAAATAGACTACATCAACACAACAATTAAAGAAACTTTCCAAGCTGTTTCCTGAAATCCTTTACAACACCTCCTTTACCAAAGTCAAGACCAACAATATTTTCCCCAACGCCTACGTTGATTTCACTCGCAACGCTTTAGCTTCTAAAGACTCTACTCCAAGCGCGCGAGGCCCGGTCCTACAGGCGAAACTATGCACGAGTCGAGGCCGCTGCACTCTCTCTCTCTCTCTCTCTCTCTCTTTCTCTCTCCTCTGCAGGGGCAACGTATAGCATAATATGGCCGTCGTGCTGCTGCAGGAAGAGCACTAATGCACGACTGTAGACTAAAAAACGAGGGGAAGCGGAGGCGAGACGCCGTGCCTTTAAAAAAACGCGCGAGCTTTTCCGTGGCGAATGAATAAAGAAACGCCGAAAGAATTAAAAAACGCGCGGGTAAGTATAGGAGAGTCGATGCCGCCGCGTAGTTTAGTTGAACTTTGTTGCTGTAACAGGTCTTTTTATTTCATTCTTTCTTTCTTTCTTTCTTTCTTTCTTTCTTTCTTTCTTTCTTTCTTTCTTTCTTTCTTTCTTTCTTTGGGGGAGGAAGGGATTATTTTATCGAGGGATTACGATGAAAGGTTCGCCTGCGAAAATTCTGTGCTTACATTTTACGGTGATAAAAGTCAGAGGGATATGGGGATGTAGAATTTTTGTATTTTGCACTTCTTCGGAATAGTGCATAATTTATTTTTCACATGTTATCGTAAAGCGTGCTTTTCAAAGTAAGAAGATTATCGATAAGATAAAGTAAGAAAAATTATTGTAAAAGAGTATTTTAATCTGTTAACGCTGAGACCTTCCTACCGCTATAAGAGATTACGTTTGCTTTTGTATAGTTTAGCTAAAAATGGTCTCAAACTAAAAAATCATAGATTCAGATAGGCTGAAAATGGCTGCAAATGTTTATTTTCTTAATATAGCCCAGCAATTGCATTAAACCTTTTCTGGCTGATATTGGAGTTTAAAAAATATTTTGTTGTACATTCTACTTTAAAATGTATCAATTTAATGATAATAATGATAGTTATTTTCACAAAAATATCAGTCAAAATTATGTTTTTAAACCGAAAAAAATGTCCTGTCTCACCACAAGGCGGTTTTTGTAATTTTGTCGAAAGACTTCAATTTAAAACGACTCGTTTGGTAGAAAAGAAATTATTTTTCTTATTTATGGGTGACAGAGGCTCAACTATTGTATATTACAAACTATTAGATTAAATAGTATTAAACATTAGAGGAGTTACTCTATAAATTCTAGAGTTTTTACAAGGTTTTAAGCTAGGTGGGCGTGGATGACCGTCTAGGGTTTAAAGAAATCTCAAGGATTGTAGATATTGTAAAATGTCTATTTTCTTTTCATTACATTTGCGATACGGAAATATACAAAATTAAAATTTTTAAAATATATTTTGATAATTGCTAAAGTTACAGCTAAAGTTTAATTTTTCCACAACAGCATGTTAAATTACAAAATGTAATATATTATACGTATATTATTAAAAATTGATGAAAACTCACATATGAATTGATCAAACATCGAATCAAATTTTATAAATTAAGAAAAATGTAGCATATAATTGAATATTAAATAAAAGCTGACTCGATGCACTGTGATATTATAAAAGAACAACGATACGCCGATAACGTGTCATTAATAATGTAGTCTGAATTGCAGTCATGATTATATTTTTAGAAATCCGCAAAAGCGCAGTGTATGTAGCGCATTTGCAGCACCGCGATCTATATCGCTTTGTTTTATTAACAATTTTCCAATATTCCACAGCCCATGCTTATAACTGCAGTACCAAAACGGTTACCGTCCTGAATCAGCAAAGGACTACATTTTTTATGAGAAATAAATTTTATATGTCGTTAGACGATTAAAAGGCGAGTTCATTTAAACAATTAAAAATCGTGTTACGAACGTTTAAAGTTAAATTTTCTTCTTTCTTTACATTCGAACAGAATATATAATGTCCATTGTAGTATTTCTGTACATATCTCCCTGAAACTTTGTTGCTAAAATATCTGACCCGCGAAGGTATTAGATATATACATGGACGAGTGTCTAAAAAATCAAATGTGTATCTGCGCGCAATTATATCTATCTTGAAATTTAGACTTCAATTCAAATTCTTTCTTTTTTTTTATCAATCAAACAATAATAAAAGTTTTATTATTAATGCATTTCCTTTTTTTAACAAAATTGCCGCGGATAGACCAACAGGTAGCATAATTTTAATAATATCTTAAAACTCACCGACTGACTAATACAATTTCCCAAAATTCAAAGTTAAACTTGCAAGTCAAAAAACACTCAAACATCAACTCCATAATAATAAAACTGGCTCAAACGAGGAAAACTGCCTGCGAAAGACCGCACAAAACAAAGCCCATTATCCCCCGACGCATTATCCTCATAATGGTACCTGCGCGCTTTCAAATCTTCATACTGCATCTCTCCCGACCCCCCCCCCCCCTCTCACTCACTCTCTCTCTCTTTCTCTCTCTCTCTCTGTCTCTCTCTCTGTCTCTCTCTCTCTCTCCCATCTTCTTCCCCTCCCTCGAAAAGTCCGCCGCCCTCGCGCCACGATCATCGCATTATACACGCATAAGTATACACATCCAGCTGAGGAAAAGTCCCCTCGCGCATTGGACAGCCCTAACTGCCAAGGTCGAGCTTCTTCGACGTTATAACCTACCTACGCGTAACATCTCTCGAAGTCGTCGCCGTCGCCGCTGGATCGTCTCGCGTGTATAAGGTATAAGTATGCAACGGCGCGCGGTGCGGTTCCTTTTTTTTCTTCGTGAACGCCCTTCGAGAGTTCAAATTTGAGAGAGGAAAACGACAGTGTGGGATACAGAGGTACAAGGGAGAGACTACTGGCGCCGGATGGATAATATGGGCGCAGGTTGATTTCCAGACGATTGATCATTCGAAATGCGTGATTAATTGGGAGAATGGTTGTGCGGTTCGAATGTTTTGTTGATTATCGGAGAATGTATTTTGTCGAATTTGAAAAAATAAATGCAAAAAAATAAATTATCTGCTTTGCGATGATAATGTAATGGGTAGTAATTACGCAAAATCGAGAACAATATTTAGGTAGTCATAAAAATGTATTATCAATAACGTTATTAGCTTTAGGTCTGGAAAATTATTGGACATGTGAACGACGAAATATGGCTTTCGCAAGGATCCCGAAAAATTCATCCATCTGCAAAAGAATTTATACTTTTGTTTCAAAGTCTCTTTATTGTATCATACTGAAATTGTTAAAAATTTTTTTTATAATTTCAGCAATTTTACATAAACTTTAAATCCCTTTGAATTCGTACAATATTATGTCATCTTTTACTGCATAAAATGTAAGTACAAAAAGTGCCCTACTCAGAGTAAAAAAAAATAGCATCATCCCATAAAATTTAATTGCATCCTTTTAATATAAAATTCAACAAAAAATGACCAAAAAAGGTAAAAAAAAAGTACGCATTCATCCATCCAAAATATTTGCCGTGAAACGCACTATTCTCAGCCCTCAACTTCAAAAATAAACTCTTCCACCGCATAGTTCTATTCAGCGCTATGCAACGCTTGGCGTCTGAATAGCTCCTCCCATGCGCGCATGCACGCATGGAGATTTCGTCGGGCGGCTCCGCAACGTCGGGTCGCCGGCCCCGGAATAATAAAGTATACAACGAAAGAAGAAGTAGGAAGGGTTTTTCCCCTCTCTTTTTCTCGCGGGGGTAAGGGCCGCGTGTCCTTGAAAGAGCGAGTTTCGGGAAACATATAGTGACGCTGCTTGCTGCGCTCTCTCGCATGCCGCGCGGAGTTTCTTCGGGCACACACCTGTTACTTCTACTACTACTACTTCTTCTTCTTCGTTGCCGGGGCTTTTTCTCTCTATCTCGCTTGCTCGCTCGCTCGCTCGCTCGGCGATGGAGTTGGCTTTTCGTCGAGCGATCTACTCCGCCAACGCGGGACAATGCGATGCTCTTTTTTGGTATAGGAGTTTGTCGAGCTATCTTGGCTGGCTTGTCGTTTCTGTGCGGGATTGAAAGGAAAATTCGGCGCGAGCGGTTCGATGTATAGGACGTGGGGATTCGTGCTGAGTGATAGAGCAAATTCGAGGATTTTATTGTACTTTTCTTTGGATTTTTTTTTTACTTTCAGCTGTTCCTGTACTGTTTTAAAATACTTTGAAACAGTTGACGACGGTTAAGTTGAAACAATTTAAAATTGATTTGGATTATTTTAGAAGAATAGAAACAACGGCTTTTAATTCTGTGGATCGAGGCATAACCACGTAAGTCCATTTTTTGAATGTCGAGATATTGAGGTTTAAATGTTTGAATTGACATTTAAACCAGGTATAAGTTATGAAATAAAAGAAATTTAGAAACAAAACGAAACGACTTCGAAAAATTCTCTAAAAGGAATAAAATAATAATCGATATAAACCAATTAGAATTCGGCGCCGAATTTCACCCAGTTACGGTGGTCTGACTTTAGAGACATTATAAGTATATGTGTTTAGACCCAATCCAGTATAAGTTCTAAATCATATTCATAAGAAAGACACTATAAGTCAGCTTGAAATTCGGCGCCGACTTCGAAAAGGTTTATATCGATTATTATTTTATTCTTTTTAGAGAATTCTTCAAAGTGGGTTCGCCTTTTTAATTCTTTTTATTTTATACTTTTAGTTGTACCGATCCAATTTCATTTTATTTATCCAAATCGGTTCAGTAGTTTCGAAATAATCGGCGGACGAACATAACAAAACGCCAGTACTACCCTAGTACTGGCTCGATACTGACCCAGTAATGTAATGGGACACCTATGGGATTATCCTCTTACATTCTGTACAAAGTTTATCCAAATTGGTTCAGTAGTTTCAAAATAATTAGCGGACGAACATAAGAAAACGCCAGTACTGACGTAGTACACGGAGAGAATTTTCTAATAAAAATTATGACGAAATTCCCAGTAAAAATTACCGTGAATGACTATAAAGCTGGGACACTCTAACTTTCCGGCAGTTTTTATTGATATTTACGATAAATTTTACCGTACTGAAGGGTAAAATTTGCCTGCCGCAGAGTAAAAGTTCCCTGTACGAATCTTAGAGAAAGCCAAAATTTGTGGTACAATTTGTACGAAATATTTTTAAAAAATCTGGATTTTCTTCCAATTGTTGTAGCAGTATCATTAATACTTAAATAAGTAGTACATTATACACATTTATATTTGAGTTAACCTAAAATGTGTACACGCTCAGTTGTTTCCTTTATCAACTGTCTTCTTTTTCTCAAATCAGGCAAATTTTACCATTCAGTGCGGTAAAATGTATAGTCTGTGCAGTAAAATTTGTAGTCAATGAGGTAAAGTTTTTAGTAAAATATCAGTAAAAAGTGCCAGAAAGTAGGACTGTCCCAGCTTTATAGTTATTTACGGTAATTTTTACCCTGAATTTCGTTATAATTTTTATTAGAAAATTCTCTCTGTGTACAGTCATCTTCTTTCATTCAAAAAAAGTTTATGCAAATAGGTTCAGTAGTTTCGGAATAATCGGCGGACGATCATAACAAAACGCCAATACTAACCTAGTACTGGCTCGATATTTGCCCAGGAATGTAATGGGACCACTATGGGATCATCCTCTTTCATTTAAAAGAAGTTTATTCAAATCGGTGCAGTAGTTCCGGATAATCGGTGGACAAACATAACAAAACGCCAGTACTAACGTATTACTGGCAAAAAAAAAATTTATCCATTTCAAAAAATTGTGTTTGGTCTTTGGTCTTATGTCGATAAATCGGTAGCCACGGAATTAGAATAAACCTGTTTTAGTAGAACTGAAACATTATTTCTTTTTTTAGCAGTTTTTGATACGTGTTGTTAATAATATTCAATTTTTGCCGATCAGATTTTTTAATGTTTTTTTTTCAATGCATTAATTATGCTAAATTCAAATTTTTATCAGCCTTTAGGAAGGTGTATTTTGATACCTAAAAATAAAACCAAGCACCTGTAGTTAAATGTTTAATCTATTCCAAATATGTACCCTGGTAGAAATTTTAGCAGTGAAACTGCTCATCAGACTAGTCACTAGCCAGTACCCACTGCCCAGTTCAAAACATGATGACTGCTTAAGCGCTGGCTAATCACTGCTAAGATTCCGAATTATGCGAAACGTAAACAAAAAAGATTAACCTCGAAACAGACATACATACGTATATGCTATTTTGCGAGTTGTCTTTATATGTTTTCATTTAATAAGGATAAAAACGTGTAAAGGTGGATTTTAAACAATGCATCAACAAGAATTGGAAGTAAATAAAAATATATTTGATACATCGAGTTACATAACTTACAAATATTTGTACTATGGAATACTTATTTTTGTGAGGTTTAAAATATAAAAGTCAGATCAATACATATAATATATGGTAATATAAGCCATTTCATTGGTTTCATGGGTTTGTTTAATTAATTATAAGTCAATTTATAGTTATTTACTCTTTTTTGTTTCGCTCGGCAGTCCGTCAGCAGTGACGCTAGTAAAAAATCTGACAAAATTCGTATGTCAACTGGCGAGTCACTGCTGAACTCACTGGCCAGTTCATTTTTAACTAGGTATGGACTGGCGAGCCACTGCTGAACGATTCTACCAGGGTAATTTGTTAGAGGAAAATGATACATCTTTTTATAAGAAATTAGTTAGAAATCAGTTAAAAACGACATGCTTATTAGCTAATTTCTAGCTAGATTCTGCTTAATATTCTAGTTAATATCAAATTGATAAACTAAGTAATTTATGTATTAATTAATAATGAAAATAATAACAGTTTTATAATAATCAAAGTAATACGCAATTCTAATCATACTACATTAAGTATTTTACTAAATTAAAGTTAAAAATGTACCTTAAATGTCTAGTAGTAATGGAGGTTAGGTTATTTGTTTACATAACGACGCGTGCATTTAAAAAGTATTATTTACACAAAAAGTACCAAAGCACCGAGTAAAATTTAAGTGTCGTTATTAAAGAAATTTATGTTATAAATAATAGAATGCATGTAGTCATATAATTATTGTTATTGTAGAAATAACAATAAACACAGAATAATATAAGTTATGACGAAATTTGGAGAATTGGTAAACAAATATTTGTAGTTTTACAATGAATTTTTATTACAAAATTTTATTTTCGACATAAATCACAAAATTTTTGTTGACTAATTTCTGATTCACTAATTCGCGGAAAGGAAATTATTATTTATCAAATACTCCTAGTATTGCATATACATATTTCTATAATGTCGTAAGTTGTTATTTGTTGATAAAAATATTTATTTTGGCGGCATACTATATTGAACGTTCAATAATGTATAATTATATGTATGTATAATGTATATTTTTAAAAACTAATAACTTTTCAATCAAAACATAAATAGGTTAGATTTGCAAACAAAATACGTTCTTGCTTAAAGTATAGTCTTAAGCAGATTGTAGCCAGATATTAGCTATAATTTGACTTATTAATAGCTTATTAATCTGGCTAATAATTAATAAGTTAACCAGCCATTCTAGCTAACTTTCTACCAGGGATCTCGCTCTTTCTCTCTTTGTTTAATTTTTTTGCTTACCTTTTGTGACATTCATCTACCATAATAATGTTACAAAGTTATGATCAGAAGTAGAGGTATTATCATTTTTCACTAAAAAATAGCTATTTAGATAAGAACATACTGAGAAAAAGGAATGGTTCTCACATCAATACTTTTATATTTATGATAACTATGCTGGAATTGCTTGAGTAACCGTACATATTGCTGCGATAGCTATATCATAGTTTTCAGTGAGATTGTATGATTGTCACAGCAAAATAATATTGATGTAAGAGCAATAACAAAGTATTGTTGCAGCAGCAATACGCAGTTTAGTTCGATCAACCAGAATCTGGATACTCGAGCAATACATTTTTTCACAGCTGATATTTTAATAACAAGAGCTCATTAGCTCAAACTTAATTTTTAGGTATCAGAAATAGCTATCCTACTTGTTAGAAGTTATTGTGCTGAAGTACGCTTGTATAATAATTAATTAGCATATGTTTCATTAATAATATGTCTTTTGTTATTAACCAAAGATTATTGTTTACTAGCTAAACAAGATTTTAAACGATAATTTTCAGGATTTCCTAGGAAAATCATTTGAACAATAGAAGAATATTTTATCATATATTTTTTATGCAATTTTAACATATATTATTTCTCATTTTATGTGATTTTACTTTTTTGTTCTTTCACTATTATTTCATTCTCAATTACTTAATTTTTCTACAAATATATTTTATAATATCTTATAATATGCACCGTAATTTCATATTACTCAGCACTACTATTTCACTAAAATCGACAAGAAGCATAATAGAAATCTGATATGCACACGCTGCTTTTGCGTTGCTTAAAAGCATCATGCAGCATCAAAAGACAAAAGCTCCGAAAATTCATTATACGATATCGATATCAAAATTTCTCATCCATCGATTCCCTTTTTGCAAAAAAAAACAGAAAATCATCATCATCATTTCCTCGCGAAAACCAACAACGACTCCAACCACCGTATCCGAATATAATTTCAACCCCGATCGCACAAATAACATCCCGCGCGTATACGTTACCGGTGATTTCAATCCACATAAAATCACATCCGCGCTTCGCTTCCTCAACGAAAAAAAAAACCCAACCCAGCTAGCGCAAATAATATCTCCCTCTCTCTAAAAAAAAACGCAACCCTGATCACATCCTCTCATCCATTTCGCCATGCGCCTCGGGGCACGATTTTTGTTCTCCTCCTACACCGTCGACGCATTATTCCCTATTCCTACACACGTACACGTACAACGGGTCGGAAATTCACCTTTCTCATTCACCCTTGCAATAATCGCGTGCGCCCGGATGAATTGAATGGCGAACCGTGAGCGGACACAAAAAAAAGAGCGAGCGAATCGGCCTCTACGAGTGCACACATAATAGGGGTTGATGCCGCCGCCGCTGCTGTTGCTGCTGGCGAATAGAAGGAAGAAAGGCGCGTGCGGAGAAAGAGAAAGCCTTGAAAAAAATATCGGATATATTATATTCCGCGCGATCTTTCTGCGATGTGTGCGCATACATATGCGCGGGTCCACGCGTGGGAGAGAGAGAGAGGGGGATTTTTATAAGAGTGAAAACGGTTCTTCTTTTCATCCTGCAGATCTCCTTTCCGCCCTTCCCTTTCTCTGCACATATAAGCGTGCGCTCGCGGGCCTTTCAAAAAATCACATGCGTGACCTACTTTTGTATTTTGGAGTTTCTTGGCCTTTTTTTTTCGCCTTAGCCCATGCGCTTGTAGCTCGTAGACTGCATTATAACTGCGCGTGGCTTAGAAAGTTGTGCGCAGTGTGTGTGTGTGTGTGTGTGTCTGTGTGTGCAGTAGGTCGATATGGCGAAAGTGAATGTAGGGACAGCGAGGTGTATATATACGCATAGGCGAAGTGAAGGTTCAAACGTAATGAATGGTATCTCATTTTCGCAATGCGAGTGATATGCATGAGCTTTCACTATTGGAAAAATGGCTGTAGGTGAAATTTTTCGTATAATGGTGCGTGTCATAATGGGCTTGGGTTGGGGGATAGTGCAAAATCGGTTTCGTAAGTCGGGTTTTCGGCGTTGTTGAGAAACTTTAACGTTTTTACAGCGAACGATTGATGGTGCAGATAACATGCTTTATTAGTAACATATATTGAATTATATAAATTGGTAAGTATTTTATGCAATGTCGATGTGGTTATAAAGGTACATAAATCTCTAAATTCATTTATTAATTACGATTGAGATTCAAAATTTGGCATACCAGGTGTATAAAAGAATTTTTAAAAGTAACTCTTCATAAAACCTTTATAAATTTAATTGATATTTTAAATGAAACTCATCTGTGTTTAAAGTATTTTATTTAAAATTTTAATAACTTTTGATCAAATTTATTCCACACGGTACGGTATCTGGTAATGCATCAATTAAAATGCATAATACATGCTGAAAAATTAAGCGTAATAATATAAATATGAATACAATATATATACAATGTACATTTATTTTATACGACAGAACTTTTGCATATTGCTATTTTGAATTTGAAAAATTCACGTTGGACGTGTATAATCATTAAGAAGTGAATGCAAATGCAATTGTGGGATATACGTTATTTCAATGCACGCTTTGATTTACAGAATTAACGCTCAAATTAATGTTTGCTCGTTTAATATCTCGTGTACAAAGTACAGAAGCGTTTTCTGGTCAGAATAACCGAGCATATTAATTCCTTTGATGCCAGTTATACGTGCATAAGCAGCAATAAATGGCATGAGATAAATCTGCGGGTATATACAAGTAAGTATACTAATCAAATGATGAATATCTCATAAAAGCAGCATTTTTCATAAATAATGAACTGAAGTTTTGAGTCACCAATTCTGTCACCTTGAATAAAATGTCACCTTGACAAACCAAAATTTTGTTGTGGGTAATATGATAATGTTTTGAAGGCCTTTACTATATACACATTTTTAAGCGAAAACTTTAATTACTTTGATTTAAATTTACTTTCAGTATATATAAAGAATTTTATTCGCTAAATTTAAATTTTTTACTATAGCTTCTAAACTATATAAAAAAATACCTACGGATTTTATGATATGTTGAATCTCTTTTTGTAATACGCGATATCTTTGTGGCTTAAATCATACAAAACTATTTTTTCTTTTATTCTAGGTTCAAATATGCGGTATCTAGGTTGAAAAGTGCTGCATGCAAGCTTTGTATTACCTTAATGAAAAAATAGTTTCATTTGTGGGGCTTCAATACTATGATATAATAAAAATTAAGAGGATCCCCTTAAGTCAATTAAAAATTCAAATAATTAATGTACTTTTGAACTCCCTTGATAAAAATATAGCTTTCGATGCTTCTTAAAATGTGCATAATAAAAGCGTTCAAACAGAATATCCATTTATTTTATTATATACCCAAGAAAATAGTCAAAGTGACTGTTCATTTTTGTAGAGCCAGAGACCACAGCGGTATTAACATTTAATAACCATTTTACGAATGTAGAATTTTTGAAAAATATAAATTATTCATAGGTATCTGGCAATAAATTCATTCATTATCAGACATCACTATTATATCCAATCATAAAAAGCTATTCGGATTGCTAAAACTTTCCACTTAAAAATCTCAAAATTTTTAAAATGAAAATGCAATAAATACAGTACGTCCAATTTCTGCTCAAAGCAAATCAAATTTCCCAAGTCGCCTTCAACGAAAAACTCATCATTCCGATTTCTCTGGTTGCCAGATGCTCGTATACGCGTGCGAGTATCGTGCACACTTGGACGTTCCTCGAAAAACTATAGCATCGCTCCCAAACCCTGCACTAGCGTAACCCGATATTCGACTACACTGGCAGCCTATATGCACAGCAGCTTCGCATCTAAAATTTCCCTTCCACACGTTTTTTTCCCCGCGCGCGATCTTCTCTTTCTCGTTATAACACTGCGACACGCTTCCTGCAACTCGCTCTCGTGCGCTCTGCAGAACGTCAGTAATTCTAGTCTGACGCCGATTTTCCCCGATGCACGATAAAAGAAAAAAGAAGCATGCAGGAATATCGGTCGCTAGGCATCCGGGTATAACTGAGTAAAACGGCGACGCGAAGAGAGAGATAGAGAGAGAGTCGTTATTCGAGCACACGAAACGCAGAAAAATTTGGGCGATTATACCCGTTTCAAAGGACGCTTCTGTTGCTGGTGCTTTTTTTGTCTCTTCCTCTCCACGCCCTGAGTGGTGCGAGGTGTGTAATTTGGAACGAGCCGACGTCGACGTTGTCGTGCACTTTTCGGTTATTACTGCGGTGAAGCCGAGTGAAATGATTTTGACGAGGATCGGAGGAGGGAGATTTGGAAACGCGATAATAATGGGAATTCTTTGATGGGATTGGCTTTTGTTCGAGGTTTCGATGGTCGAAGAGTTTTCGCAGATGCAAAGGCTTGGATGCAAAGGATGACGCGTTGTAATTCCTTTTGATTATGTAAAATTAGAGTTTTCTGATAAATGAGTATAATTCTGAGATTCATCTTTTATACATTTATGTATTTTTCTATATTAATAATAATGCAATTTATATTTGTTTTATTTTATTAGCCCTTCAGTATCCATAGCCATAGAAAACAGTAAGAAGTAATGGCTTTTTTAGACACGATCGTTCCAAGGCAGAGCCTTATATTTTCGGCCATTGCAAAAAGTTTAATATCTTAAAAACTAACAAATTATTGCATAACATAAACATGTTCTAACAATATAGGAAGACATTCCAATCATCCCCGTATATTTATGAATGGATGTATGTGTGTATGTAATCAAGTTTATGCAATAATTCAGCGAAACTGCAGCAACAACCAGCTAAAACTTAAAGAGGTTACTTGTCTCATTATAGGAAGCTGACGTATCTATTTTCAGTTATTTTTTACGGTAAAGTCATAGCTCTTGAAGACACAACTTTTATGTACTCAAAAATTTTTACGAAAACGTCATTTAAACGAAGTTTGTCGAGAAAACCGAAAAATAAAGCGCAAAGAGGGCATCAAAAATCGATTTTTAGGCCACAATTGGATTACAACACATAATTCGAAAAAGATTTCTACGGTAAAGTTGTAGATCTCGATATAACTTAAGTTTTTTGTACGTAACATTTTTTACGAAAACGTCTTCTAAACAAAGTTTATCGAGAGAAATGAAAAAGAATGTGCAAAAGAAGGCATCAAAAATGGACTTTTAATTTAAAAATCGAATGTTGTCAGGAACGTGTAAAAAGATTTTGAGCCAAAAATATTCTTGCAAAGTACTGTACAAATTTTTTTGCATTCTGAACAAAAAAATTTCTTTCATTTTTTCCATTAATAGTATGGACTTGTTTTGACGTTTTTTGAATCGGAAATGGAAAATCAAAATGCAAAAAGAAAATTAAAAATGGCGGAAATATTTTTTTTTATATTTTTAAGTACGCCATTTGCCATGAAAATGCTATACTGAGAAAAAGTCGTAAAATGATATAACTACAAATATTTTGAAAGAAACATAATAAGTTACAACTTATGCAACTTATATAATCCTATTGGTTATGAGCGCAAGTTGTAAGCTACTTTAGCTACCTCGGCTCCTTAGAATTTTTATTAATAGTAATTTATTTTGTTGATTAAATTATTTTTTTGTCTGATAGTTATCATTAAATATGTTGAAAAGAAAATTTAGCAATGAACAAATTTACAAACGTTAATTGTATTTTATTATGCATAAAATTTGACCTAAGATAAGTGTGCAGGGGTTCACTAAAATCTTACAGATTATTACAATAGTAGGGGGCTAAGACAGCTACGAATTGTCTTACACAAATAATGTCCAGTCCCTGAAAAGTTCTAATACGCACAAAGTTCAGAAATACCCTGTTTTCATTGGGAAGCGGGGTGGAGGTAAATTTTGGTAATATGGTCATATTGACGGAGTTAAAGTTAGTTACCGGTGTAAAGAGAGGGGGCATCAAGATGAAGAATCGCTAGAATGATACTAAGGATAATACAAGATGAAGGGGTAGATTAAGACAAGTGCTAGTAATATGGCCATATCAGGCGGAATATAGTCATGCAGACAATAAGATCAAATTCAAACGAGCATGAGCATCTACAAATCAGGAGTATGGCATCGACAGTGGAAGAACATTTAACCTAGTGTAAGCATCAAGGCTTTATTCATGTTTAATCTTGCTTCTTAAATTTGGTTGGTCCTTAAAAAGGTGTTTATATTATCCACCTGATCATATTACAGCAGTCTCGTTCGATCCTGAAATTGAAATCGATACTGAATCATCATATGGCCAAATTATGAAATTTTTTCCCTCTCTATCTCAAAAACAGTAAGGTTTATTCCAGGATCAATCAATCTAATTTCAAACCATAAAAGAACGTGCACACATTTTTATTTTTATATTGAGATTTGCCATAAATACGTAGAATTTTGAAGGAAAACGATGATATAATACATAATCATCTCAAAAACTAATTGGTTTAGAGGAATTGTTAAAGAAGAAAATAAAAGTACGACTAAATGCATTAATTGACGACGTCAAACAGTTCCTTTTCTCATTTCTTATATTCCAAAATTATATAAATATATGCATATAAAATTCAATAGATATTCAAGGACTTAAAGTATCACATTTTTTGTTAAATTGTTAAATATAAAATTATTTGACGTCGTAAATTAATGCTTTTACAGTTGTACCACGTATTTTTATTTCTTTTTATAAAAACTGCTCTAAACCAATTAATTCTTAAGATATTAGTAAGCATAATACCATCAATTTTTATTATTTGTTTAAAATATCTGTTATTTCGAAAACTAGAGCGCGTTTAGCAAAACAGCAAGTCCCGGCATACATATCTATCGAACAAAATCGAAATGAGAAAAGTATGTTCCCTGCATTCAAATATCACACGTCCATCGCAAACTAAAAACATCAAATCTTATCAAAATCTCTGATCCGTAAACTTTCATAGTTATAAAGCGTTCACTCTGATAAAGCAAAAACAAAACAACGTCGCAAATAACAGCCCTGTGGCAATAATACCCAGGAAATTACAAACAACCAAATATACGACGCAAAAAGTCAGCAGCCAGCACAAAATATACGCCCAACCGAAACTCGGCAATATTCTTGTTTACCCGTCGTGCAGCGGCACGGCAGCGCGAGAACTCCTACGCGCACGTGCGCGCCTTTCTATAAATAAACCCGCGCAAGGGCGCGTGTTTCCGTATACGTATACGACGACGCAAGCGACGTAAACGCTCGGAGCGCGCGCGCGCGCGCGCGAGTTGCAGGAAACGAGTTTTGCGCCGCGCCCCCGAGACACACAAGGGCGAATTCCACGGCGCATGTATATATTCGCGAATCGCTTCCGGCTTGGCGGAGCGAGCGCCGCGGGAGTGTAACAGTAGGCCAGGGTCGACCGGCTCTCTCGCTCAGCTGTTCGACGCGCCAGCGAGCTGAGCGACCGAGCGTGGGGTTGCTGACCGACTGCCTTTATTATGTACACACGACGGAACAAACGTCTGATGGAATTTATTTGAATTTTTTTGAATTGCGGCAACTTTATTGGATCGAATACTCGTTTGCGCTAACCTCATTGGAGGGTTTCAAAAACATTGGAGTTCGAGGTGGTTCTCGTGCTAAATGAAAAAACAAGAGGATTGTTAAGAATTTAAATATTTTACTGATGATAGCATTGCCTGCAAAATTTGAGGGTGGGTCATTGATTGGATGTACAATATATTTCATTTGTGAACTGTGATGGACTGATTGCTACTCAGTGCTAATAATTTAATTAATACCATCATGTACTAACTGGGGTTTGACTGTTAGCCAGTTCTAAATGATATGAATTTATGTACATATGTTATTTTTGACTTGTTTAAAATAAAACTTATTCTATTCTATTCTATTCATCTCGATAATCGAGCTTTTTGATAAGATTGGTATTCAGCCTTATGATAGTGAGCTATTTTATTTTATAAATTTAAGTAATAAATAAAAACATTTCTGCTCAAGGGACTTTTGCAAGAAATTAGATGTAAATTTCTAAATCCATAACAAATTCAAATTTATATAGAAAATTGTAAATCGTTGAAGATTTAGCGAATTTACTTGACCATAAAGCTGAAAAATTAGTCAAAAACATATATATCAATTTTTTTAACAATATTGAAAGTTACGAAATCTACAGTCATTATTTTTTCTAAAAATGTATTTGTGGATTTAATAATAACGTATTTTTTACTTTATTCACTTTGTAATTCGAAACTCGATGAAAAATGTTGGTGTTCTCTTAGGCACCCGCGTACGTAACCCACTCCTGAGTGCAAGAACCACCTAAATGGTTCATTTCTTACGTTTTATTTGCAGTTGTCGTTTTCTTTATCTGATGAGTGTTTGCTGCATTTCCTTTGATTGTGTAATAATAGGTATGCAGATGTAGGATTCTGGTGTGGTAGCAGGTGCGCGTGAATTATCACGCTGCGGGCATTTAAATATGCTCTATAATCATTTTCATGCATGATAAGAAAAATATATAAGAAGTACTGAGTTTCTAAGAAGCTAAATAAGGCTGAGTCTGCAGTACACACGCCTTTCAGTCATGCATTACGAGTACTCAAAAGATTACTTTCTTTTTTATTCGACTTTTACCTATGGATGGATAGGAAATTCTATTAGACACGATTAAGTCATTACTAAATTAAACGGCTGTTGATTTTATCTTTCGATGATATCATTATTTGAATACTTTTTAATCTTTTAATCACATGCTTTTTTTAGACTGTTCAAAATTTAATAATGTATGATCATTATCGTTAAGTGCAGAATTGTTTTCTTTGTAATTTCTAAGTGATTATTCAATTTTGAAAATCTTAGTTAATAATTTAATATTCATTGTTATCAAAAAACAGTTAAGAGTTTTGATAATTGATTAAATTCAAGATATAAAATGCAGAGTCAACATTAAAGTATGGAAATATAGACATATGCGGATTGTTTTCAAAATTTAATTGTCTTCTCAATAATTTCAAGTAATAATTATTCAATTTTAAAATCTTTATTTTATAACTTTAGTGTACTTTATTATCAAAAAAGTTCTAACAGTTTTGATAATTGATTAGGAACACGATAAAGTGCAAAAAAATTATATAACCGCAGATACACGTTATATAATTAAAATCTCGTATTACTGAAATAAAAGAAAATATTAATGACTTTAAAGTTTGGCAACCGAGATAAAATAATAACTCGGATAAAATAAATTGCTGTGTATAAAATCTCCTTTACGTCTGGTACTCCGACAATCTTCCGCATATACCGAGAGCAAAGCCATCTCGCAACAAGGACGTTTCAAATGAAGAAATATTTCAGAAGTACTCTGAAATATGTAAAGAGTTTGTCCCGTCAAAGGATGGGTATCCCCCCGTTATGTCATTTCAACGTCAAGCACTTTAAGTGAATTTCCCCCTTGAGCCTCGTTGCTAAATGCAATAGCAATGAAACCATTTGAATGACGTATGCCTTTGAAATATCGTCGTTCGGGAAAGAAAGATAATTGCTGTGGCCAATGTTTGTACAGGATTACGTACCTAGAGCATGTAAGAAAATATGAATATTTTCGAGAAATTCGAAAATTGACTCTCATTATAACGAATATATGAATAATGAATATATAGAATATACAGGGAAATTATAGTTTTAGTACGAATACAAAATTATTAAACCTATTATTAAGTATTTGAGTATGGGCACGATTCTCAATAACGTAAACCGGGATCCTTTTAAGCAACACTAGCGCGTGTGTAAAGCTTCTAGGTTCTAGTGCGTGATTTGTGAATGAATTTGTAACTGATTTACAGATCCGTCCGAACGTTTCATTGACATCGTTCATCCCTTCAACAACTTCCCGAACGATTATTTCGGCATTTATAAATAAATTTAAAGAAAAAAATCATAGCACGGTCCTGGAGTCCACTACCCACTCCAATAATCACAAATCCAAAACCGTCCATTTCATTCCGCCAATATTATCCTATCACCCAAAACCTATTCAACTCACCCAAATTCCAAAGCCGTTTTCTCTCTCTCTAACCCTCTCAAATCCTCACTGCGCCTCACTCCCCGCATTACCTCTCGCACAATGCCTAATATCCTTTCACCCTGTGCGCCACCAGTTCACCACCGCCCACCTCTCTCTCTCTCTCTCTCTTTCTCTCACTCTCTCTTTTTTTCTCCATTTCCATAGTAAACTCGAACACCGGGGCCGTGTAGCTGTCCATCAGCCATCATCCCGGCCACGAGCTCTCGCGTCAGCGTGCGGCAGGTTTTTAAAGGGCATTGTGTGCGCGGTGGCGCGGCGAGGGGCTCGCTTTAGCCTGGCCTTGACTTCTGGAAACTATTATTTACGCGCCTTGCGCGCACCACGCATAGTATGCACACACGAGAAGCAGAGAGTATGAGAGAGCCATTGAGGAGGAGTGTTGCTTCTCTGTGGATAATACGGCGAGCTCTGAGGGAGAGTGTGTGTGTATGTGTGTGAGAGAAAGAGAGAGAGAGGGGCTTCAATGGACATTACACCCAGTAGTATAACAGTGGCTCGAGAGAGAGTAGTAGCGGCACGCGCGCTACCGGTGTTAGGTATGTGTGTGTGTCGTAAAATACGTTTATTGAGAAGCAATAATGCTCGTTTGTGTGCGTGGTTTAACGTCGTTCTGGGCTTTTACTGCTTGTTTTTATTGTCTTAATGATAGAATAGATGATTGATTGAATTGAAAGTATAGTACACAATAATTATTAGTAGATACAATAGTTATGACAAAACAAGATATGCATCTATTGCTGATATTTCGTAGAGAAATAAATGTTGGTCTTCAAATAGGGTAGAGATACCCAGTATCGCTACTCATAGCTACTTTTGTCTAACTTTTGACCTTGATATCTGAAAATTACAATTAAAAGTTTTTTTTTTGGCAATTCAAAATCATTTTTTAATCTACGTCACTTATTCTTATACAAAATTACTACGTGAATCATATTTTGCCCAGAAAATGTCATCTAGCGGTGAAAGTGATAATCATATGATGAGCGGACTGGGCAGCGCTCTTTTATTATTATACATTAGAAATATTTAGGAAATACAAATAAGACAATTTTGCAATATTTTTGACCAAAGTTCTGATGAGGATGGTATTGACAGTGGCATGAAGATGTCGACCTAACAAACTTGTGCCAGAGGGCAGAACGATGATGTAAGACTCTAACCAATCAGAAGGAGCGATCTTCATGCTCTGATTGATTGGAGTCTTGTCCCGTTTGTGCCATCTACTGACCGGAGTTTGACGCTCACCAGCCACTTAAAATTGACCAACAGAAAAACTTTATTAGTATTATTTATTGCATTTCTTGTTATCGAAACTGAACTAAGAGAGATCGTTATAAAGACTATTTTAGTAATATAATAAGATTTTTTCAATACAGTTCAACTAACGATAACTCAAAAAATGTAACGTACTTGATTGCCAAATTTTACTATCTAATTCAGTAGGCAATTCATAATTAACTTTTATTGAATTCGTTGACGTAGCTTTATTAGCGAGTTACAACTTGTGCGATATTTAGACTCGTATTTTTACAAAATTAAAAACGTTTAACGGTATAGCAACGTAAAAATATCCAGTATTACAACAATGCATAAATATTTCGTAAGTATTTACTTCTCTCTTCAAACTGCGCGTCAATCCCTCAAACAAAAACCCAAAAGCTCAGCAATCTATTTCTAGCTCAACTACGCTGCAAAATCTCTCTTCTAAAAAATACAGAACCCAAAAGAAGCCCCAATAACCTCCTCATGCATATTATCAGCACTCTCCCCCCCCCCCCCCCCCCCCGCCAAAAAAAGTGCCGACAACACATGCCTCGCCACTCTTAGAACCATTAAAACAAAGTGCCCTAATAAATCCCTCCTGGCCGCTCCCTTAAAATTTAAGCTCAACTCTCCGCGTCGCATCGCCGCTTTCGCGTGCGCACCACGAGTCTCTCTCGCTTCCTTTTTAAAACTACGCGCATCCGGCCATACCTCTCTCTCTCTCTCTCTCTCTCTCTCTCTGCTGCATGCACGGGCGCAAGAAAAACGACGCTCGCGCTCCAGCTCTCCTGGGAACGCAGCCGCGCTGGAAAGTCGAAAATAAAGACGCTAATCTCGAAAAGTCCGAGATTAGGCGAGAGTAGAGGGAGAAGAAGCAGGCTAGACTGGAAAAGCCAAAGAAAGGGGGAGAGAGTATATAGAGGAGAGAGGAGAAGCTGCTGGAAGAAGGAGAAGGAGGAGAAGAAGAAGAAGATAAAGCGAGAATCGCAGCAGCGAGCTGCACGTGTGCTCGTACACGCCACGTTAGCAGCTTTTACGCGCGCATGTGTGTGTGTCTGTGTGCACGAGTCACTCTCGCTCTATGCGAGCATTTTTCCGTATACCTCCCCCACCCTCTCCTCTTTTTTCTAGTCTCCAGCGTTCTCTCTATCTCGCGTATGTGCCGCTGCAGTTTTGTAGCACGTGGCAACATCGCATGCGTGCGTGCATTCCAGCGCGCTTGCGAGGGACCGGTTTGCAGTCGTGTGTATAGCGTATGGCCCCTCTACTCGTCTCTCGTAGATATACGGTCTTTCGCGCCAGACCACTGGCGCGCCAGCACTACTCGCGCGGCGTCGCGTCGCACGTCGACCCGAAATGCAGATAAAACTTGTGTTGCGCGCGGCGCGCCTCGGCTATGGGAACTATGGACGTTCTTTATTGCGGGCTTTTCCTTTTTACATGCTAAGCTCGCGGTCGTTGTCTTTGTCGCTTTTAATGGGTTGGGTAGTTTTTTTTTTCCTTTATTGTCGGGGTAATGCGTTGATCTGCGATGTATTAGCTTTTTTGGACGGTTGGGTATGAAATTTTTGAACGGAGGGACGGTTCAATTTTTATATGTGGGTATTTAAAGAATATTTTTAGATCGAGGCGTAGTTGTTTATTGCGAACGAGTAGTTTTCCTTTTCTGGGCTTGGATTTTAGTTTGTTGGAGGGATGGGATATTTGCGTGGTGGTTTTTATTTGCATTGGAATTGTATAAAGGAATGACTGGTATGATTCTCGGATATTATTATGAAAGTTTAATATATTTATGATGCTAGCGATGTGTATTTTTATATGGGGTGGTAAAGTTAATTTATTAAAAGTAACTTATGTTATATTGCAATAGCAGGGATAAATCAATACTCACATTAGTAGTAATATATTTACAGTCTCAATGTATTATTAATATTATTGCAAAGGTTTTCATAGAATTATGAGTAATAAAATAAGAATACAAATTTCGCATGATGCATGTATACGTGAGTTGCATGCATGAAACTGTCGTTTTTAAGAGTACAAACGCCATATTTTGTCTTGTTAAATATGTTGAAGTTTCTTTTTGTTCTTTCTTTCTTCTGATCTCCGACCTCAGTTGCTTCTAATACTGAGCAAAATGCTGGCCATATTTGTGACTGTGTGAATTGTATAATATTTTAAATATATGTGTTAGGTGTGACCATTCCATCGAAGGATAAAGTTTGAACAATATTGACAATAATTCAAAATTGCATTAAAAGACCTTTCAAGAATAATAAAGTAGTTAGCGATCTGTTTGAAAATATTTTTAAGATTTCTCCTACGCTACTGTAGTATCATTTTATATATTTTGTATACCTCTCCATTGTAAGAGTTTCATATTTTTCTTAATCTTATTTCATTATAGTAATCATAAATATAAAATAGATATTATTTTGCTGTACGTTTACTTAAAATGAAATAGTATAGTTTACAATTTGGTGCAAATCATCCACACGAATGTCTTAGAAATAAACTAATCTCGTCAAATCATTGTCATACCTAATAATCCAAAATAATATCATAATTAATCCAAATCTCTATTCAAATAGAAAAAAGAAAACCTTGACCATCAAACAACAAATCACCATTTCCAACGATTAACTCCAAAACACGAACAAAGAACCAAGAGAAGGAAAAATCATATCCAAGAAAAACATCCAAAGCCAGTAATTTTCGCTATAAAATCCTCTCCCAAGCCCAATAAATATTCCCTCCGAGCTCTGCCTCCTCCGCTATACCTCGCTCACTTATAGCCTCTTAAGAACCCAAATGTCTATCTCTATCCGCGTCCCTTGCCCCCTTGCCTCTCTCCTCTCCTGCCACTTCAAGCCCACTATCCTTTTGGCTTTAGCTCGTATAGTCGAATAGGTCCCTGCTCCCCCGCGCGCCTCCAACACTGGATCTACGCTGCTATGCACGCATCGGGAAAATCTACTTTGATGACCGCTCCGCAGCCGGCGAAAGAGAGAGATAGATACAGAGAGAGAGAGAGAGACAGTCGTAGAGAGATAGTGAAGGGACTGTGCTCTGCGAGCGAGGCCTGCACATAATAGACCCCGGGCGAGAGAGAGAGAGAGAGAGAGGAGTGAAAGATAGAGCGAGATAGAGTACACGGAGACCCCTTTAAAAATTACGACGTCATCAATTGCTGCAGAAAATCGACCTGACAAAAAACTTGGACAGAGAGAAAGAGAGAGAGAGAGGCGCAAGGGGGGAGGGGAATGGAAATTGGAAACTAAAAGTTAGCCGACGGCTTTTTCTCGTGCGCAGGCATGGAGGCAAGGCTTGAAACGCGAGGGAGGCAGCACCACGCCGAGTTCGTATAATGCATAGTATATTGAGCTTCTTTTTAGGCGAGCTGTTTTTATAGCGCATGATGATGAGCGGATTGAGGGGGGAGGGGGAGGAGCGACTCAAGCGTTTTGATGATTTATTTTTTACCGTCATGAGAAGAATAGTATGGCTGAAATTATTATTTATATTAGGCATAGAAAGTGATGTTTTGATGAAAATTATCAGGAAAATAATAGTGTACGTGGGAATACTGAGTTCAGAGTAAAAATTACCGTGGTACGCAGTAAAAATGAATGTTATTATTTATGCATAAAGTTATGGTAGTGAATTTTACCGTGAAATTAGAATGTCCTATATTTGTAATAATTATCACAGTAATATAAAAAATACTTTTTTTCACAGAAACTTTTTGTGAATGTTTCCGCCAAAACCAGAAAAGTACAGCAGAAGCAAATTAATTAATTGAACACTTTTTTCACTTTAATTTTATCACGTTATTATTGTACAGCTATAAATTAAAACAATCTGCTTCTGTGGCATGTTTATGTATCGAGAGTTAAAGTAATATGTACTGGATTGCAATTATTATCAATAGCTGAAGCTGCTTCGTAATGTTATTTATACATATGCCACAATTAAAAATAACAAATAATACTCGAAACACGAACTAATTATAATCGCTATTTTTTTGATAAATATTCATACAACTTAAGCATATATAAATATTTATTTAAACATCATTAAATATGCTTATATAAATTTTGTTAAACAATACACTTTAACCGCAATATTTGCTAATTGTCCACAGTAAAATTTAATATTTGTTTGGCAATCGTTACTGTAAATAGAAAAATGTTTACTCTGTACAAATAAATGTATAAACAAAAATAGTATAATTTCTGCTACATACACTCAGTAATTATTGCCTTATAGTTTCTTCATCATAACTTTCCACTGACTCTATGCGCTCTTTTTGTGCCGTCTCTCGACGGAGAACAGCAACAGCAGCAGATAACCTATATTTCGCTTTAAACGCGCAGCAAAGTGAGAGAGAAATTTTTTCGTGCAGCGCGAGTTTGCGCGCCTTGTACCGTTTTCATCGCCCCACTATGCCTACTTTTTCTACTGTATAGCGAAGTGAAGTATAAATGCTATAGGAGCGAGAGAGTTTGTTTTTTTCGGGTCTCCCGCCTTTTTAGAGAAGCCCGTGGCCGATAAGGCGCCGTTATGTAATTACCCACGGTGGAAGGCGTTGCAAAAACGATGCAGTCGTTGAACAGAAGATTTTTTGAGGGCCCCATATATTTTTTAAGTAATTTACAGATCCTTGAATTTTATTTATTATTCAAATTAACAAAGTAGAATAGCAATCCCCCGGATGGCCGTCGAAAATCCCGATTTCCGAAGTTGTACATTATCTTGCATATTTGGTTATAAATGACCAAATCTTAAATTTTGTAGTTATAACTAATTAATAGTTTAAATAATTTAATGTTGACTTTTGTTTTTCTTAATGTTTACTTCCATGTAATAACTATAATTTGGCTCTTTAGTAAAGTGGAAAGAAAGTGTAATTGCTTACTATAAAATTAAAAATGACGATGGGATAAAAAAAACAAAGTAATGCGAAAATGTCACAAATTAAAAAAGAAGTTGTAAGTAATGCATAACACTCATACTAACTTATTAGAATTTAATTAGTATAAGAGCATAATACTTACCGTGCAAAAAATATTTCCCGTGTAACTTCATTCATTTTCATTAAAATGTTACAGCTGGGCTATTTTAAAGTGCGCGTTAAAGTAGATTTATGATGCACGTGCCAAAAATATTATTTTACACGATGTAACGGATGATCTTACCTTGTGCGATATTTAACTATTAATTATGTTTATTCGATTATCGATTTTTACTGTCTGTCGTTAATTATTGCAATATAGGGGAGTCCGGGGCGAATTCGAACGCGGGCCGAATTCGACCAAAGTAAATATCTTATAGTAGTAATGTCTAATGGTAATTATCGATAAACTAGTTTAAAGATACTATCAAAATGAACATTTTACCACGTTTAGTAGCAACCAAATAAAATCTTAAGCCAATATTCAACAGGGTCTCTGCTTTTGGAGGTTTCAACAAACTATCTAGTGGATCAGAATTCTTTTTGATAATAAATAAGCAAGTAAGAGTTTAAGCCTAATAAACACATACTATTTCAATAGCATCTTTAATAGTTGTTTTAAGCCACTAGTCGACTTATTAAATTTGAAATAAACATTTATAACTATTGTTTAAAGTATTTTCTTATACTGGGGCGAAATTGAGCATAAAGTTCGGAGCGATATCGAACACCGTATTTCTCTCACGAAGCAATTTCTATATAATTGTATTAATTACACCTCGTTAATTCATAGTTCAAAACAACATGAAAACATAAAATATAATGTTAACATGATTCGGAAACTATTTTTCAAGCAGTGCATATGTCAAAGGTAGGAAATTATCGCACGCAGAGATATTGTCAGTAATTACAATAACTTGATCATATCAATATTATCTTATTGTATAAAAAAAAAGAATCTAGTTGACATTAATATTGTTCAAAATATTTTTAATTAAAACGACTACAAACTATATACTTTTCAGTGTAGAAATTGAGCACAAATTATTAGAGTATGTACTTACATTGCAGAAGCTGTCGACAAGTTTAAATCTTAAACATGTAAAGCCCTATACGTATTTGACAGCTAGCTTATATAATATAACAACAATTAATTGACAAACTGCTGGAAGTTGGATTAAGAATAACACAACAGAAGCGGATCGGTTTAGCACGTTTATAAAAAGCATTAAAATTTGTCGTCTATAGGTACAGTCCGTATAGATACATGTTTAACTAAAGTTGTCAATTTCAATAAAAATACGGTAACTTTTTATTAAATTTTAAATATAAATAATCGTTAGTATATTTATAATAATGTTATGTAATGTTTAAAAAGGAAATAAATATATGATTTATTTGAATAAATATAAAGTTTCTCATATTTCCTATAAGATGTAAAATTGAAATTACATATTTTGTAATATCTGCCTATGCAATTTAAAATGCATTGTTCGATTTCGCCCCAGCATCTGCTCGAATTCGCCCCAGTTCCCTTACTTACTGATTGGTATCTTATATTTTAACAATGAAAACTTACAACGAAAATAGAACACGTCCGACATGAACCTTTCAATAACCTATGAATTGCATTTATTATGCATTGCATTATATTATAATACTATAATGTAATGTAAAGAATATACATTTTTCGTACCTTGTATAAAATATGTTCCACAAGTTTTATCAGATTTAAAATACTTTATTTTTGTATTCAATTCCCGTTGCACCGTACACGAATTCCCGCAAGAACATGATTCGTTTGTTATCCCCAAACTCGATAATACGCGCCTACTTAACGTGGCCGAGAAAAAGAAAAACACGCATTAAGCAATTTCGAATGCAAATGCCGGCGCTTAATCACCAAATTACACGGTAATCGTCTTTAAAGCTCCGTTTTCCCGTTGTCTGCACTTACACGGACACACGCACATACACGCGGCTCACGAGCACCAGACCAAATCCACTTCCATTTCCATTTCACTGTAATAGTCGGTATTATAATGAGCTCTCCAAAGTGTGGCCAAAGCGGGCACCCGACGAGTGTCCTGACCTCCGCGCGCGCTAACTCAAATTCATATGCCGATGTGTGTATGGCGCGATTCTCACGTGCGAGCTCTCGAGCTCCGTATCGATTATTATCCCGTGTAATGCGGGAAATGCGCGGCTCTCGCGTCGATGTGCTGCAGGTGTGTGTTTATGTATACGCGAGAGGGAAATTCGGGAGAACGGCGCGCGAAAAAAGGGGCTCGTTATGCGCGAGATGTGTGATTAACTTCGTTAACATACAAATGGACGTGTATACTCTTTAAAATGACGGATATTTATGCATTACAAATTATTTTCTTTCTCCTTAAGGTTCGCGGAGTAAAAATATGCACACGAAGTTATCAGAAACCGATATTTTGTTTTTATAAATGTGTGCGAGGGTATACCTATCGGCTTTTTTCGCGCGATTCCTCGTGAATAATTTTTTACACGGGTATACTATTGATGAAAATGCGACGAAAAATTCTGTTCGTTTACTTAGAGGACTATGCGTGTTATCATAAATATGGATATGTTGTATATATGTACGTACAGTTTATTTACCATCAGTAAACAACTATGCCTCCAGTAAACAGCTAATAATTTGTAATATGTATGCAATGTAAAATAGAAGATGCGGGAGAATTGAGTAGTACAGGTAAATCTGTGGGAATATTGTAATTAGAAGTAAAAAATTATGCAGCTATTTAGCAAATATATTTCACAGGGTGATTCTTTGTACATGAGACAATTTTTGTATATAAATTTCATAAAGTGTTTATTTATTACAATATACTTTCATTTTTTTACTTTTAGAAAACCATTATTGTCTTTAAATTAAATATTAGATGTGTTTTAATGTAGAAATAAAAACTGTTTTAGCAGATCGCTTACAATAACCACTTTTTAAAAAATACTTATTAAAATTTCAAATCATTTTTCTTCGACAAAAATAACCTCAAAGCAATGATATATTGTATTTCTTTCATAAAAATATCTCAAAAGTAATAGTAAGATATACAAATTTAAAGAAATTGCGGCTACTTTATGAATAGATACATACTTTTAATACATCCCCTGGTAGAAAGTTAGCTAGAATGGCTGGTTAGCTCATTAATTATTAGCCAGATTAATAAGCTATTAATAAGTCAAATTATAGCTAATATCTGACTAGAATCTGCTTAAGACTATGCTTTAAGCAAGAACGTATTTTGTTTGCAAATCTAACCTCTTGATATTTTGTTTTTAAAAGTTATTAGTTTTTAAAAATATACATTATTATACTTTATTGAATGTTCAATATAGTATGCCGCCGAAATAAATATTTTTATCAACAAATAACAACTCACGAGATTATAGAAATATGTATATGCAATACTAAAAGTATTTGATAACTAATAATTTCCTTTCCAAAAATTAGTCAATCATAACTTAGTCAACAAAAATTTTGTGATTTATGTCGAAAATAAAATTTTGTAATAAAAATTCATTGTAAAACTACAAATATTTGTTTACCAATTCTCCAAATTTCGTAAAACCTAAATTATTTTGTTTTTATTGTTATTTTTAAATAACAATAATTATATGACTACATGTATTCTATTATTACACTTAAATCTATTAAGACACTTAAATTTTACTCGGGGCTTTGGTACTTTTTGTGTAAATAATACTTTTTAAATGCACTCGTCGTTATGTAAACAAATAACCTAACCTCCATTACTAGTAGACATTTAAGGTACATTTTTAACATTAATTTAGTAAAATACTTAATGTAGTATGATTAGAATTGCGAATTACTTTGATTATTATAAAACTGTTATTATTTCCATTATTAATTAATACATAAATTACTTATTTTATCAATTTTATATTAACTAGAATATTAAGTATACTAGAAATTAGCTAAAAAGCATGTCGTCTTTAACTGACTTTTAGCTAAGTTCTTAACCAGAATTAAAGCAGATTTAGAAAATCTAGCTAATATCTGGCTAGAAACTAGTTTAGATTTCTACCAGGGTCTATGAGCGCATAAAATAATAAAACAAATATTATCGTTTTGTTTTAAATTTTTCAAAAAACTTATTTTTTTAAAATAAGCAGTACTTAAAGGCTTACCATATGGTTCCAAAATGTAACATACCTGCAAATATTCAGTGCAAAAAGCAAATCCCTCAGAAAGTTATATTGACTATAAAATTTTACCACATACACACACACACAGAGACACATACTTGAAGATGAGTAAAAATAGGTTGCAAATCTATAATGCAATAGCAAAGCTCAAGCGGAAGCATTTTAGCTTATGAAAAAAGTTCGTTTCTCAGGCAATTCCAAAACCACAAATCACTTAATTCCACATTAAAAATACATTATAGCAATTTCATTCTTAAATTTAAAAGACAGTCAGCTTCCCTTCAACCCACATTTCCCTGCGAAATTCATATCGCAAAAATGCCCCTCTCGCTTGAACCACGCCGCAGACGCACTTTACTCCAACGTACGACAAAGTGCATCGCTCTCTGCGTACTGCGCAAACAATAAATTTTCACGCGCGCTCACGCCAGCGCAAAATGTATATACCTATATGTGCTTGCCGGCCGGAGAGAGACAGAGGAGAGCTTTATCGAGCAGCAGCTTTATACAGCGGCAGCGGCAGCGGCAGCGGCAGCGCAGCGGCGTTGTTTACAAGAAAAAGCGCGCACGGCACTCACTTCGGCACGTGTCGACGCGCGTATCGATTAGTGCGCCGCGCGCGCTGCACGCTCAAAACACGGAAATTCAGCTCGCGGAGCGCGAAGCTATTATATAGGGTAATATCCTTCCCCGTTGGTTTTTACGCGTATGTAGGTGTATATATATATGTATATATATAGGCGTGTGTACGCACGGAAATTTTCACCGCACGCGAGTGGTGGCAGTGTATAGTTTAACGAAAAGCACGATGTGTATAGTTCAAAGCGCGTTTGAGTTGGGATTATGATGTGGGGCTGCGGCGGTGGGATTATGATACGTTTTACGGGATAAAGTGTTGAAAATTTTGTAGGGAAGCTTTCGTTGGAAAAGCACTTGAGTTAGGAAAATATTTGCAAAATTTTAATACTGTGCGGAACTTGTCCGCTGATATAAATTATATATAACTACGTGTATTATATTAATAGTAAAAATTGTAATATTTACATAGTAAAGATTAACATTTATTTGATAATTTTTGCTATTGTATAGTAATTTTTATAGAAAATTGACCATGTGCCTTATATATGTAAAGAGAATAGTAACTTTTGCTATGAAATTTGTGTTAGTTTATCTGTATTTGTATATTCCCTTAGTTATAGTGGACGACAATTTCCAGCTTGTTTGGATGTTTTCGTGCTAATTGAAATAAATAATTAAGATCAGATCAATTGAAAAACTCGAAGAAAACACTCGTTATATCATTAATTAAAATAACCTTATGTACTTACCTATTATATAATGAAAATGTTCTTCAAACTATATTTAAAATGTTTATTTATGTAACTAATAACTACATACGTATACCTATACTTATATACTTCACGCCTATCATTAATTCATTTTCTTTAAAGGTGATGTTTAATAATAATTAGGTCGTGCCTGCATCGACCTGTATACTGAACTGCTTACTCGACTAACTAACTAATAAGATTACATTACCGTTTTAAATACGAATAATAAATAACAATTTACATTTAAATAATAATATTTTTAAATAACGTCATATTGTATATTAATTTAATTAAGACACACGTCATTTTAGTCTACATTTTGCATCATAAATTTAAATCTTCGTACTTCATTACCATCTATAACTTCTCAAATAAAAGTTAAATAGTACAGATATCGGGACAGATCTTATTCGGAAGATTGTAGAAGTTTAGAACTCTTCATTATGGACTTTCATTCGATCAAATCCAAATGTGCAAAAATAAATAATTCCTCAGCAGGGTTCATAATTATTAATAATCACCAAAAATCTATTAATAGTATATAGAGCATTTAAAAAGAGTATTAGTGACTTGCAATTAAAACAAGGTATACGCACTATATTTTTATACCACACGAAAATAACTCCAATCACCAACTAAATTCCCCAAAACGTTAAAAACTCTCGGCAAAAACCTATCCTTCATTTTCCTCCCGTAAAAGAATAAAAAATAAAACACTCCGTCCATCTGCGCGTTTTTCCTACATACTTTATCGCCATTCTCCGCCGCGCACATTTGTCCACCGTCCTCCTCCCTTGTATACACAGCACACGACTTTTCCCCCCTCGCTTTTCACACAGCTCGCTCGCTCGCATGTGCATAGGTCGAAAAATTGCGTAGTATACAGCCATGCGCGCGTCTTCCTCTCTTCCCCCACAAAACACACACACACACACACGACAAAAAGGAAAAACCCTCCTCGCAACGATGACTATATGACGTATACACACACACACACACATTGGCTGCCGTGCGCACCTGTAAATGGATGATTCGCGTGAGACTTTTCGGCATTTGGTGAGCGCACACGAGCGCGAGGCTCGCCGCCTTATAGCTAACAAAGAGGGAAAAAAACGTGAATTTATCGAGCGCCTGCGATCCTTCTTTCCATCTCTCTCTCTCTAGCCTCTTATTTTATACACCTATTCGACTTTCCGACCGTGTGCAGCAGCGTCGCCGTCGTCGTATTATAGCTCTGCGTAGGAGAGCGAGCGAGATGGAAGGAAAAGCCGTGTGCGCGAGGACAAAGGAAAAAAAGGAAGGCACTGATGGGTCTAGCAAGAGGTAGAGAGAGAGAGAGAGGGAGGGAGATGGAGATAGGCATTATATATACCTGCTCCGATCCCGCATATAACGAGAGAGAGAGGAGAAGAAGTTTGAGAGAGCTTGTTCGTGACCGGATGGGATGACCGCGCAGTGCCTTGCGCTATAACGTTGGAGCGAGAGAGAGAGAGATGGCATGCGCCACGGATCATTTTGGATTTTTGGCCCGTGCGCCGCGCTGCGTTATGTGCATGCACGCGGTACATGGGATAATAAATACTTGTCTGTATTTGTATATATTGCGTGTGGAGAGCGAGCGCGGAGAGAAAGAAAATTCGGAGAGAGAGGCGTTGGAGAAAAATCGCGCTGTGTGCAGAGCGCTATAGTAGCTTCTTGTACGAGCTGCGAAAGCGATTTTCTTTTTATTTTCATTCTTGACTCTTGGGAGAGAGATGCGCGCGCGCGCGCGCGCTTTGGGTCTATTGAGGGGAAATTTATCTCCACGTTTCTTTTTATTTTCACACATGACGGTTTGTATTCGTCGCGAGGATTTCTTTTTTCTATATGCTTGAGGGGGAGGAAGGAGTATTGCTTATGCGAGGATGGGAGAGGTAGAATGACTCGAATGCAGATGCGGCACAGTGATATACTTGAGTTTTCAATTTTGGAATTGATTATCGGAGGTATGATTTGTGAGCGGAATAAGTTTTAGAATTGCGATTAAATTACAGAGAAGTAATATATTGTTTTACAAATGATTGTTGTTCATAATGCAGCTGATTATGATTTTTTTTATCAATCAAAAACTTTTGTTATAGTTTAGCGTGATTCTTTGGCTCAAGTGTTAAAAATTATTCTTTGATAGCGTTATACTTTTAGAATTCATAATGTTCTATATTCGCGTGCAATATTTTTTTAGATAAAAACTTTTGAAAATTATATAGGTATGTAACGTCGCGTTTTCGTGTTTATTCTATTCTCGTGTATAAAAATGACAAATAATAATTTTAAAATAAACTTGGGATATAAATTATTATGTTTTCAAACAAATTGTTTGTTTAAAAATGTATCTGCAATCGCGATGGAGCACTTGGAAAGTATTGGAAAATTTAATTTACCAGTTGTAAATGAGATCATGTTGCACTTTTAAACTTAACTAGAATTGAAAGGTAAATATCGGCACAATTACAGACCGTAACAGGTTACGAATAAATTTGTTTAACGAAAGCTTTCAATTCAAAACGTAAAATAAATGTTTACAACAACATAATAAAAGTTTGTTGAATGATTAAAAATTCTTCTCAAAACTAATTAAGAATAATTAAACAACAGTTTTATAATGTTCGTGTGTTTTGCAATTTCAAAATGATGTATTTTAAATAAACTAAATCATAGCATCTAGTTTCGTTTCCAAAAACGATAAGGAAATGCTATCAAAAATTATAAATGAAATCATAAAAATGTTGTTTGAGCTGCGAAAGCAGTTTTTTATATTTTAGTAGAGCAAGCGAATGCTCGCGCACATAGACTTAAAACTCGGCGGAATCAGAAGTGGAGTTGCGCAACTCAATTTAAAATTGACTAAAATATAAAGATGTAATTTCGTACTGGGTATTAAAAGATAATATCACCTTCTACGATGAGCGTAAATTCCAAAACTTGATGCTTTTTCAAACTTTCATGTTTTTCTTGCATCTACATGCATATTAATACGGATGTTTTCAAATAAACCACTCGGTCGTAAATCTTTTGTTTTCTTGAATAAATCTAAATTTGCGCAAGACATTGTAGAATATTATGTTCTAATCTTGATTATGGGTAGACACCTGTGTTTGCTGTTTTAGTCATTTGTATTTGTTATCATCTGCGAATGTAAATTCTGACAAACGAGAACGTAAACCTTAGGAATAGATTTTTATTAAATGTTTTCTTACTTATTTTTTAATAGAGAGTTAAAAAAAGTTTTTTTGAGTTTGGCGATATTTATAAAGTAATTTTTAAAGTATAAATAAATTTTGATAAGCCAAATCACGGATGGAGAATATGTTTCTTTATTTTTGCATACTGCAGAATAATATAGATATATTTATGTAAATAGGATCAATATTATTTGACGATAAAAGTTATAGCAAAATTCTACTATTAAAGCGTACATCTAGACACGGTATAACCGACAACAATCTCCTTAAAAGGCATCAAGCGCAAACAAAAAAACATATCTCCACAGCCCATTGGCACGGGAAAAACGCTGCGCATGCTAAAACCATCTGCATATAACTTCCAATTTTGCATGCATTACCCTACAATTCCCATTCCACCCTCATCCCCCTTAAAAAAAAACTTCAAAAAACCGCATAAATAAAATTAATTCCCCCCTTAAAAAAAGGACCTCCACCACACCCCCTCCAATTTAAAATTCCCTTTTTAAAACACCCGCAAGAAAATGCACTCCTCTCTCTCTCTCTCTCTTACGAAAAGAAGAGCACGGCAGCAGCAGCAGCAGCAGCAGCTTGGCTTGCGCTCGTAAAACTTTTAAGCCACGACCGAAGCGCGCCGCAGCAGTTTTTTTTTCTCTCCTCTCTCGCCGCCTCATGGGCACACTACTTATACCGCCGCAAGTTGCGCAACGCAGCGCGCTTAGGAAAAACGGCGAAGAAAGCGCGCGCGCGCGGTCTCATTATAGGCGGCAGCTGCACACATCGCACACTCGAACCTAATCAGCTGCTGCTGCTGCTGTTGCTCCTCGACAGACATAGAGACAGAGATAGAGATAGATCGCTCGAGGCAGATATAGTCGAGAGCGTCCGATGTGTACAACGCGCCGTTATAATGCGCGCACGGAAATTCGGGCGTGCGTGCGGAGCGCCGAAATTGCCGAATGGCCGAAAATAACATTTCTCTCCTCTGTCTTTGCCTAATAAGGGACAAGCCGGGAGAGTGGGAGAGGTAGAGAGATAGAGACAGAGAGCTATAATAGAGCCGGAGCCTGTACGGTGTCTAGGATATCTGTTAGGTTGGGGAGGGGAAAAGCGTGTATAAGTGGAGATAGGAATCTGCAGCCGCGGCCGTGCGCGCCGCGTGCGAAAAAAGGAACGCGACGGCTGCAGGGCCCGTCACTTTTAGAAAGTTTGGAGAGAGAGAAGAAAAACGTTTTTTTTTCTGCCGTCCTCGATGTTGTTAGATGGTTAGGACCAGCGTAGGAAAAGCGAAAACTGGTTTTGCGCTGTGCTTTTTTTTCCTCTGCGGCCCTCGCTGCGGTCTTTGATTTCGGTTCGTTATAATAGCGCGCGTGTAAAATGATTTTCTTGAAGCTCAGAATTCTTTTTTATTTTAAAGATTTTCTTCAGCTTTTGGTTGTTTTTTCATTAGTGCACTGCTCTGAATTTATATATATTTTTGTTTGGCTTAAAATTTTTTAATAATAACCAAGAAGAATTAAGTTGAAAATTATCAGTTTCTTACGTAAGTAGGCTATCCATCTTAAAAATAAGTTTGAAAAGTGAGGCTACATATTAAGCGAAATAGCGCTTCATGATCGTGATTCAAATATAATGTTCAAGAGTAGTAGTTAAACAAAAAATTGAAAAGGTATTTTTCATCTTTTTTTCTCAATTTTATTTTAATATTTTAATTCTGATTGATCAAAATATGAATGCATAATATATGACTAATGGGATTAGTTTGATCAAAATATTAATCATTTTCAATTTTCAGAGCCATTATTGAAAATTAATTACTCAAAATCCAAAAATATAGTTTTTATTTTAAAAATGCTTATCAAATTTTCCTTATTATTTTACATTGGATCATTGTCAAAGATTAGTTCAAATTTGAACACACATACATGTGATTTAATTATTCAGCCGCAGTTATTATAAATTACATTGACATAATGTGGAACATTTACTACAATAAATAAATAAATAGCGAATTCAAAGTAATAGAAGTCCATAGAAATACATATAATTGTAGAGTACAAATTTTATTTTGATTGATTGATTTTCCCGATTTTTTGTTTTTGATACATTTTTTTTTGTAAAATAAATAGAAAATAGTATAAATTAATATACTAGGAAAACAAATTCAGAAATTGTACAAGTTAAGCTATACTAATACTCTGTATACATTCTAAAAATACAGAATACAGTCCTGGCAGACGTTTCTTCTAAATTTTTCGAATATCGCGATCAAACTTACGTCAGTATCTTTTAACCAAATACTATCGAAATTTGCAAAAAAATGACTTTATTAAATTCTTGGAATAACACTATCAAACATTTACAGTATATTCTAACAACCAAATACTTTTGCACAACGCAAGTAACAGAAAATTATTTTCTCGAATCCGACATACCGGAATATACCCTCTAAGTAAGAAAAAGGTATAAAAATACAATGAATTTCTTAACGAACAATCTCAAGCCCGTTAGCTATAACAATGATAATTAATCCAGCCGCTTGTCGACATCCCAAAGCTCAAACGACACATTCACCTGCTACAATGCCATAGCGCACCAGCACCAGCAGCACTATTACGCCGATCTCCAATAATAACACAATGCCCGATAATCCTCGAATCGCTAATCGCCGGGTATTAACGAGAACAATCGGCTCCTCTCGGTAAACGATCGCCCATACACGTCGTCGCCAAGGAGAAAAAGAGGGACAAGACCCTGCGCGTCCACCTACCTCTATATATATATACATTCAATCCCCCAACTAAATAGCGCGCTATACCTGCAGCATCGACACTTTTGACTCTCGAGTGTTTAGAGAGACCAAAAGGAAGAAGCTCCAGCTCCAGCAGCAACCGTAATGGTACAAAAAAGAAAGGTCCTTTCTCTATCCCTCCCTCTTTCTCTCTCTCTCCCCTCGCGTCACCTGTGGGACACTATACACTATACTACACTGGAATACAGTGCTGGCTATTTTGCTATTTTGACTCTGCAGGCAGCGCGTGCACAATCGAGGCTTCGGTAATGCGCGCGCCCGAGTAACCCACATTATGTGCAGTGCGGCGCTGCCGCTGGCTCCGGGCCCTCTCGGCTATTCATAAGTAAATCGGGCGCATTATGGCCAGTGGTCACGGTCCGGCTAGGTATACCTATAAGAGCCTCACCTCTGCTCTACGGCTCCGCTCCGCCGGGAAAATCCTTACGGAGCTATGTATATATACGTGTATACCTATACGCGAAAGAGCAAAAGAGAGAGATAGAGAGAGAGGGAGAGAGAGAGAGAAGGTATACGTACAACCACAGAAGACAAAGGACCTTGCGGGGATGTTATATATCCTCGGCTCTCTTGTGTATACCGGAGAGTGCAGTAGAGAGAGAGAGAGAGAGAGAGAGAGCCGCGAAGACGAAATATACGAGGTGGAAAAGGCGAAGTGAAAAGAAACGGAGACGGGAGAAAAATTGCGCGAAGAAGAGAAGAGAGTGGAAGAGAATGGCGTATATATATACGGGGGTTCGAGGTGGAGGCGGTCGGTCGCCGAGGTGGGAATGGGAATAAAGCGGGAACGCGGTCGCTTATCTGCGCGGACGGGGGTGTAAGAGAGATTGCTGTGTGCGACTCGACGCGCGTTTTGTGTGTTGAGAGAGAGAGAGACAGTGAATGCGGCTGGAGGGGGTGGGGAGGAGGATAAAAAGGTGCGGCGCGCGCGCGCGCGTGCGGGTGGTTGGTTGATTTTTTTCTGTTGGTCGTACGATCGAGGTGCAGCGGAGAGGATCACTGTGGTGGTGGCACGATCGAGTCGACTTGACTTTGAGGGAGTGCGGGGATTCAGCGGGTTTCAATGTTAACACGGCGTTGCTGTTTTTTTGCTGGGTCTCTTTGGCAAATGCGTTGCTGTGGAGAGAGGGAAGAATCGCTTGAAATGATTTTTCTACGCGCTTTGACTTTAGACACGTTGTTGGGACAAAGTATTGTAGTATTATGAAGCAAGTTTTGATAGGAAGGCTGTATTTTTTATGGGAAAATCTTCACTTTGCATTAGGTTGATTTTCAGTGCTGTTCTTAACGTAAGGTAGAAACTTTGTATCAAAATATTAGGAAGTTGCATGAAATAAAAATTCCAAACCATTATTTCTTTTTTGAATTAGGCGATTACTAACCAAGATACAGAGGGTTGAAAAGCCGTGTGATATCACGATCTGTGCATAATCGTGATGTCACACGGCTATTCGATCCTCTGTATCTTGGTTGAATAATCGCCTAATTCATAAATGAAAAAATACGAGTCGAATATTTTTCGACATTCTTTTAAATGGACCTAATAGTTTGAAAATGATCTTTTCATGCAATTTCTCAATTGATATGTAAACTTGTATAATAGGAAATATGCTGTTATAGAGACATACATCTATACATTTATTAATAAGTACCTATATATCAGGATCAATACAAAATAAATATTTGTACAGGATATTCAATTAACAATAAAATAATAAAGTTTTGTATCCTGGAAGAGTGACGCTGAAAATGTCGGCCAATATATTACCTAATAAAGGAATTGTTTTCAAAGATCAAAGACCTACTTATACTTCATTTATTAAGCCTTTTGTTTCCACTCAAAACAGAATATCACGACGGAAGATAATAAGACAACTAAACACTACTATTATTATATATATTTTATTAAAATCGAATTATTTATTAAAATTCAAAACAAAAAATAATTATCGAAACTTGGGAAGAATGATAATGTTTCGATGTTTCATTTTACAAAAACTAATAAAATAACGGAATATTTTAAAATATTGGTATATTTTATATTTTATAACAAAAATATTAGTATATTTTAGACACCGAAATATTCATTTAACATGATTAAATTCGCGATTGTATTTTGTTAATAAATGTGTACACAATGTCTATCCAGAGAAACTTGAGGTGGTTCATGCATCATAATGTATATTACAATATGAGGTACGATATAATATAATAGAAGGTCATTTTAAGCGACGAAAAATAGTACATTGTACAACTAGGGGAGAAAGTGAGTTATTTCTAGCGAGGGTGAGGTATTCAGCATGAGTAAAAGGCGCCCGAGGCAAAGACGAGTGTTGAAAATACTTCACCCGAGTCTTTTCAACAGAGGCATGATAGGGGCTTTTTTATGCATGAAGTTGGGTAGGTGATCGCGTATTTCGAGTCGTGCACAACGCAGTTGAAAATTTTGAATTTTCACTTTTAATGGTACAGTTCAAATATTTGCACCTTTTCTCATTTCGATTTCAATCGAATTCGCGCATTAGCAATAATATATAATATGATAATAAATAATACATAAAATGAAATATATATGATTTTACCTGAAAAACTGGGTCTTGAGCTTATTTCCTACAGATTTTCGCATATTTTGAGAAGCGGGTAAAAGAGTAATTTTTCTCCGCTAAATGAATATTTTTTCACACTTTTTACAAACACACTCGAAATGTGCGATTTTCTACGCTACTTTTAGGCATGAAAAAAGACCTATATGAAATACGGCATGAAGCCTGATTTGAAAAGAATTATTTCAACTAAATTTCTATATTGCAATAGTATAAATATCCTCGACTAGAGAAAGACACTGGAGACTGTTTTACTTTTTATCCGATTTTAATTCTGAAGTTCTACATCTACGAATTTACAAAAATACAAGTATTAATTATAAACAATTGGCTGTAACTTTGCAAGCTTATCGATTTTTTGCAATTTAAGTAACAAAATGAGACCTTTGGAATTAAAATCGAGTAGAAAATAATAAAGTCTCTAGTGTTTTGTCGAGTCTTCCTCTATTCGACGATATTTATACTTTTGCAATATAGAAATTTGGTTTAAAATTTGTTTTCCGTCAATTGAAGTGTCCATCTTTTATATTATATCGTTTCTCATATTGTGACATAAAAATAGATTATTATATACATTTTTTTAATTCAGGTATGCGTTGACGCATGAACCAACTTAATTGAATTAAAAAATTATACTTTGTTTTCATTAGAAAAATTGCATTTTATTAAATTTTGAAAAATAACTGAATTTAACAATAACGGAATGTAGCTGAAATTTTTTATTACATTCCATTTTATATATTGTTTTTGAGAATTTTAATTCTGGCGGAGAATTTGCATTTTTAACAAAGCAACTGTGTGAATAAATAACATCGATGTAGGTCAGTAAGCAACCGCGATATGCGGCATTTTTTTATTTACTTATATGTTTTTCAGTTTTTGCTATTCTTCCATGTTGTTTATTCACTGACGTTTGATCATTTGATTAAATAAACAACCTACCTTTTTTCATGAATTCTACATGAAATTCTTCGATGTTTTAGATGGAAAAATGTTATTAAAAGTAAATTCATATACGAGGAGTGGCGAAACAAAACGATTAATTCAATTTTTCGTTTTTTACATTAAGTTGAACGAACAATTTATTTGTTGGAAAATCGTTTTATTTTAATTATAAAATAAAATAAACTTTCCATATTCTTTTAATAGTCAAATATTGACATTTTGACATTGATGAATCATAAATCTAAAAAGAACAAGAAATCACAATGCATGTGCATATCAAGTTCGAACAGAAATTTAATTGCCCAACTTCGTTCTGCCAATCATTCTATCTATATAGTTATAACTAATTACCTATGTAATAACGAACGAATGAACTAATTATCTAGATAATTACAATACAGCGAATTTCCTAATTTAACCTTCAACCGCATCTGTCTATCATAAATAACACACTCCACAATAGAAGTGCATCAATCGCCAACCATAGTTAAGAGTGCATTTACCTCGCATCTAACAATGCGCAAGTCAAGCGACCAGTCGAATCACACAATAAAGTAGCGAGCCGAAAACCTCGCGCATGCATGCATGGGAAAGCGCATGAGAAAAAAAAAGAAGCGAAGCGATCCACACATGCCAGGCTGACCTAAGAAAGGAATGCGAGAAAGAGACAGATGTAAAATATAAAACGCACATGTGCTAGAGAAGGCGAAGGCGAAGGTGAAGAAGAAGAGGAAGAAGCATCAGCAGCATCATCGACTCGCGGGGAAAGCACATACCTAGTGGAAGAAGAAGAAGAGAAAATTCATATAAATACAAAAGTGCAGGGGTGGGGCGAATGAGCGAGAGAAGACGCATCGCCCGCAGAGACAGCAGAATAAGCATATATAGCGTAGAAGACACGGTCACAGTATATAGTCTTCAGGATTGCACTTGACGCAACTCAGGAAAGTGGATGTATATGTATATATATATACATATATATACATTCACGGCGACGGGTCCGTATCTCCCTCAGCCTTTTCTCCTTTTACCCATTATATGTGCCGTGCATCTGTAGCTCGCTGCTGGCTGCGCCCATGCGACAATGGCATCAGCAGCAGGTAGCCCCATGATCACATCGATCGAGGATGAGAGAGAGAGAGAGAGAGAGAGAGAGAGAGAGAGTGAAGCCAAGCGAGCTGCTGCCGCGGTCAATGGCCTTGCAATGAGCGAGAGGGCTGCGTTGTGTATAGTTGTGTTGGCTCTCTGTCGTGAGTTAGTTTCGGGCGCGCGTTTCTCCGCACATAGTGTACTATACAGGCTCCGGCCGATGTTGATGCTCGCGTGCAGCGAGAGCGCACAGATATACACGGGCCTCGAGCTAATATAATCGAGGAGAGGAGAGAGAGAGAGAGAGCGCCGAACCTCGTGTGTTGCGTGACTTTGGATACATGCAGGTTGATGCGTACATGCGCGTGGGTTTGCGGCAAGATTATAGTTTGGTCGGTATTGTGGGCGTTTGAGGTGCAGAGAGGATGGCGTTGGTGGATTTTTGGCAGTGGGGAGTTTTAGCGATGATGATGGCAATGGTATATTGCAATATGGTGATGGGTAAAATTAAAGGTTTTCAAAATTTGACCTTGAAATCAAAATAAAAAGTAAAAATAGATAGAGTATATTTGCCATTATTGATGAAAAAGAGGACTTTTTTGAGAAACTACGTGTGAAAAATTAAAGTTTGCAAATTCATGGTTTTTCACCCCACCCTGGCGGAAAGTACCACATTTCCTCCCGACTCCGAAACTGAAATGTGTCATTTTCGGCCCGGGTATGGTGAAAAATAGTATACGCACCACGGGGGGGGGGGGGGGGGGGGGAATGGCTACCTCATAGCACGTATTTACCACCTTAACCTTCGGCTCGGGTGCAATTTACACGTGCTATGGACTAGCCAATACTTTTCCTCCCTAGATGCGTGATATACTAGAATATTCAAATTATTTGAAAATACTCATCCTCATTGCAAAACGTTTAGTTAATAATTATTCGGGATGATTAATTAGTTATCTAATATTTACTTTTCATTTTGCGAAAATTGTTTTAATTATTTTCGCTCGTTCAAAAAATTTACACAAGAAACAATAAAAAGATACTGCATGGACTCAAAAGGAAAAGAAAATATTATATTTTTTATATGAATTTTCACCATATTTTGAATGAATCATAACTTAGTTGCACTCTAAATAATGAACGAAAAATGCTTTTTATTCTTTATTTAAAAAAGAATTCATTTCAATTTTATTAATTATTTATTCAATTAGGGTAAGTATAGATTTAAAAAAGTAGTATTATTATTTATTTATAAATAAATAAATGTTTGATAAGTTAGTTACTAATTTGTAATTTAAAATCAATTTAATATTGCAATATATTGTTGCTTCAATTGTATTCTGAGTGATATTAATGATATCATTACTTATTTGTGTATACAAATTTATGTAAAGTTTAGAGCATTACAATATAATATACAATTTTTTATGACGCATTTTAATTTGCAATTCTCGATTTTCACTAATTTTTGCAATTTTCGACATCATTTGAATCGAGAAGAGCGTTCGAAGCCACCTGCGAAGAATAAAAACTCTTGCAATCGAGAACCAAACAAAGTGAAACTTATGATCCAAATTGCATTAATGAATTATAAAAAAAATAACTATCTCGTATTCTCAAATTTAAATACACATCCTCATCATCTTCAACTACTGCTGTACATTATTTATGTACAATATCCGTGCAATTTGCGCGCGTACTCCCTCCCGCGGAGTAATCAAAGACATTCACGCGAACGTGTGCGAAAATCCGCGCCTCGGCGCACCGCGCGTTTGACTAAATAATGACTCGTTCTACTTAGACTCGCTCGCGGGCACTATATCGGATTTCGCACACCGCGTGCTCGCGGTATAAATACACACGCGCGCATACAAGTTGCGAAGAAAGAGCCGCTCATAGTTCGCGCGCGTACATTCGCGGCAGGGTAGATGATTGGGTTAGCGGCGAAAATCGGGTAGGCATTGCGTATCATAGAGGATGTTTTATGAAATATTCATGTATGAGGTAAGGCATATATCCGTGGAATTTCGCTGCTAGCTTTGCTGTTTGCGTTAGCGTTATATGTATGTGTGTATCCGCGCGATTGCGAATTGAGCAGTTCCTGCTTCCTTAGTTTTCTTTCGATCGAAATGGGATACACTGCCTTGCGTATGTTGTGTCATAAGCTTTTTTTACGTATAAGTATTTAAGTATGTGAAAATAATAAAGGTTTGTATTCTGTTTATTTCTTGGTTTATCACGTTAATTAATGATGGCATCAAAAAAATAATGAAAATAAAAAGTATAGTATGATAAATAATGTAATTCTGTGATACATGTGACGCAGTATAATTTTAATTTTGTTAATAAAATGTCCAATAATTTAACAATATGATTATTAATAATTTATTAATAATAATCCACGAGTCAGGATGTTTGACTGCTTGCGCTAAAATAAATACATAATAAATTGATGTGCGCTTTACGAAATTATATATAAAAACATTATTATTAAATATTATTTACCGCTTCACATGTTATAATTACACAGAACAAAAATCTTATATTTTTAAGTAGAAGAAATATGCGTTATGAGAGACAAATTTATTTATTTATATCATAATCACTATTCTGTTGATAATCGAGTTCTGATTAGATTTCTATATCGTGAATCGCATTAAGAATATATGATTGCTGAAAAATGTATTTACGTAATTGCATATAAGGCTGCGGAGAATCACAGATTATCATGCATTTATACGTTCGCGATGCAAGCTTAATGAGAAACCAATTATTGCGTAATGTAATCATATAGTACCATAACTTTATTAACTACTACTTCGAACAGTTAACAAAGTTACTCTATGCCGCATAGGTTCAATCTGAATATTTTATTACTAATTTCAACCAAATATAAATAAATAGCATGCTTAATTAAGACAATTAAATAGTTTGAAAGCATAGCGTAAGCCAGTTAATATTCCATAGTTTTTTAAATCTTGTTTATCGCCTAGAATTGTATACCAAGTATATTCTACTAAAATTTGTAACATTAAATTTTGTTTTATAAAAAAACTTATATTCTAAAAAGAAACTAATTAACTAGATGTTCAACATTATTTATTTAAATAAAGTATATGAGGATTCTAACTATTTTATGTGCACTTTATTAGTACCAGCAATCTCAAATTAATTTCATAATAAGTTCTTATTCTCTCCAAAAAAACAATCTAATTTCCTAATGTCAGAATTAAATCGATTCAAAATAGCGTATATAAATAAACTATGCATACGCATAACACGAAAGTCGCTCGTCATTGAATATGCAAAACCACCTAACATACAATAACACCCCAAATTCGCCTCGTACAAAAACCGACGCGAAAGCCTCAGCGGATAAACTTCCAAAAACCCCACCTCCACAAACGACTTAAAATTCACATTACAACAGAAATCGCTCGTAATCCACTTATATACGCGCATATACGCGCGCACCGTAGAGTCAAAAAGGCGAAGGATCTCACGATACACAGACGAGAGGACCATACTCCCGATACATAAGGCGCAAGGCGCGCGGAGCATTTTCCTCTCTCTTTCTCTCTCTGTCTCTCTCCGCGCTCTTTCATCTCTCCACGGTAATCAAGCGGTTCTCGCTCGGCCACCCCAAAAATGGGCCCTCTGGAGAGAGAAAAAAAAGGAGCAGCATCGGAGAGACTCGTGCGATGGAAGCCAGTTCGGGGCTTACAGCGCTACGCGGCGAGGAACCTGTTTTTTCCTTCCTCTATTGTATACGGTTTCCACCTTGGCCCATGCGCTGTGCTTTCTTCCCTCTCCCCCACAATTTTCTTCTTCTCGCTCTCGCTCTCTCTCTCTCTCTCTCTCGCATTCCCCTCTGCCTTTTTTTTTCGGCGCGCAGTCCTTTGCGGCTTCTCTCTTCGCATCGCTTGGCTCTCCGCGTTACGGCTTCTCTTCGCGGCCATTGGCCGCGCTTGGGCGCGATTGCGAGCGAGAAGTCAAGTTCAAAAGTTGGTGCGGAAGGAATGCTTGGGGCTTGTTAGATTGAAATGTATTGATTTAACGTACGTTGGTATGGAAATGATAGTGCATAGGTACGATGTAGTTAAAATATATTTTGGTATATTTTAGCAGAAACTTTATGACCTTACTGTACGCACGCTATCTCCTTTGCACTCGCAGGCCTGTGTCTTAAATAATATTATTTATTAAAAATGGTACGGTGAATATTATTTAATTACTTTTTATAATTATTAGTAGGCAGAAGCTGCATTGCATATTACTTTTTTGTTGAAATCTTGAGTTTCGGTTTTAAATTATACTTAAAAACGTGCTACTCAAGCATGCGTCTTCTGTATCACACGTGTTAAATTCAGAAGCTTTAAGTCACATTATCTTCTGTTCTAAACGGTGAACCTTGCTGAAATTATGCAAATGATTAAGTATCATCATTATTTTCCTGCACACAAAATTTAACGAAATTCTATACACTATAATATTCCGGCCGAGCCAGAGGAATGCCGCACGTCGAGAAAATGCGGCCGCGCCGAAAGTCGACTTTTAAACTCCATGTATAAAAAAGAAGAAGAAGAAGAAGAAGAAGCAGCGAAGGGAATATCGGTGAATGGGACTGAGAGGAGGTGAAGTCAGAGAAAAAAACCCTTCGGGCTCGCTCGCTCGCTCGCTCGCGGCTTTTATGTGTGTGTGTGTACAGGAGTACAGGCGCGCAGGAGGCGATTTATGGATTTGGGTGGGTGAAATTGGAAGGAAGAGAGCGCGAGAGGAGCGACAGGTTTTGATGGTTTTCGGGGGAGGCACTGCAACGGCAGCAGCGGTGCAGCCGTGTGAACGCCCTTTTTTTGTGTAATCTTCCTTGTCAATATTTTTTTCTTGCCTGCTTGTCCAAAGCGCGATTAATCACGCGCCTTTTTTATAGTGAGGAGATTTTTCGGATCGGAGGTGCTGGGCTGGTAGATTTCGGCGCGGATCGAGAGTTTGCTTTGTCCGATTTTTTAATGATGACGGGGATCTTTTTCTTTTGTAGAGTTTATTTTCTTTTGATGCGAAAGTCAGTTGAAATTACGTGGCGAAAGGTACGCTACTTCCGTCTCTACAAATGATGTATTCAATAGTTATAATTGCATTTTTACAATAAACATTAAACAGCGTCAGTTGTCATATGGGGTATGGCATACCCCACATAACAATTTCCCTTGATTTTTTAAAAAGTTGTTTTCTAATTTTGAAAATAACTGCTTCATGAATGATTTCTCAATATATTCTAACTGAGATCAATTTCTTGAGTCTGGCAAATCGATTTAAAAAGAAAAAGTTTAAATTAATATATGTATATATGTTTATAATATGATATATATTTTGATAATATCAATAGTTTCGACACTGTAAAATTTCAAACTAAGTTACTGACAAAATATGCAAAAATCAACTTCGAAAATCAAGAGCCCTACGGGAGATTGCTATTTTACTATGTTAATTTGAGTAATTCATATACTTTTGCCAAGGAAATTTACAAGAGTATATATTCTAACGATCATCAGAAATTCTAATTCACTTTCAAAATTGTAAGACATTGAAAGTTTGGAGAAGTTGTTTGACCTTAAACCCGAAAATTGATGCGAAAATCCGAGTATGAAAACTTTCAGCAGCTTTAAAAGTTTTTACATTGTAAGTAAATCTCAATATTATGTGTATAATAATTTGTATAAAATTCCACAAATCAATTTTTTATTTATCTTTATATGTACTTTAAGATCTGACAATCGAGAAAAATAATAAGATCTACTAAAGCACTTACATAATAATATAAGTACTTGCATACAAAAACTACCTTAAGCCTATTTTTTTTTAAATCGAATGCGCTTATCAACCTACTTTGTCTCATAATTTATTTTAGTGTATCAAAATATAATGCATCATGCATGAACATAAATATAATACATAAAGCAATTACATGTTTCTTTTACCAAATATATTTCTAGATCCCATAATTTAATAATATTTGCAATTTTGTTTATCCCAAGAAAGAAAACAAAACTTTTCATGGACTCGTTGCAATCGACTGCCGTTCAAACATTGCCATTCTCCCAGAATGGCTGCAGTGCTAAAAGTTGAGCTTAAACGTTCAATCATCCCTGGTACATAAGTTTATCCGTTTGTTTGCCGAGCATAATTCGTTCTCAAAAAATGGCCCTTTACCCGCCAGAGTCACGTACCACCAGCAGCCAGCATCAGCAGCACCCGAGCAAAGACATCACACGTATGTAATACGCGGAAATCTCGTGCCACGCCAAAAAGCAAGCGAAAACGCTCTCTCAACGTTTGCAAATATCACCGAATCACGGTTCAAAGGGCGCGCTATATTAAATATTTATTTCTCAAACATTTGTTTTCAAACTACCAGGCGTTCGTATATATATCGCGTTTGCCCTCTCTCGTGGGCTCCTCTCACAACAGTGAGGTACAGGTATAGGTGGTAAGGTACATGCTACGGTAAAGCGAGTAAACATAGCCGCAAACGTGCTGCTCGCGCGAGAACTTGAGTGGATATACATTTATATGGAGAGGAGGCTGAGTGTCGGCGTCTCGGGCCTATTAGAAATGCAAAGAGTAAGTATTTTCGCGCTTTGGATGTGAGTAGCGATTGCAGTCGTGTTGATTTACTACTGGCATTTAATTAGAATCTTAAGAGACATGAGGATGGAAAGGAAAAATTATAAATTAGAACCTAAAAACTAGGATTATGGTGAACAGGTAAACTTTTTTATCGTTCAGTCTTATGAGCTAAAATTTTAATGTCTTATGTTGAATGATATTAATAGATTCTATATCAATTTTTAGCTTAAGATATCGATTATTTTCAGAGTTATTAATAAAAATAAATTTTTTAGACGAAAATGACCAGCTTTTAAAACGTCATTTGCGCATAGCGTTTCAAGGAAAAGCTTCGAAAAAATTTGAGACACTTCCTTGTTTGGCCAACAAAAGAAGCTGTTGACAGAATTTCATAGTTCTGAAGTTTTCTACTTCTGTATAACAATTTAGTTTTCATTTAATTTATGAAAATGCTTAAAAAATTACGTCGTTTAATAATGACTGATGGATAAAATGAGATAAGAAAAGAACTTAAATGTAATCAGAAGTTTATGTTCTACATATACTAAGGTACATATTCTGAAAGTTTCCAAAAGATCCATGAAAACCTCATGCGCAAGCCACTTCTTAAAGGTATGAAAATTAGTTGCGAGAAAAACATGTTTAAAGTTTCAATTTTCTATGTTATCTATAGATTGACATTATAATGTAAATTGTTTTACTTAAATACGTACAGCGTTGTTCAAACATTGAGTTTTGACATCTGATAGGTTTAAAAACATTCTTACAATTACAAAGATTAAGTAAATTTCTTTTATATTTTGGCCAAAACACACTATAGTCCTATCTTATAAAGTTGAGACTGGAACGTGTATTTTTCTTTTTTATATAATAACGCTCTTGATTATTGGACGATATTTAATTTCTTTTCTGTATTCCTATATCAGCTAATTTATCAAATTAAGGCTGTGCTTCAAATTAATTTAAAATCTCTTATTGTTTATAAGCAATGAAATCAAACAAAAACGCGTAAACTACTTTTTTACAAGTTTATTAATAACGACAAAGAAATATTACGTACCTAATATATCTATAATATAATTTATTGTTTAGACATTATAGAATGTAATAGAATAATACCGTAACAATAATGTTTAACATTTTACTTGATTTAAAATTTTTAGGGTCTTCCAGGACCCCTACCTGTCTAACGGGTTAAGTAAAAAAGTGACTAATTTGGGTTGAGTTTTGCTTTATAATCATGTATGTATGAAGTGTGAAAAAAAATATCGCATAAAAAAATAATATAGTCATGCTTTGAATAAAATATTTTCCCAAGCGTATGCGAAACGTCATACAAGCACATCATGATCGTAAATCGTATAATCTTCCTGGTCCATTGCAATTTTACACATATAGGACTCCTCTTTTTACGAAAGTTGTACCTTGTATTGCAGTAGCGCATCGTGCTGAGCAGATTTATTAGCAAAGAGACATCACGGAATAGATGTGCCCATGAAACATGCACATCGCTGGTATAATCCATGCTGTTTACGCACTTTTTTATGAAAGCAGCATCAGTGCCGTGCAAATATACTCTACCGATTCAGAAGGCGACTTTTATATGAGTTTCTCTTCCGAGAAAAGGCCCTTTCGCTTTTGAAAATGCTGTTTATGACGCCACGCCAAAGGTTGTCGGTTGGCTAGAAAAAAAATTGCTTATTTGCACGATTCATAATTACATGCAGCTTTCAGATAATTTACTTGCTGTTTGTTTATTTTATTGCAAAATTAGTATTAACGTAATTTTGCTTCTCTAATTACGAAACAAAATTTTTACAAGAATTTTACACCTTTAAAGGCGCTTTCATTTTCGAAAATATCATATTTTCACGAAAAGCTTGTTCGTATACAAGCGTTTGATTTAATTAAGTATAAAATTATTATAATAATGCATTTCTATAATAAATTAAATTAAGCTAAGTAAAAAATATTTCTTTCTCTTGTTTATTTTAGAAGAGTATATTTACAATAATGTTCGTAACAAATACATTTAATTTATGATAAAAATATTTTATATGGATATAGTGGAATTTGCATAATCATAATTTTGTCGTTTCTTTAATATTTTATTAAAGCATTTCCTCAAATTCAAAGAACACTAAAGTAATTTTTCTTCTTTATTTTAAAAAACAATTTTTACAAGAACTTTACACCTTTAGAGGATCTTTTGCTTTTGAAAAATTTGTTGACATAAAGCTCGTTCATGTAAAGGCGTGAAAATTTTAATTAAGATTAAACTTATCAATGTAATGTGTTTTTATAATAAATTAAACAGCAGAGTAATTGTGTACATTACAGTAGTACATTGTGCAACTAGGGGGGAAAATTGGATTTTTCTAAGCGAGCCTTCGGCGCTCTTGACTTCCACTCGTGCTCAATCATCATTCAAGCCTGAGAAAGCTCTTTCCATCCGTGTTACACATCGTACTTTTCTAACAAGTGTGTGAATAGGGCCTTTTTCATGCATGTAAAGGGAATGGGGAAATGGGCATTTCGAGTCGTTCACTGAACCTAAGAAATAAAAAAAATAAATTTAAAAAGTTCAAATT